>CM060952.1:137550395-138148809 GCA_030765055.1 Mantis religiosa | reverse complement strand
TGGATACTGAATATGTACATTTATTTTATTACAAATATTTAATATTTTATTACATTAGCTAGAATGTTAATCAAAATACTAGAAATTATTTTATTATAATCCATATTCAATCAAATCACAAATTGCTAGTTTAGGTTGCTAAATTATCAAGAAAGCCAAATAATCTCAAAAAACTGAAAATACCTCCAAGATATCTTGGGAGAGATTGCAAATCAATGCCTATGAATCAGAAATGTTAGTCATAAAAGTAATGAACAAGTCTTTCACAATCAAATATAAAATTAAGAACAAAATTGCCTTAAATACTTATTGGTGGTTAAATTACAATTTAGCTTGCATTAGATCTAAATGCAGGACAGTATAATAGTTATGCTATAAAATTTATTTTTCCACAGGAGATACACATGCAAATTGCAAGATTCTTAAAAACAAAGGTGCTTAGACTTCAAATGCTAATGAAACATTGCAAAAAAACTGTTATCATTTGAAAATAAGCATAGATTTGGTAACTGGTGGAGCTACAAGTTCATGCAGCACTTATTGCAAAGATGATTTAGCACAAGACCTCTGACTCAGTAATAACTTGAACATGGTTTTTAAGCAAATGGAGATGACAGCATAATGAAAATTTAAGCCAATATTTAACTCAGGGAAAAGGATGCTACAGCAGGGTGTCTACTGATTTCTAGTGAACCTAATTCATTGTATTATTATTTTACATCACTTTCTTTACTTAAAATTCTTGATCACCTCAGCAATAGGCATAGTGAAATTACAAAAACTAGATAGCTTAGACAAGATAACATTTATGATTTATTAATAGAACTATTGGAATTCCAATAATAGTTCAAGCATAACTCATGTATAGTCTCATATTTCTAGACCAAATCATGTATTTGTTCCGAAGAAGTTTATGATATCTCCACATATTTTAAATGATGTATCATACAACATTTTCAATACAAATAAGCATTTACATTATTGGTAACTTTTTCCCCATCTTATTCTTCATTTCCTTGAATGAAAACCTTGAGTACCAGGCATTCTTATTTGTGAATGGAAACAAATTCATACTTTGTTTCTTCTCAAAAGCACTAATAATTAAGGGGGCTTGGTTTCTTAATTTCTCTATCTTGTAATCTTGTTCAAATATGCCGTACACAATTATATCATGAAAACTATTTGGCCAAGTTTCTCAAACTCCAGAAAAATCTGTTTTGTTGTCATACATCACTAACTTGGTTGTGTTTCTTTGCACCATCTTCCATCAACTCGTTCATTCTTTTAGATTTGCCTCAAGTGGCTTTGTGCTAGGTGATTGCATTAGTTATTACATTTTCCCAATGTTGTGTGTTGTGAGGCTTGTAAAACTGAATTTGGCAGGTGTCAGAGAAAAAAGTGTGTGCATAACTATTTTTTTTTAACTCTAGAAAACTGCTGAAAACATACATAATACGTAAAGGCAATTAGGGAAGACATTTTAGGTCAGAGTTAAAATTATAACTGATATAAACATTGTGAAGATGGCAGAATATCATTTGGCCATGACTTACATTCAGTACAACCATCAACAGGTCTGAAAAAGTTGCTGCTGTTCAGTATAATGCAGTTTTGAATCATAGGCAGACCATCCAACATATGTGCAATACTGTTGTATATGGATAAATTCTTTTGTTTTGGAGTCCAATGAACTGGAAATGTAATGGATTATTCACCATTTCTTAAGAAATTCTGTTGGGATACCATCTATTCCAGTTGCTTTATTCCTCTTCATTAATCTAAACTGTTGCAAAATTTCTTCAGTTCTTATTTAAATCATCCAGTATATCTATATAATTATTACCTGTTTCCCTAATTCCTATCTCTTTAATTGACTTATCCCCCTCCCATACAAATCTCTGAAATATTCCATCCACTCTCTTGGTTGTATACTAGGTTTCGCTACATATTTGCTATACATTGATTTTATCACCTTCCATACCTCATTTACATTGTTTTCATCAAGGATGTTTATCAAATGACTCATATTTTTTTCCTACAGATTGTTTTCCTTTGCTCTAGCATAGAAATATGTAAATTTCTCCCTTGCATACTTTCATGAACCCATTATTGCGATAAATGCTGCTGATGTGTACAAAGAGACAGATAGTGCAGCGTGGAGATAAAAGCTTGCCGAAACAGATAAAGATAGATAACTGGAAGGTTCTAGTGCCGTCTTGTTCATTCTAGAAATATGAGTAGAGGTATAAAAAGAAAGCCGGAGTTGGCTGTTTAGAGTGGTCGTAATCGTAACTATGTGTGCGTACAGCTGTTTTGAAAGTGAACTCTTTTGTTTGTGGATAGCGACCTTGGAAGATTGTATTTGTGTATGTTATGTAATTCTGCTACTTAATAAGAGGCATATAAAGTGTATTTCTACGGAAATAAAGAACATTTTGAATTTCTGCAAATTGGGCTTTTAATTCTACGAACCCACAGTCATAATATACTCTTTCTTTAATTCTGAATATCCAAACTCTCCCCACTTTATGAGCAACTGATTAACTTGTCTCCTAGATACTCTACATTCTTCATCAAACCATCCTTCATCTCTCTTAATTGCCCTCATTTTCATTTTCATTCCCTTCCCTGCTCTCACCATTAGACTATTTAAAATATCCATGGGATTTTCACTTCTCTGTTCTTTTGTCATAACACTTATTCCACACTGACATATATGGCCATATTTAGAATTTAATGCCTCTCTAAATGATTGCAGTACTCTTCCTTCCATTTATATCTATTATATTTTTCTACATTAATCCCTTCCCTCACTTGGATTATAATCCACTTGCTTTATGTTTATTATTGGTCTACTATCAGTGAAAAATGTCCACTACTAGAACTTAAATATAACACCTTAAAATTACTTAAAAAAGGTATCCCCTATTGATTGGCCACAATACATAGTCAATTACACTTTATCCATTTTTATTGATAAGGTGATTTTCCCCTTCACATCTCCATATTTTCCATTTAAAATAACAAAGGTGTTCAACTTACAGAATTATATAAATTTCTCATACCTTTTGTCAACTATCTTCTCTTTGCTGTTTCTAATCCTTTCCAGTTTCTCCCATTGTCCAATTATTTCCTCCCATTATGTCATTTTCTCCTATCCTAGTAATGAAGTCTCCCATTAATATAACCTCGGAATTAACATATATCTCCTTTAAATTTCCAATATCTTCCTCAAGATGTTTAAGTAGGTCTGGATTATGGAAATGCAAGGAAAGAGGGGGATTGTAAACTATTCCTATACATATCACATTTTCATCTATTTGTCTATCCAGTAAGACGACCCAAAGTATTTCTTTCTTCCTCGTCCACATTTCTTTAACTGCTTTACTTAGCGTATTTCTTACAAAAAAGCCTATACCTCCAGATACCCTGCCGTTCCTCACTACTATATCTCCCTATATACTCAAATTCCTTTACATATATCTGTTCCTCCTTTAACTATGTTTCTATTACCGCTAAATAGTCAAATTTCATCAGTAAGAAATTCAAGCTCCCCGCACATATTTTGCTTTTAATTCCCTCACAACTCCAGAAACCAAGCCTCCTTATATTTTCTCTTCCCTATTGGGATCCTGACCTAAATCTAATTCAATCTAGTGCCTTCTTATTCCTAATTGCATCCCTTGTTCCAAGGTGGACGGCATATTTCTGCCAAAACTAATATACTGCCATCTTTCGATGATAAAATACTGCTTTCTTCCCCTTCCCCTACTAAATTCTTCTCACTACCATGTTGCCATGCCTTCATCCCCTCCTGCACCAACTCACATTCAGCTATCATTTCCTCTCCTCTCGGTAACATTTTCTTAGGTGACATCTCTCCACTGCCTCCTCCTCCTCCTCCTTCTCCTCCTCCTCCTCCTCCTGACATCTACGCCAATGTCCCGTCCGTTGACGTCATTGCTTCATCAGCTATCTGGGTTCTATCTGAGGTCTTCTCTGCAGGTGCATTATCCACTACCATGCTGATATGCAAATTTTAGGTTAAACAAACTCTGCCACCATCATCCATGCTCATTCCTTTTTGCATGGACTTTGATCTTCCTGTCTGGTTTTCTATAGTCGGCACTAACTTCCGCTGAGCCATTTCCTCTGTGCCAGGGCCAACTTCCTTGGTTCGTTCTTTTCAGAAAGCAATGTTCTCACTCCATCGATCCAAAGTTGAAAGTTTCTAATATGCGCTGTTGTTCCCTGACTTCTTGCTTCTTTCATTCTTTGTACTAAATTTCTCTGCAAGGCTCTCTTCTTTGATGATAAATCTTTGTTGATAAAAATTTCTGTTCCCTTTAATTTCTTAGCCCTTATAAACTGGGACATTGCTAGTTTCACCGATTGCTGTCTCCCAACTCGAAAGGCATCAATGATTTCCCATCCGTACAATTCTACTTCCAGATATTCTTTCATTATTTCTATTATTTCTTCTACTGGCCTTTTATCTCTTCTTTCCTTGACTCCTATGAATACTAAGTTAAATCTTTCTCTTTCCTCCAGTCTTTCCATTCTTTCCTTGATTATATTAACTTATCTTTCTGTTTCCTGCACCTCAGCTATGACTTCTTCTTTGATATTAACTGCCATCTTTTCCAGTTGTTTCCCTGTTCGTTCTTCCATGCCTTCTATTTTATTGATTTTCTCAGTTAAATTTTCCAGCATTACTTTAATGTCTGCAGGACCAGGGTTCTTCTCGATTCCACCAATCACTAACGGATTAAAATGCTTGCAAAAACCAATATATTAGTCTTTTTCTCACCAAATTTTTTTTTAGTTCACAAATTTTGCTCTTCTAAAGTGCCCGCCCAATTCTAGCTCTATACACTGTAATATCCACTCCCACTGTGACTTAAGATGTTCTTCCTCTACACACACAAGAACACAACCTTCCTCTACCACTGCTAGCTTAGCACTCAATCTCATGTTAAATAACCAACTCATTTTTACCGCACAACAGTCTATACCTGACATTGCCAATGAGAAGTGATTAGGTTATGTGAGCATTGAGAGATATGGAGCAAGCTTATCTGAAACAAACTTAAGATGATGCGGCCTAAACAAGATAGCCAAGATACTTAAGAAGAAAATGTTCACAAGGTAGTGCACAAGTGATTGGATCCTCCATCATGACAATGGAAGGTCACACTGCATTAATCATCAAGAAGTTTCTGGTCAAAAACAAAATAGTAGCTGTTCCTCATCTACTATATTAAACTAATCTGCCAGTAAGTGATTTCTGCTTATTATTTAGAATAAAACTCAAGTTAAAGAACACAAGAGCTCATTCAGTTGAGGATTGGTTCTAAGCAGACTCAAAAAAAAAAAATGCATTCCAAGGAGCTTTCATTCTTGGACAAACCACTGGAAACATTTAATGGAATATATACTTGTAATTTTAAGGTTACAGAGTTAAATAAGTTTTATTTATTGTTGTATTCCAGGAACATCTTGAATAAGAAGCCTTCTAAAAGATCTTTGCCTAAATTTGGAGAATTTTTTTCTTTCTACATAATATCACCTTGTAAATCAATACATTTAGTACAAGAATGTACAACTTTTTAATACTCTCAGAAAATAAGATTGTCCAAGTGTGCAAAATAAGCCTCTGCCTCAACTTCAAACTCATTAGTTGATGAGGGTCTATATTTATCCAGCATTTGCTTCAAATCTGGGAACACATAAATAGATGCGAGCCAATGCAGTAAATATGAAAGATGTAAAAGCACTTGGAAGTGAAGGTTATGCAGTTTTACAACAGATGTATCTAAAGATGCATTAGTGTGATGAAAGAGCAGTTTTCTTTTCATAATGTGTAGAAATTTAGCCTGAATAGCATCCTTCAGTAAGTTCATTGTGAAATGTAATACTCCCCACAGCAGATTCTGTTCATTTAGAGGTAGTCTATGAGCAGCAAACCAAGAGAATGTCATAAAACCTTAGCCATGACTTTATTCAAATGGAACAGTTTTTTCTTTCTTTAGTGTACTTTCACCTGTTGCCAACCATTTTTGGACTGTTTTTTAATCTCTGGCACTTAGTGAAGAATTCAAATTTCATTAACAATTATGAAACAGAGAAACTTACTGGGATTGCATTTAATCAACTCTAAACACTTCAAAAATGGCCCTTTAAACTACTTTTTATCCCATTTTAACAAATATGGCACTCAATGAGTAGAAAGCTCTCATGTCCACTTCATGTAGGAGGTAATGCACATGGCTTGTTAAGGTATTGGAATGTCAACCAACTTATGTGCCTTCATTCAGCGATCATGTAGTATAGCATTGTGAATTTTTGTCACAAATCTCACTGCTCATAGCAATTTTGGAACTCTCTAAGCATTCATTATATTAAAAGGATGTAAGACCATGTTTAAATTCAGCAACCCATTTTGTAACCTTAAAAACAAAGAGGAAGAATCTCATAATGAAAAATGTAACTCCTTTTGTACTTCTTTTGGGGTAAACAAAGAACTGTTGAGAGACTGCATTCCAGTTTGGTCTATTTTGTGGAAAATGTTACCCTTAGTTTATTTATACATTTGTCACATTCTAATAGCATGCCCTCTAAGGGATGATATTTAATGACCATCATAGTAATTTGGCTGTGAGGTCAAGAACTTTAAGAACATCCTTTGCAAAGTGGATGAATTGAATCTGTACCATTTACAGAATTTTATTTACATTCTTCTAAAGAAGGTTAGGAAACTTCCTTTGCATTTTGCTGATAACCATTTTCAGAGTAATGAAGTAATAGTATCTAGCTTGGAATGATTCAATATAAGCCATGTCAGATTTAAGTATGTGAAGGTTGGTGACCTACTTCCACTTAATAGATTGACTTTCTTTCTGCCCCAATTTTGCTTTTCATAAATTATTTGTATTATACTTACTCTTGTGATGACCTTTTAGCAGTTTTATGCATTATGTATAGCTTGTCATAACAGCAAGTGCACTGCTGATGTAAACAATGGCAGTAATAAATGAAAAGGAAAGAAGATAATAATTATATATATATAAATTTGACACACATTGACTTGAATCACTGGAAGTTTACCACTATCAATTTTTATTGCCTTAACAGAGGATATTTGAAGAAAATCTGAAACAAGTGCAGCATATATGTGTAACAAAACTAGACGGTTAAACACAGAAGATTGTTCAATGTATTAAGTAACTGTGGAAAGCCCACCTCGGTAGCGTAGATGGTAGCATGTCTAACTCAGGTTCAAGAGGTCCCGAGTTTGAATCTTGGTCAGGGTGAGTTACCTGGATAAGGTTTTTTCTGGGGTTTTCCCTTATCCTTACGAATGTATGTTGGGTAGCTCTTAGCTCCATGGACCCCAGAAACATTTGAGCATCATTTCACCCATTTCATTCACCGTCCGATATGACTTAACGTTGGAGGGCATAAAATTAAAATTAAAAAATTAAAAAATATGGAAGAAATGTATCTATACTATGATTTTGCTAAAATGACTATATAAAGCTAATAACATAACTTAATAAGCATTAATTTAACAACATTTTCCTTGTTCTGGTGACATCTAAACATTCATTATCTTTTCATGACTGCAGACACCCTGTGTAGAGAGAGCAGTACACTGAGCTTAATTCTTATGTATCCTTACTTATATAATTCAAATGAAAGAGTTAAGAGTACTTACTAAAAGGTAGTGCTACTGTATCAGTAATTTATAGTGGAAAAGTCAGATATTCCTCTCCAATTGATCAGCACTTCAGTTGCAATAGAAAAATCACATCGTTAATTTTTCAGTCTTCTTCCAAAGAAGAAAGAAATATATCTACAATACTCTACATAATGAATATGATGCTAACATGCTCTATATCTACTGCGAATTTATTCATTCTCAGCACATGTCCAAGAAGCTTACTGTGTCACAGGCCAGAGGAAAATTATAGGAGAGCAGAATAACTACCAAATGCTTCTTGCTTCCGAGCTTCAACCACCTTCGAGTCCTTGGGATAGAGTTTCACTGGGCAGCGAGCGAAGGGCAGCGTAGAAAACAGATTATAATGTACACACAAGGAAAAGACAGAAAATACACATGTTAAAAAGAGATAGCAGGGATGTAGGGTAGGAAAACATTTAAACAACAATTATTGTTCCACAGTCTGGTACCATGATGATGTTATCAAATGCAAATCATCATATATTCATGCAAAATACATCTTGAAAACAGATTTTCAAGAAACAAAGTTTATGAAGATCTAATGAAAACACACAATTTTCATGTGTAATGGAAATGGTCATCCCTTTCAGCTCCTACGTCCATTTCAAATATGCATAATCATTTAAAAATGTTCATGCAAACAAAATATCCTAGAATAAACTTATAACTTAACCCAACACTATTTTTACCACTAGAGATTTGGATAATTTGATAAAACGTATCAATATTACATTGTTTACACTAAACAATATATATACCAGGTAAGTCAGCTGCCCCTATTTATTCTTCTATATGCAACCCACAGTTTATGAGGACCAAGAAGCTGCAAAAAGCTTAAATAAATGTCTTTTCATGCAATACTAGCAAGGTGGTAAACGAATGCTTTCCCAAACAGTGATGTAGAAGACGTCACAGATGACTGAGTGGGTTAGTTAGCTGCTGGATTATGATGAGGTAAAGACTAGGTTCCAAACGTCACATTGTTTCCCTCCCCCCCTTCTCCAAGTCTTTATTGTTTGTATTTTAGTTAATAATTTATTTATTGTTGCTATTGGTTCTCTTATGAGCCAACAATACAAGAATTACAATTCAATAATTAGGGATCCACAGGAATAAGCTCACCATATAAGTTGTGCGAGCTCACCCTATCGGCTCTTGCCTTTAAAGAATAACTATAGGCTATTTTTATCTTTAATTAGGAATCATGTTGAACTTTGTGACCCTTATAATCTCTACCTTATCTGGTGTTGTAAACCATGTTAAGTAGTTGGCTTTTATTTTTAGGAGCGTGTTGACATTAAATCTAATACTGTTAAATTATTAAATTATAAAAATTTTATAAATATAAATTATAAAAAACAATTAAATCTGTGACTGTTTCATGCTTAATGTTTCATTCTGCATTTGTGAAATGTTTGAAATTTGAATGAATGTGTTGAGCACAATACCGACCATAATAAAATATCTACTACGAACTATAAGTATATTTATTACTATCTACCAGTGGAAAACTTGGCTATTATTGTATTTTGTAAGCACCTATAATGTCATAAAAATGTTATTTGTATTGGTATCAAATTATAGGACCCAAAAGGTAAAACAAAGGGTAATAAAATTTTTGAGTTCAAGAAGAATTTGAACCCAACTTAAAATGGCAGCGTGGTAAAGTAACCTGCATAATAACACTTAGCCAAAGCTAATTTGAAAGGGAAGGTTCCTATATGAATAAGTAAGCACAGACCTCCGACGTCCACTTTGAATCTTTACACACTTTTTACAGCTTCATACAGTGTTTTGAGCTTGTTTTGCTAGTTTTAATACAAATAAAGATAAAAACTGCATCACCCATTACATTTACTGTATGAGCTAAAAATTGCATTAATTTGTGACAGAAGCAAAAACAATCTATCTAATTCTAAGCATTTTTTGACATGGCTGTACAACGAAAGCACATGTTGGCTGAAGATTTATATCCAATTGGTCCCACAATGTTGATCTGCCATTTTATATTCCAATGTTGTCAACTGGTGCATGTGACAGGTTGTTCCTTATGGGGAGTGTTTAAAGGTGTGTGCAAATGTACGCTAATGAATAAGAGTTTGTAAACTCGTCTAACATTACTAGTGCATCCTCTGTGTCTGGATATGATGCTTTAGGAACTGACATACAAAATGATTGATTTCTGTCCCATACAACACTTATGCACTGAGTTATGTACCCCTCTTCTATAAACTGTTCTGCAAATCATCCATTACAAGGCATTCAAGAAGGGCATAAGTCACATATGTTGCTTAGCACGTTGCATAAATTAAAAAATAAATAGGTGTGACTTACCTGGTGTATATATATATACATACAAAAATGTTGTTTAAACTTTTATTTTAATACAATGACAGCACATAACAAATGTTTTCAAAGTCCTATCAAAATATACGCATGTCAACCATGATTTGTATTACCTGCCAAACAGTCTTTTAGAAATGATAGCACTGCAGTGAGGATTGCAACTCTGTTAGTTTTTAAAATAGAAGTCCTGCACAGTAATACTTAGCACCATATAATTTAAAAAAAAAAAAACAAAAAAAAAACAGGTTTTATCAAAAATAAACCAGCAACAAAAAGATTTAAAACAGAAAGGATGAAATGAAAAAAGTGTAGGGGGGCAATGAAAAAAAAAAAAGTAACCGTTTAAGAGTATAAATGATATTTTAAAGAGAAGTTTCACAGCATTATTTATGCATGATCACCTAAAGTAACTCCTTGAGTAACATGCACGCACACACACATAGGCGCTCACCTGCCCACACAAGCCTGCCTCTATGGCAAGATGGTAATATGTCTGCCTCACATTCAAGAGGTCCCGAGTTCAAATTTTGGTCTGGGTGAGTTATTAGATAAGATTTTTTTTCAGTTTTCTCTTATCCTTAAATATGTCAGGTAACTTTAAGCTTTAAGGACTCTGGATCACTGAGCATTTTTTTACACATTTCGTTCAACATTTAATATTATTTAACATAGAATGTAGATTTAAATTTAAAAAAAGTACAATAAATAAATAAATAAAGTTAATAATATATTATATCTCATTATAATCACATCATTTTGTGACTGTTTATTTCTTATAGCATATCAGGTCTGCACACAATGAAGGTGGACCCATTATTGCTCAAGATCTAAGGAACTGAAGAAACCCTTGTCTTTTCAGGACGAAAAACCCAGCTACCCACAATTGGAACTTGCCACCAAGATAAAAAATGAAGCACTCCAGGTATTAGGCAAAGTTGCCTTTACACTATTCCTAATTGTTTAATTTTTAAATTATATTTTGATAAGTATAAATTCTGCCAAATATACAGGTCACATAAAATGAGTGTGTGAACAAGTTCAATGTCCTAAGGTACAAATAAACTGACCCTAAAGACTTAGGGAGAAGCATAAATACAAACTCATACAGCCAACTCGACACAGTTAGGATTCAGTAGTGCTGTTTTTTTACTGATTTTATTTTATGTCCATGATAAATTTTGCCGTAGAAGTTAACACTGTCAAAGCTATGGATTCCAAAATAGGAGGAGAAAAAAACCACATACATGCACACACACACACATATAATATATGCATATTTTTAATCTTATTTCTGAATGACAAATAAAGGATTAACATTTTTAACCTCATGACCAATAAATCATTCCCATTTAAACAAAGAAAATTTCAGGTAAACCTTAACACAAGATAAATACACTTTATTTTTTTATTTTTTCAACTGGTTGAAAGTTGAATCATGGTACCAAGCTGCTCATGAACTCAAAGCATGCTCAAGTTTACAGATACACTGTACAACACATATAATCTCAAGCTACTCAAATTATGTCATACTGAACATAAAATGTAATTTAAAGCAAACATAATACATCCTTCATTTGATGCTGCCAGTAGTATATGTATACAAGTTAAAGATGAAATCTCCCATTTTACTGTACGCCCTTCTTACTAGTGTTAGTAGAAAACATAAAATGAAACTTTTCCATGCATTTTACTCCACCATAAAGAGTAGGAAAAGGCAAATTGATTTGAACAGCTAGGATTAAAACTTGGATCTTCAGTTTCCATGCCAATGCTTTCACCAAGCAAGCTACTGTTTGTTTCCATGTATTTTAACCATAATCCATTCTGAATTGATTTTGCACATCCAGACCAGCAAGCTATAGATGTGTTTTGCTGTACAATATGTAAAGTTTCACATGTCATCAACCTAAATCAGAACTGTGTTTGCAAATGCTACAAAAATGATGTGCAGAATACTATATTAGCCTCAGGAGGACAAACTGGGTCATTGACAGAGTTTTACTTAAAAGACTTAGCCTTGTCTTGTATTCTGTATATTTATGTTTGTATTCACATTCTAATGATCTCAAGAGCTTAGTAAGAATGCTATTGCTGTACTATTAAAGTTTTATAACAAACTTTTTAAATGTTGAAACATTTCTTATACACAAAGATTCAATTTTATTACTAATGCTTCAAAACACAGAAAAAACTATTTCTCCACTCACGCATAAAAGAAGTTCTTATTCCACTTTTGTCTGTGCAAATGGAATGGTGATCAGCACTTCAGGTCAGAGAAAGGTATTTATTTTCAACTTGGATTTCCAACACATGGTATATACATGTGATATCCATTCACCATTCCCCTATATCAGGAGGAATGGCAAACCAATGAAATGTCAATTTTGATAGCACATACGTGGCTTATCTAATGACATGGGATCTTCCTTAAAGCAGAACATCCACCACTGTCACTCTTTTAACATACTGCAGACTGTAACCTGATATGGAGTTAATAAGCAAATAATGTTTTACTAGATAAATATTAAAATGTAATTATCTTCTTTAATAAAAGTGTTGAAAACAGTATTGTAATAAATTAAATTTAAATGCGAGTTGATTAATAACACAAAACAACACTTACTTTGAATAATTATAAATAAAAGCGTTGTTAATTTCATGTATAAAGACTAAAATTGAGTAATGCTTTTTAAAACTTGTAACTTCACTCACGTCCTTTGGAGTTGCTAATCAGCTGAGGATGAAACTGCAACAGTTTCGAAAACAATCCTGGTTTTGAAAAAGGACGTGAGTGAAGTTACTAGTTTTAAAAGGTATGACTGAATTTTAACACTTACTTTTTAAATTTTCCACCTTTTTTAACACCACGTGCAGGTTAGGTGGTATAATTTCACTTCCTAAAGACTTTTTTGTCTAATTTTATTATGCTCTTTGTTGGAAGGATGAACACAGTGTTCTAACAAATTAAATTTAAAGGTGAGTTGGTTACTTTTTAAAAAAAAGTAAGTGTTATTTAGTGTTATTAATCAGCTCACCTTTAAATTTAATTAAAATGTAAACCTGGATATTTATAAGCAATTTCTTTGCAGGATTTTGACCACAATTATTTAGCAAATAATTGATTAAAGACTTGTTCAAATGCTGAAATTTTAGTCTGTTATCTCCTGCTGCTACAGTAATTCAAGCTTTTACTGTTCCAGATTATATACTATTTGTAATTCATACTTTGACATTATATTATCTTCCAAGCAATTAATGGATTAATTTAAGAATCAATATTTTAATATATCTACAGTAAGTTCTTCCGTTTCTAAAAGAACATTTCATTTCCACAATAAAACCTATATTAGCTATTATATTCCTTGAATATTCTGTTGAATCTGTTGTGTACATGAAGGTTTAAACTAACATGTAATTTCATTTCCTTTTCCCCGTTTTCTTCCAACAATTATATAGGGAAATTATTCATTTTTAATATACACTTTTGTGTATACTTTGTTATTTCAATTACATAAATATTTCTGTTTGTAGTAATATTAATGTTTCTCAGCCACAAATTTATTTTTATTTAAGACATTCAATGGGATTGCGCAATAAGTCTTTTAGCCTGATGTGCAGGAGGTCGATGAAACCCTAACAAAATAATCCCCATTATCTAGATAACATATTACCATCAAATTTATAGTTTTTACTACAGAGTTATTTTGGGTTCTTATTCATTACAAAGTTCTGCACAGTGGTGAAATGGATTCGAATATGATACTCTGCTTACCAGTCATGAAATGCATATGGGTTCAAGCCCTAACATATAGGTGCAGATTTTTAGCAGAGTCCATTTATTGATTGGAAAAGCTATTTATAGTCGGGTTATTGACACTTCGTTACTCACATTTTTATATTATCGAGGGACTAGTTTCATAGCCATTGCTTCCATTTTCAACCTCTCTTGAAAATGGAAGTGACGGCTTCCAAAACAAGTCCCTCGATAATATAAAAATGTAAGAGACAAAGTGTCAATAAACCGACTACAAATAGTTTTTCGAATTAATTTTGATGTCACTGTTACTAAATTCCTTCAATCATGCATATCCATTTATTGAGTTTTGATAATTTTCTGGGTTTGGTTTTGGATCCACATCTACATACGTAACATGTATTTGGAACTTAAGAACTATTATTACTATTGCAGTCCATTCATTGAGTTTAATCTTTGCCTAGGTTTGATTTTTAATTCATCTACATACAGGACATGTCTTTGCAGTTTAAAAACAATTATTTAGAGTAATTTGCTGCATTTTCAATGTTTCATGCACAAAGTCATTTTAAAAGACATATCAAAACTGAATACTGTAGTGTCTAAATTTAAGCTTGTCTTTCTGCACTCTAAAACAGTGAAAACTAAGTATTTTAAATTATCTTCGGAATAAGTGGCCACATTTAGGGGCTCTCCTCCTAGCTCAGTTATAAAATATTGGAATTAATATTTCAAACCTTAATATAGTTAGACAAAACTTCTTGGTTTAAAAAGACTTTTCTGTTCTTTATTGTATATCCTAAGAGTTTTGATTATCCCTCTATTAAAGTATAATGACTGATAATTTTTAAATGTCTCCAAAGATATGCAATGCTATTGGACAAATGCAACCTCGGACTAAAAAATGTAGGGATTAACTGTCAAATCATGGGCAACTTATAATTTTAGCTAGGCTATGCAAAGATATGCACGCACATACACACACAGATATACTATTAACATACATGTGATTTCATGGTTCTGTAATTATCTGTTTGTTTCTAGTAAAAAATATCCAATAAAATGCAAAATTAGCTGTCCACAAATAATACAAGTTATCCTTTCAAATAGAAAAAGCATCTAAAAAGTACTAAAACATACTAAATACTGACATAAATATTTATTTAATTTTAAAATGCAAATATTTTAAATTTAATATGTTAAAACATACTTTTGGGTAGTCTGCTTAGCCACAATGTTCAATTCAATAAATCAATATTCAATAAATCTTGCCAGTTACTGGCATGGGAGTGTATGTGAGATATCCATTCTTCAATGTTAAATATAATTAGTATCAAATCTCTTTTGGTTTTCTACCTGCATATGTAGAAAATTATGTATTAGGTTACCATAATATTCAAGCATGTGTGTCACAAATTCCAAACAATGGCTTCACCTGTTTTTTTCTAATACAAAAGTGGTCAGCACAAGTGAATATAATAGTTCTGGTTCTTACTAATGAATTAACTGCAATTATCATTTACACTGCCTATTGCAAAAATTTAATGATTTTCTTTAGAAGATCACATTTAATTTTATAGAAAGTGTGGTCACTTTAGATACTATAAATATCATGCTAAGAGTCAATTCAATGTCTTTTATATTAATCGAACGTGGTTATGCTTACACTAATTTATTTACTTTTGTAAAATCAAAACAAGTTTCAGAAAAGTTTGCTCCAATAGTCATCTCACAACTGCCTAGTTGTATTGATGGTTGGAGCTCTATGATTTTTTAAAAGCGAGGTAGTGCAAGCATAACCAATGTTCAATTAATAGTGTAATTAACCTTACTATTAAAAAAACTTCCAATTAATTAATGAATGTCTTTTGTCATAACAACTGCTTATCATTCATTTTAACTTTTTGAAGGTGTGGTACTAGATAAGTGCTACTGGTCATTGGCAAAACACCTCACCTCTCGTACAAGGGTTGGCTGGTAAGTTCTGGACCTCACACAGAGATGGCATCACTGGACCAGTTTCACAGATTGCATCATATAGTTTAACTCTAGACTAGCTTATATTCATAGTTACAGGTTAATAGCCTGTTTAGGTTTTGAATGACAGCATTTTAAATAAGACAAGTGTAGACGTTTCACGAAAATGGAGGATTTGGAAAACTGAGCAGTGATTAAGTACTTCCATTTGAAAGTCTTAATGCCTAAAGAAATCAAGGAGGATATGGACAGTACAATGAAAGACTGTTCCTTCATATACAATGCTTAAAAGATGGGTTGCAAAGTTTTTAAATGGGACGTACGAGCACTAGTGATGAGTCTCGTTCTGGACGCCCTGTGGAGGTCACGACTCCAGAGATCATTGGAAAAATTAATTGTTTAGTACTGGAAGACTGAAGATTAAAGTTGTTTGAGACAGCAGAGGCTATAAACCTATAAAAAAAAACGTGCAGGTAAGATTTTAAGTAATGTTTTGAGTTTTTACAATGTCTGTGCAAGATGGTTGCCAGGGGCAGAGTCTTTCGATCTTTCTGTCCATTTCTTCCTTGATTTCTTTAGACATTAAGCCTTTCAAATGGAAGTATTTAAACACGGCTCAGTTTTCCAAATCCTCCATTTTCATGAAATGTTTACACTCGTCTTGTTTAAAATGCTGTCATTCAAAACCTAAACAAGCTACTGATGTGTAACTACGGATACAAGCTAGTCTAGAGTTAAACTATATGATGCTATCCATCCAACTGGCCCAGTGGTGCCATCTTTATGTGAGGCCTTGGACTTATCAGCCAACCCTCATGATGCAGGAATTTAAGTACTATTTAATGTTTTAGCTAATTGATGGAAATTAATCATTTCCTTATACTAGCCATATATAGGCTCAGGTTTTTTATGTTGACTTTATCTACGACTTAATGTATTTGTACTACATAATCTTCAGAGCCAGTCAGTTCTTTGAAACTGATATATTAATGGGCGGGCTACAAATTTATTTGTATTGTTATTTCCAATCATTTACTCATATAGTGCCACTGATGTACTATCTTTCAAGAAAGTCAATGTGCACTTTTTGTAAATCAGTATTATTCAGGCATTCTGTGAACAGAGGGGATGAAAGCTAAATCGGCATGGTCATGATTTTAATTTGACACTCACTTCAAAGATTTCTATGGCTATAATAATTCAATATGACAAAATATGGACTAAATATCACAGAGTAAATAGAAATTCTCTTGCAGTTGAGGTTTAACTACATAGTGTTGAAGATCATGCAAGAAAATGGAAAACATTAGGATTTTAACAGAACCAATATCTATATTGTATATAAAGCACACTCTACCAACTGCTCTCTTAGCTCAATGGCAAATGCACAGTGTCGCAAGCAAGAAAAGGGTTCATGGTTCAAATACTAACAAGTGGTTATACTTTTTATTGTAATTTTTTAGTTTGTTATATGCAGTAACACACCAACTTACATATTATGCTCTCCTATGGCTAGACTATTATTAATGTGCAAGAACTTGAAAAATATGTGAAATAACAGTTTTTATATAATCAACATCTATGTTGTATATAATCTAATCTCTGTTTCATATAACCTTGCCCGGCTGAAATGTATCACTCCGCGTTCAACAACCCTCCCCCTCGCCCTAATTGGCTAATGCTTTCGCGTCATACGCCATAGGCGGTGCCTTCCCGTCACATTTCGTAATAATTGCCGGGAAGATAAATAAAATCATACAAAAATCATACAAATAAGGATATGAAGGCATGCAAAAATACAAGTTTATAATGAACTGAGCAAATTGAAACAGAATGGCTGAGCAATGAAACTGAAAGAGTTTATAATGAAAGGCCTTCGGCCTTTTCCACTGGAATTTTTTAAACCAGCACACATACCTTTCAAAATTGCTTGTCTTTCAGTCTTAAAAGTCGTGTCACACCATACTTTACTTTTCGTGTGTTCTTCGTGTATATTTAGCGATTTGTATCTCGGTGCAGTGTGGTTGTCCTTAAGTAACGTCTTCGCCACACAGCAATATTGCCTCTGTCTTTTAGCACATTTTTCTTGCCTCTTTGTTCATTCACAAATCCCAGCTGTAGAAGCAATCTGCTGAAATTTGGTAAATCTGCATCCTCATTTACAGCAGACGAAATGTTACTTATGTTAGGGAGTTCGTTTCTAAAGAAAAACTACACACATGACGACGCACAACACTTTTCACGTATTTTCTCCGAGCACGCACTTTTGTTTATTCTTGCTTTTGCCTGGAGTGGTAAGTTTTCCTGTTTCCTCAATTTCATGTCGCGATGTTCCTACGGATCTAACACTCACACCTGTAACTTCATAGCACAGCTGTTCGACTTCTCTCTCTGACAAAGACGGATTCTTCTCTGTGAGTGCATTAAACACATGCAACACAATTCTTTTTTCGCCTGTTTGTAAATAATTATCCTTGCGATACTTAAGCGAAAAACTGGCGGTAGACTCTGCCATATAATACATGCGCAATAAATGATCAATAAAATAATTTAGCTCCCGCACTTTCGAATGGCGATGCATGACTAATCCAGTTCAAAACAAGGTCAGTGATAAAAGTCTTATAAACAAATGTCACCACTACCACTAATTCACATGCTATCGTGCCATGTGCTTGAGAGCAAAGGAACCTCCTCTTTACTTTGTTTAAGAATTAACATGCATTTCAGATAAATCAACTCTGTTGCGTAATATATTTATTTAAAACAGTTACGAAAATATAAATTTGACAATTCTCTTCCAACATATAATGATATATCACCATGTTAAATAACGAACTAATTTTTACCGCACGACAGTCATTACCACAACAGCAACCAATGAGAGGTGATTAGGTCACGTGACCGTTAAGAGATACTGGGCAAGCTTACGTGAAACAAGGTATAGGTTATAATATCTGTTGCCACAGCTCAGTGGCAAAACACACACTTGTAAGTGACCCAGGATTTGCAGTTCAAACCCAGCTTAGTGATATTATTTATTCCACCCTTTTCCTTTGCAGTTTTCTTGTAAGTGCACGAAATGATGCTGGAAGTTTTTATACACTGCAGTTGAATCTTCCACTAAGACATCATCACAGTAAAGTAGCATACCACGTTCACAAGGTGCTGTGGAGCACACTGCAGCTCAAAAGGGTGAAACTGTAGGGTGCTACTCATGTGAAAACATTTCACATATCACCAGAGATTTGGGTTTTAACTAAAGAACAATGAAGCAATGGCTAGATTGGTATCATGAAGGAGAAATTTAATGGGCCAAATCATACAGGTGTTTAGCAGACCTTGTGTAACAATGCCTGCACATGACAAAACCCTGGTAAATGATCTAAGAAACCAAGCTTTAAGACAGGTCTGCCATTCTGAGCAAGACAGTAGAGTATGGTTGCTCAACAATTAAAGAATACCAGTATTGATCACATTGTCTTACCACTAAGCTCCTTTTCAATTAGGCACACAAAGCAAGATTACAATGGGCACAATGCAATACTGACCTTAATCAGGCTTAATGTGATCTGGTAATCTGTAGTGACGAGAAAATAAAAAACCTTGTGTCTATATAGACAATGAGGAACTAGATACAAGCCTCAGCATATCGTTCGAGCAGAACATTCAGGACGAATTTCAGCATATTTCGGGACCTATATGACAGCATCAGGTCCAGGGCAGTTAATTCAAGTGCCAGAGAGAATGATAAGAGCAGTCTATACAGATATTCTCAAAAACATTTTACTGCCATCCCTTCATGCTTGGTTCCCAGAACAGAAGGACTACGTATTTATGCACAATAACAGTGGTGTTCATATCTCATTTACGGCTTGTAATGTTCACATAGCGAATGATTAAATTCAGTATGTACCATAGTAACAGGGACGGGGGAGAGGGTTACATTATGTAAACAAGAGTGCGCCCAAGGATGGTCAGGTGGAAATAAAAAGTTATACACGATTAATTGTAATTTTACTTTACAAGTACAAAATTGAATCGAGAATATATTGACACATTGCTTCACTCACACCGTTTATTCACAGGACATGTTTCAAGAGCTCTTGCTCCTATCCTCAGCTGATACTCGACTAGTGCAAGTTGTAGTGGTTTCTTCTTTCTCCGTATTGTCAATAGATGGCGTGATGTACTTGTCAAAGATGTCCGGTGGTGGAGTTTCAAAATTCATGACTCTATGACGATTTTTGTTAATGAAGGTTTTTTCCCATACGGAAAGGTCTATAGGGTGATTAACGTATTTTATTAGAGATGTTTCCAAATTGATGTCATGTCTAGTATTCAAAAAATGAAAAGCCACTGCTGATTTTTCTGTTTCACCATTTTTAATGTTTCTCATATGTTCTTTAGTTCTGATGTTAATATTTCTTTTTGTTTTTCCTATATAAATTTTAGGGCAAGTTTCACATTTGATCTCATAGATTCCTGGTTTTTCTTTGGTAGTGATTGAATTTTTGGGAGGGCCTTTTAACAAATTTCTGATATTAAACCTATTTTGAGGTGCAAGAGTTATGTTGTGTTTTGAGAAGATTTTTTGGAATTTGTTATAGGCTGATGGGTGGAAGGTGAATTTTTTAAAAAGTTTTTTCTCTTTTTCTCCTGTAGGTTCTAGGGTGGTGGTTTCTTTTATTTTCTTAGCTTTGTTGAGTCTGTTAACAGTTTTGTCTACTAAATTTGGGTTGAAACCGTTGGATATAGCTACTTTTTTTATGTGTGGGTATTCTTCTTGATAATCTTCTCTGTTTAGTGGAAAGTTGATCATCCGAAAGATTAAACTGTTGAAAATGGCATGTTGGTGTTGTTTTGGGTTGAAACTGTTGTTCTTAATGTAATTATCTGTGTGTGTCGGTTTCCTGTAGATACCAAAAGTGAGTTTGTTGTTCATTTTTTTGATCTTGATGTCCAAAAAGGGGAGCACACCATCCTCTTCTGTTTCCAATGTAAATTTTATAGCTGGATTTTGTATATTCAAAAGTTTAAGACCATCTTGTATGAGTTTTTTAGGTACTATTGCAAAAATGTTGTCAACATAGCGATACCACACTTTGAAATAATTTGGAAAAGCTTTTGTGATATGTGTTTCAAAAGCACTCATGAATAAATCTGCCAAGAAGGGAGACAATGGGTTGCCCATAGCTAGGCCAGTTTTTTGTTTATAGATCTGTCCATTAAAGCTGAAAAAATTTTGATTGATACAAATTTCTGTAAGTTGTGAAAGTTCTTCTATTTCTTCAGGTGTTATTTGTATTGATTCCAGCCATTTTTTGAGAAGTGGAATAAGCTCATTGGTCGGTATACTTGGATATAAAGAAATGACGTCAAAGGAAACTAAAGCATCTGTAGAGTTGATCTTTGTGTCCTTCAGGAGATTTAACAATTCAAACGAGTTTTTGATACTTAAATTTTCAAATTTTGTGAAGGATCTGAAGTTTACAAGTTTGGTAAGTATTACATGTTTTGGTGTTCTCATTGGAGGCATTTCCCTATTGCCAGCTTCTTTATCAAAATTGCAATCACAATCTATAGACACAACAGAAGTTACCATCTACTGATCAAAGCACCAACTTCCCTGCATTCTCTTTGTGTCCTTAAGTGACTGCCAACACACTGTGACGTCATGCTTATTACCGCTTATACATAACTTGAATCTTCCTTCGCTGTATGAGCATTGCAAGCCTACTCATATATCACCAAAGGTTGACTAACAAGGCATCCAGACAGAATCTGGATGGATGACCTCCTACTGACCTGAACCCCATTGAACATATGAGCCTTTAATAATAATAATGATAATAATAATAATGATAATGATGATGATGATGATGATAATAATAATAATACTAATAATAATAATAATAATAATAATAATAATAATAATAATAATAATAATAATAATAATAATAATAATAATAAAGGAACAGGCAGAATATTGAACAGATAGGATGCACATCTAGTTGCTCTTGTGATGCATTTATGGCAACATTATTAGGAGAATGTCGGGATACATTCAAATCACAAAACATCCTAACAGTAGTATCACTCTATGCATTCAAAACAATTATACTTGTAAAAGACCAAAAGCAACATAACATCCTCAATAAAGATTGCCATACATATGATACGAGGAGAGCAACTGATTACCATAGGGTGAGCACGAATAAACCTCAAACTAATAAAGATCCATTTAAAATAGGAGCCATGTTGTACAATAAATTGCCGTCTGTAATTAAGAATACTTCTGACTCAAAATTTAAACTGGTCTTAAAATCATACCTAATTGAAAAATATTTGTATAGTATAAATGAACTGTAATATATATGTATGTAGTATAAATGAGTTGTATACCTATGTAAACAAATAAGGTTTGTATGTAATTTAGGCATTTTAATCTTTGTAAATAACTCATATACTTTTGTAAACAACTCTATATTTTGTAAATAAGTTATGTATTTTGTATTTTAACCTGTATAGAGATAATTGAGTGTCAGATGCTTTTGTAAGAGTCTATTGACCGCAGTAAATAATAATAATAATAATAATAATAATAATAATAATAATAATAATAATAATAATAATAATAATAATAATAATAATAATAATAATAATAATAATAATAATAATAATAATTATTATTATTATTATATTATATTATTATTATAATAATTATTATTATTATTATATTATTATTATTATAATTATTATATTATATTATTATAATAATTATTATTATAATAATAATAATAATAATTATTATTATTATTATTATTATTATTATTATTATTATTATTATTATTATTATTATTATTATTAGAACCTATACTGGTATTTTGCGCTAACTGAAACATGTGCAAAAGAATAAATGATGTAATAACAGTTTTTTTTTCTATTACACCAGCTCTAAAACACAAGATTTAATTTAACCAATTATTTGTTTTAACAGATATACATTTCCTATAAATCTGAAATGTGTTAATTCATTTAATATATGATGTGGCTTCATTATGAAATAACTTTTTCCATTTGCTTTCTAAGCATTATCATCCTTGGCTATTGTCTTTTTGTAATTTCTTTATCCTCCACTGGATTATACACAATTATATTGCAGCTGTTTCTTTTCTCAAGAAGAGACATTTTCAGATTCATGTTACATTATGTATTAGTTTATTGGATTCAGATGGATTGTAAACAGAATTTAGGAATTGACTTCATTAAATTCTTTAACCTCCTGGCATTTCCTTTGAAATCATGAAGTAATAACTTAGCCACAAAAGAAAAGCTGTAATTTGATTTGTCATGTCTTACAAAGTAAAAGTAGAACAAAAAGTAAGACTATATACTGGGGTTGGAACCATGAGTCCTTGGCTCATTTGACAGTGTGCACTTGACCACTGAGCTAAGAGAGCAGTTGTTAGAGCACTGTTTATATACGAGTACAAACCCATGGGTTGGTTCTATTAAAATCATCATTCCACATATTTTCTAGTTTCTTTCATACTGTCCAATGGCATGCAGCAGCAGCAGCTTAGCTACAAAACATTTGTAAATTATGGATAGAGTCAACATGAAAAATTCAATGCCATGGTCGGGATTTGAACCACGGATCTCCTGGTTTCCGTCCAGTGTTCAAATCCCGGCCATGGCATTGAATTTTTCATGTTGACTCTATCCATCAAATATCTTAGCCTATATAAGGCTAGTGTGGAGAAATGATTAATTTCCATCAATTAACTAAAATAATAAGAGTTAAATGATGAAGCCTGGGACTTAAGTACTTACAATAGTAAGTCGCCACAAACGGTGTATCTCAGATGCGAGAGTCCCTAGTGGTCTACCGGGGAAATATATGAGTCAACTGGAGAATTTAATGTCAGGAAGGCACGTTGGCCATGGTAGCTCTAAGGTTAAGAGCGACTGGACGGAAACCAGGAGATCCGTGGTTCAAATCCCGGCCATGGCATTGAATTTTTCATGTTGACTCTATCCATCAAATATCTTAGCCTATATACGGCTAGTGTGGAGAAATGATTAATTTCCATCAATTAACTAAAATTTGTAAATTAGTTTTTACTGCATCTAACACACCAAAAAAAAATTTGGAATAAAAAGTGTGACCATAATTGTAGTTTGAACCATGAATCTTCATCTCACTTGGCATAGCATGTGTTTTGACACTGAACTACAAAAGCAGTTGGTAGGGATTTATATACTATAGATAATGGTTCTGTTAAAATCATAATTCCATGTATTTTCCGTTTTATTGTGTATTCCCTAATGCCATACAGTTAATAGGTCAGCTGCAAGAGAATGGCTCCTTGCTATGTTATATTTAGTCCATCTTTTGTCATACTGGGTTAATATAGCCATAGAAATCTTTGAAGTGAGTGACAGGTTAAAATGGCAAACATGACAGTATACATCTACAACCATGGATGGTTTAATTTTCAGACCTTCTATTCACGGAATGCCTGAATGATATTCACTCACAAAATATGCACATTTACTTTCTTGATGGATACAATTCCTGTAAAAAACATTAGAAAATAAAAAGTGAAAAATGAATTCAATATACCTTATTTTATCGCATAAGCCTCCCCCCTCGCACATTTTCCACCCCTATGATTTTTCATCACTAAAAATTATTTACCTATTAAACATTGCCTCTCCTGGTTCATTCTTATTGGAGCGGTTTTAAATGACTTTATAATAGACAACAATTGATGCAGCAGTGCTTGTCACGGACAACAATGGACAGGGTTTGCAACAAACATATTCATATTGCCACTGTCACACCGCATCGTTAAATTAAAATGTGAAGTTGCAGACTGTTTCTAAGACAGTTTGTTATAAGTCATCATAATGTCAAAATATTCAAACTACATGGCAAAATTTAAATTAAATGTATTATCTTATGCCGATTCAAACGATTTTACCATAAATTCTGAAATTCACTGTCATAATACAAGAGATAAAGCAAAACTACATATAACCCCACATAAAAAATTGTTTGAAAATAGTTTCTACTATAGAGGCATTAAATTTTACAAAAAATTACCTATTGAAATAAAAAAATATAAATTCCATTCTGCGTTACATCTGAAGTAATTTTTAAGTGAAAAATGTTATTACTCAACTGATGAGTTTTTGCGTTAATGAAGTATTCTCTTGTATTTTTTAGAAGTATTCACTTGTATTTTTTAATAATGTATTCTTTTAATCTACATGTACAATATAATTTGTTTAGGTCATTATTGTTTAAGTCTTATAATATTATAATTAAATGTTTGAACTACTGGACGAATCCACAACATGTATATTTTAAATTGGATGAATAAATCTGAATTGAATTGCATCATGTTGGTAGATATGTAATGCATGCTGATTTCAGTTCCTTTAATTAACATCTACATTACGTGACGAAGTGCAAACACAGCAGAGAATAGATACTCAGTAATTTATCCCTTATCTCTCATTTGCCAATTCTGCAAGTAAAGTAGATAGATTGGGTTTTGATTTAATGTAAAGAAGAAACTTTCTAAGGCCGAAAGCTGTCTGACATGTGCAATGTAGATAAGTGGACACATCACTTACAGATAGTGATTAGCCAATTTAGCATTGCAAATGATAAATATTGTGACTCTGTCAAACTTCCCTTTATTAAAGTGATTTAGTTCCATTGTGTCATTTTATTGATGTGATAGTATTGTTAACTGCTACTTTGCTAATGTGATTTAGTTTAGTCCCCATTACCGTTTCACTTTGTGATTGTGCTAGCTGTGAAACGAAACACACACAAAATTGCCTCTTCTTCCTTTGCTGGGGTGTCAAACACAGGATTTTACTACTTTTTGCAGTAGGAGGACTCACAGTATGAGTAGAATAGAATTTATTTATCCAACTTGGTATTTACCATATGACATATATACATTTTCTTAACCTAGTTGCATAAATTGCCTGATACCATCTTTTACACTTTCTCAGCGTGCTTGGCTCCCAAGCCTTCTAAGGCTGAGTAGCATACTCTCCATTCTACCATCTACTCCAGTTTGCTCTCTGTCTCTCCTTGTTATTCCAGCATTTTTTTTTTTTTTTTTTTTTATTTTCTATTCTTACTTCTCTGATCCACTTCTCTTTAGCTTTCCGAAACAGGTTCCCCATATATAGAATAAAAAGAAGTATTTCAGAAAGTGGAGTGCCATTGTTACTAAAATTAGGCAAGTGAGTCAACCTTGTATATACTTTTCTCCACTTACAAGTTTTTTATGAAGACTAGTTTCTGGGGACGATAGTTTCTGACGATAGGGGAGAAGTCCCCAGAAACTAGTCTTCATAAAAAAACTTGTAAGTGGAGAAAAGTATATACAAGGTTGACTCACTTGCCTAATTTTAGGTTCCCCATATTTCTATTTCTACTTTCATTTTTCCCCACAACAATTTTTATAGCTATCAACTCGCTTAGCATCTTTTTGTCTGCTCTTTGCACTCTGTTGGAATATGGAACGTACTTTCTGTTTCTCCATATAATTCACATATTCCTATCCTGCTACCTCTTAGACCCCTTAAGAACAATGATCCCATTCTTATCCAAGCCATTCCTTCCATGTCCTGTCTGTTACATCAGTCTACATATCTTTCTCTTCCCCATTCTCTCTTTATTATCCTATACAAATTTAATGTTTTTCTATTTTCTAGCCCTCCCCAAATCTCTTGTCTTTCTAGATCCTCCATTCTGGTTCCGATTATTTTCCCAAAACCTTCTACATTCCTATTTTCTAGTCTCCATATGTCCCCCATTTAAATTTCTTCCAGTTTTTTCTGCCTCTGACCACCAACTGTTTCTGCTAAACATTTTCTTTTGTTGATTCACACATACCTTAAGGATTTCATCATCTTTTGCCAAGCATTCACATACAAATTTCAAGATTTTTTCAATTATTATACCATTTCTTTTGGTTTTCCCTAATTCTGCTAAGGCTACCTCTCCTGGAGCTGATCTAGGCTATCCCAACATCTCTTTAGCAAATTGTTTGTATCACTGATCTATTTAATTACTTTTGACATCATCCATATTTCTACAGCATACAACATCTTTAACTTGACATTGCTGCCTTTCCTCTGGTTACCACCTTCCTGCCACGACCTTCCCATTCTATGTTTTATTCATCCTAACTCCTAGGTACTCAAATTCTTTCATGATTTCTAATATTTTGCCCCTCTAAAACTCAATTATTCCTCTTTCTTCAACTTTGTTCCTTTTTTGAAAACCATTTTTTTTCCCTTTTTTCTTGTATTCACTTCACTTTCCCGATCTTCAAAGAACTTTTGAATTTTATTTATTGCTCTCTGTAATACTATTGCTCCTACCATTAGATCATCCTCATTTAACAAACCTGGTATCACTTTATTTTCTATTATTGGGCAATGCTGAATTTTTTCTTTCACTCTATCCACTATATCATCTAAAACAATAAAATGGGGCTTAGTTTACACCCTTGTATAAAACCTAACTTCTGTCATCTCTTCACTCACTGTATGTTGCAACTGTCATTATGACAGCACTTGACCAGTGGAAATGTGTGGTGTTTAACGCCCGCTTTTACTACATACGGCACCGCAGGCGGTGACACTGATGATACATGAGATGAAGATGGAGCACCGGTGGAATGAGCTGGCTGGGGAAACCAGAGGTCCCGGAGAAAACCTGCCCCTGTGCTGTGTTGTCCACTACAAATCTCACTTTGCGGTCACCTGGGATCGAACCCGGACCACCTCTTGACCAGTGGTCAGTCAGTGCCTTCTATATAATAATGTTGTACCCATACTTGCTGCATCACAGTTCCCTTTTCAGAGATGGTTGTCATTAGCAGCTCTGTAGTATGGAGCATGCTGATCAAGACTACCAACTGCTTCCCTCAGGTTTAACCCTGAATGAAGTACTGCACATTGTAGATATGGGTAATTATACAGACCATCCAAAGCAACACTGGCAACTACCCTTTAGTCCTCATGGGATAGTAGACCCATCAACTGTGACTTTACATCCCAAGTGGAAAATTATTGTGCTCTCACTAAGGTGACCACAGTGGCAAATAACTAGTCCTCTTGGTAATGTTCAGCCTTCCATAATTAAGAAGCACAAATCTTCAACATTTTTTTCCCTTCACTAGCACTACTAGTGAGGACCATGGGCTATTGGATTCCTTGCTTTGCCTTTGGTCTTCATGTCTCCTATTCTTATGACAGCTGAAGATATTCTGGAATTATGCAAGCAGGTTATGTCTCTGCTTCTTGCCTTGCAAGAGGTTCTCAGCCCCCTTCTGTACAAGGTTGTTTAGATGACTTCAATTTTTTGGTCAGTTGGCCCTTGGATCAACCCACATGTAATACAAGGGCAATCAGCTCACAATTTTCCAAGACAGATCTGCTAAGCAGCTCCTGATCTATGGTCGGTGACATTAAGGACCCTTACCAGAACTATTGAGCAGGATGCTGTGCCCTTGCAACTTTACTCCCCTTGTGACTAAATCCCATCTCAGTTTGGGTGTTCCTCTGTCCGGATTCATGTTTCTTGTTTGGGGTTTCCCAGCTCATACCACCACTACTTTCTCACTCCACTATCAACTCTTGCTCAATAATAGCCTCACCAGCTGCATCCTCTCCTCCAGATGGTTCAGTGGGATTTATTGCAGCCCAGTTTCAATAGGAGGCACTCAACTCCACTTAGTATCAAAGAAATGAAGATTGTCCAACCCAAGATAACTTCCCCGAAGATTGCAGGAATTAAAACCCGCAATTCTGCCTGTTCCTGACAAGGGTCAATTCTAGATAAGCATCTAGGAGCTTTTCACTAAAGGCAGTTCATAGCTCATGGTGCTTACAGTTTGGTTGGCTGTTCTCTGGCTCTGACATTTCTCAAGATCAGGAAGTGGGCTGTTACCAGATCTTCAGCAGGAATTTCAAGCCTAGGGACATGCATATTTAAAATATTTCGTGCGGTTTCATATTTCATGAACCAGTAGTCATAATATAATAGCGATAATAATAGGACTTACAGACACCAAAATTCAGAATTCACGCACGCACAAAATAACAAAGAAACCTCACAAGTGCAATCACCAAAAGCAATGAAGCCACATAGTCCAAACAAAATTAAACTGGCAACACGGTGTTGGATTCAGAAGCCATGCCTAACAGCGACAATGCTGATTGGCGTTATAATCATCGCAAAAGTTAAAGGCATATGGAGGTGGGCTGTACTGCAGACTCCAGCGAATACTAAGCTTGCGCCTCCTACCAGCACTGCTGTATGTGGTACACACATTTGACACACCCAAACTGAAAACATTATATTAATTACGCTTGGATAAATGTTTGAAAATGACAAGATGCCAATCTTATAATAAGAAACAACTTTTTTTTCTGATCATGACCGTACAAAACTCCTGTCTCTACGATACTTAGAATGCTAGCAATGCACGTTTTATCTTCACATGGTTATGGCTAAATGTTATGTATTGTATTTATTTCATCCTTTGGAACATAATACATATGTTATAGGACACGTCAGTTCAAGATACAAAGATAAATATAAACTATTTATATGGATAAATATTTGAAAATTACAGATGCCAATCTTATAGTAAGAAAGAATTATTTTATAATCATGACTGTACAAAAATTCTGTCTCTACGATACTTGGAATACGAGCAATGCATGTTTTATGTTCACATGTTTATGGTTACCAATAATCCATCCATTCAACACAGATAAGCCTGAAAAACAACATCATTCTCAAGCATATCTCACAATATCTTAAGCATAAATAAATAATGCACCTTCTATGAAAACAGAAGTCACGCAGTTTGAAGCAGAGTTAATTTTCAGTTCAAGAGTAGAGGTGTTTTATTTTGTTAAAGTAAATGGCATCGTTAAGTCATGTGTGAACTCGAGCTGAAATATTGTTAATATTACATTAAATTATTATTATTATTATTATTATTATTATTATTATTATTATTATTATTATTATTATTATTATTATTATTATTATTATTATTATTATTATTATTATTATTATTATTATTATTATTATTATTATTATTATTATTATTATTATTATTATTATTATTATTATTATTATTATTATTATTATTATACACATATCTTTTTAACAGCATTTGCGAGAAAGACCCACAAAGCTGAAAAGCGAGTTACTGGATTGGAAACTGTGTTCCACTGCTGTGATGTGTATCACGGTAAGATTTTAATGTTTTAGAAATATTTAATGTGTTATAATTCCTTTTTGGAAATGTTGAAAACAGTGTTTTTGTAATAAATTAAATTTAAAGGGAGTCAATTAATGACACTAAACAACACTTTTAAATTTTCCCGGAACATGTTTCAGGGGCTATACCCTCCATTGTCAACTGGTCATCGACTCATTAATGTGTTTAAGTTAATTGGTGGAAATGAATAATTTCTTCACACTAGCCGCACATAGGCTAAGGTATTGTATGGATAGAGTCAACATGAAAAATTCAATGCCATGGCCAGAATTTGAACCACGGATCTCCTGGATTTCGTCCAGTCGCTCTAACCCTTTGAGCTAACATGACCAACGTGCCATCCTGACATTAAATTCTCCAGTTGACTCATAATGTATGATGGTACTGTTAACCTTCTCTCTCCGCCTACAGCAACTGCAAAACGTCAGGGCTGGAAATCCAACGACCGTACTGTAGCCAGTAGCTTTTTTATATTCCCCACGACACACTGCCATGACAACTAGTACGTCTCTCAACACTCTGTAGGGATGGTCCTAAATCCAACTATGCACCATCAAACTATCCTTTCCATTCCTAGACTTGTATTCAACATAAAGCGTGAGGAGACTTAGTGCTTGTCTTCCGGTAGATCTTCAGCATCTAAGTTCTGGGAAAAGGTATTGTGGTTGGTGCCAGTAATTGTAATTCTCATCATCACAAATCTGGCCAGCATGAGGTAACTCTTCAGGCTGTCATCTTTGCCACTTCAAAGCAGAGGGCAGCCACGAAGACATTGTAGACATTACAGGATTCCAACAGAAACTGTTATTTAGCTTATCAGTTTATTATCCAGCTATATCTCCAGATATAAAATCCTTTTGGTAAATCCATCAGAACCTAGTATATCAGTCTCAACACTTGCTTGGTGAATTCTTATAAGATCTCATTAGGTTGCTGCACTCTTACGATGGACCTATGTTCATAGTGCACCTCTAGCAGTTTAAGTCTATGGCTGAGAAGATCCACAGGGTTTCTGTTGCTTGCCTCTGTAGGGTAGCCTAAAAATTGTCTTGTTCTTTTATCTAATGTTCATCCACTGTGGGTATCAATCACCTCAAACTGCTACTTGAACATTTGCCATGATGAAACGCCACTGAATTTTGGAGGCTTCACCATTCTTCTATTAGCTAATCTCATAATCATGGTACCCTTTAACAACTTCAACACTGATCTTGGCTTTTAGTTCTTGACACATATAATCCATTCTGGAATCAATCATTTGTTTACTTTCCTTCACCTGTCAGCCCAAACAACCTTTCATTATGTACTCTATCACCCTCTTTGTTTTCTTTTATCTGTTGTTTTGTTCATTTACTTGCTAATCTATAGGCAACCTCTTCCACCATTCTCTTCCATGTCAGATTTAATTTCATCTAATTCCTTTGCATTGTCATCTATCTTTCCCCATAATAACCATCTCCGATTTTATTGTCAATGTCATAATCAAGTTCAGATTTCATTTTTCCCATTTCCTGATTTACAGTTTTCTAATATCATGGCCAAGTTTGGATTTAACTTTCTCCATTACATCCTCTACACTATTTAAGTCTAAATCTTACTCATTCTGGAATTTAATGCCTTAATTTCAGTTTCCATCTCCACCATTCCACATTTCATTTCCATCTCTATCTTCTCCATCCCAACTAATAATTTGGGCAACATTTCTTCCGTCATGGCATTTAACACCTACTCACCTGATATCTGTGTGACTTTGTCTAGTTTTGAACTGTCATTTCACTAATGTAATTTACTTCAGTTCTCATTATCACTTCACTAATGCAGTCTATTTTAGTTGTCAGTATCACTTCACTAATGTGCATTAGTTTATTATTATAACTTCACTTTTGTAACTTCACAAGTGAATGAAATGCACGTTAATACAAAGGTATTTCTTAGATGTGGTGTATGAGGTAATGTTGCACGGTAGTTTATGGTCGAGTCCACTTGTTTATTTGTAAGGAAAAGGGGTATCACATTAGTCATTTGTCACCTAATCCACTAGCTTTATCAGCAGCTGCTGGTGAAAGCAGAGATCTTTCCCACACCATTGATTTGCATGATGTCACTCACGCACATCTGAGCAAGGTTAAGCGCCACCTCTAAAAATACCTCTGTACACCTCTTCTTCCATTTCACTTGCTGGAACATTGGACCTGAAATTAATTTTTACAGTAGCAGCATTCACTGTATGTCAGAATTGCTGTTGCAACAGTACTTCATTCCACATTAGAAATCCTCTCACTAACTGATGAGTACACTTGCTTATATACCCAATGAAGAATTTTCAAATTTTTAGAAGATGAGAAAGATCCAGAATTATTTTTCATTGGGAGTACTTTTAGTATTTACATCAGGGGAAGGAAGGGAGGAATGCTCTTCCTATTTACCTCTCTATCTGTCCAGTTTGGTCAATGCCTTCTATGCAATTATGCTATGCCTATAGGCCCTGTATTACAATATTAAGTTTAGGTTTCATGTGACAAACAGATTTTAAGTATCATGTCTAATAAATATTTGAATATGCACTTCTTGATGGAGCTATACTATACAATTGAAGTTCAATTTTGCTATCATTAAACATTTTATTGCAATATGTAAATGATGCAGAAATGGAAAAAATACTTGCTAAATGCATTACATTTCAGGATCCTCACTGAGTGATACACAAAAAATGCTTCTGAGATTCCAACAAAGATAGGATATGGTGAAATTGGTTGGAAACAACAAATCTGAAAGCAAAGCATATAAAATCAAAGAATAAGTAGTATTTCCATTATGACTACAATTCTCTGCCCAATAAACATTTTCTGCTCCGGATTACTCAACAATAAATCACATTAACCCTTTCACCGATACGGACATCATATGACGTCCAGCCCGCCTCGGTAGCGTAGATGGTAGCAATGTCTCTCTCACGTTCAAGAGGTCCCGAGTTCGAATCTTGATCAGGGTGAGTCACCTGGATAAGGTGTTTTCCGGGGTTTTCCCTTATCCTTACAGATGAATGTCATGTAGCTCTAAGCTCCATGGACCCTGGACATATTGAGCATCACCTCATTCACTGTCCGATATGACTTAACATTGGAGGACGTAAAATTACAACAACAAAAATATGACGTCCAAGTTAAAATGCCCCAAAAGGATATCTATAAATATAGCAATTTGTAACTTAAAACTTCACTTATAAGAAAAGGTGTTATTTTGCCTATTTATGTCCGGGATTGTGATTTCAAGTAAAACTTTTACATATCTTCAGCCGGAAATTATTGACGGCTTTGTTATTTCCGACTGAAGATATGTAAAAGTTTTACATGAAATCGCAATCCTGGACAATTTATAGGAAAAATATCACCTTTTCTTATAAGATAAGTGAAGTTTTAAGTTACAAATTGTTATATTTGTAGATATTTGTTTGCTTCACTGTTTATAAATTCATATTTTACGTATTTATGTATAGACATCCTGCGCATGCATTTAATGCTTATATAATGCCAATTTAATCTTCCTATTTTACAATAAATTTAAATTAGTTCTATAAGGGATGAAAACTTACCCTTAAAGGTTTCTTTTTGAATGGTACACCTCAAAACCTGGATAAACATACAAGGGCACATTTTCAGATTCACAGCAAATAATACCGGTTTCCTTGCAAACTTCTTTTTTGTGACAGACTAGACATTTTCGAAATGGTCATGACTTTTTTGGTTATGGGTGGTATCTACTTTTTTTTACCATTTAACCGTTTTTCGTAAAGAGGGATAGCTAGTAATAACTGATCCACACCATCTATATTTGACCCGTTATTTGTCCTGAAAATGGAGCAGCCAACATGTCATCTGTAGACCAGTATATGTCTAAAGTAAGTTTACAAATAAAATGTACACTATCCACTTCTTAATTCTACTCTTAGGCCCTAAATTGCTTTTAGAGGTTAGGGCTTCCTTCGTCCTACTCACATATACATTTGTTTCCGTAACAATGAGATACACTAAGTCTGCAATAACATTTTTTTGTGAAAATGTCAATTGGTTGGATGTCAGGAGTTATATGTATGCCAGAAAATATGTATATTTGTCTATATATGTCTCACTGTGTTCGAGCTACTCTGACCACTTCACAAAGTTGAATCTTTATGGACAGCTGAAGGAAACGAGTCATTTTCTTCCTCATTACTACCTGTATCCATAACACCTCTCTCATAAATATTAAAAGCAGAAGCATTATTAACAGCGAAGTATTCTTCATTTTTGAGTTTGATTTATGAGTCACTATGTTTACCTCTCTCATAATCGCTTTCAATATCCAAATCATGTCAAACAGCAAAAGGTCTTCCACATTTTCTAAAATGATGTCAGAATCCCATACACATCATATGTAAGCTAATTTGTTTGCTACATTACCAGGATAAGCCATTTTAAGCCATGAAATTTAACAATTTCAAATATGCCATTCATTTAGCTCTTGATAGCTATAAGAAATTACTCTGAACACAGAGAGAGTATAAATAACTATGAGCAAAAGCAGCTGCATAAGGCTAACTAAACTTCCGTTGTGAAATACTGTAATAAGAGGTACATACAGATGCTGACAGAGAGGTTTGTTTCTTTCCGTACGTGTGTAACACAACACATACAATGATTATTGCCTGGTAGGATAAACTAACCCTAAAGCCTTGAACCAGAGAAGTCGCTTACACAGCTATATATATACATACATTTGTTCATATGCACACAAAACAAAATGATTCAAATATTAGATGCATTTGACGCAAAGAATGGCTTTTGCTGCAGTGAAACAAAATAGTGAAATTTCAACGATTTATTAATATAGTTTCTATTGATACTGGAGAAGGATGCTGCCATTAATGTGTTTTAAACCAGTTTATGTTTCATTTAAATAACTTAATAACCATGGAAGCTACAAATGTGTATTTATGAAGCATTTTTACAGAATTAACAATTTAAATGTCTTGTTCTATTTATTGGATATCCATTTATAGTCCGTGAAGGGTTTAAATGGCCATTGCTGAAGCTGTTAACTGAATGAACTTGTTAACATTACCTATGTTCAATTAATATTGGATAAACATCGATGTTCAAAAACTTTCAATTATTTTCAAATAACCACATGTTTTTCAGCTGTGAAGGTGTAGATAAATGAAGTACTTATAAAAGATGAAAATGGTTAAGTTCTGCACATTTGTTATCTACCTATAAATTCAAGATTAAAAGTGCTGAAAAGTTTCTTGTAAAAATTCTATTTAATCTGTAAAATATTTTCCTCAATTCATAGTTATGGTGTAAAATTACTTTTAAAGTGGTCATGTCCACATTAACATCCAATATTTTATATTTGTAACCACAGCAAAAGAGTAATATTTACTTAGGTCTAACAAGTACGTAACATACAATAAGTCTTGAAAAAAAAATTATACATTACCAGATAGATGCTGCCACAATAGCTGGATGGACTAAAGTATAATGCTTTAGTATTTAGTAAACTTACCAGTGAGAACATCTCTTTCATATCGAATGGCAATATGGGTATCATGTTCTAGATTACGAAACTTTGCTTCACAACCTGCCAGTTGAGTATGAGTACCATCTCTATCATGATCATAATGTAATGATCCATTATTCACCATAGCAGATATGTATGGGTGCTGGTGCTGTAAGGAAAATAAGTTTTTTTTTAATAGGTTTTGTATGTATTATATATACACATACATACGTGTATATATATATATATATATATATATATATATATATATTTGTAAGTATTATATATCTATATCCTTGTCTCTCTTGCTCATGCATTCTTTTGGGAAGTTTTGCTAATAATTCTGGTAGCTGCAAATACTGAAACAGAAGTGAAAATGACTATACTGTTTTGCCTGTTATTCCATGAAAGAAGGGAGTAGACATTTATCTTAATTATAAAACATTTTATCTAATTCTCTATTATTCCTATCATAATTTTCGCATTATAGTAGAACTAAATAGAATTTATTTATACAAGTTGCTATTTACAATATTTCTTTACATTACATAGATATTTCCTTAGCCTAGTTGTATAAATTGCTTGGTACCATTTTTTAATCTTGCTAGCTCAGCCTGTTTCGCATCTAGTCCTTCTTAATACAATAGTACACATTTTCCCAATCTATAACTCATACTTCCATAGTCTCTATTTAAAACTATTTACTTTTTGAGGCAGTGTCAGTAATTCTGTAGGTATTTTGTTCCAATAATCAATTGTTCTGTTTGCAAAGGAAAATTTACCTATGTCGCATACTAGAGTCGCATAAGAGCAGAAGATGCAAACGATGATTTGCGAAACATGTCCTCAAAATAGGTACGAAAGTGAAGCAGATGTGTAATAAATACGACTCATCTAAAAATTAATAATTACCTATGTCAGTTTTCTGTAACCTATTTCTTATTTTCTTGCAATGGTCATGTATGCTGTACAACTTAAAACGTCTTATTTACAGAAAAAACTTTTCACATACCATATACATAAAACAATATCTTATCATGTTCACTAAAAACATGACTTCCAAACACATTTTCATATTTATGTAACATGGCGGATTGAGAAGCTTTTTTGGGCAGCATTTCTCAGAGCAAGGCACAACTACTATTCAAATAATTGACTTTCTCAATTGTCAACTATCGATACACAACAACTCAGAATCAACTGTCGAGCCAAGAACTTGATATGTGATGGAAAACAGGGAAGCACCAAATCACATGAAGATATGCCTGATATTGATTGTTGGATTTCCTTAGACTTTATGGCAGCTATGGGGATTACCTAGTTTCATCTCTAATCTTAACTGACAATATTATTTCACAAGCTGCTTGTTTATATCTCTATTACACAGATGTAAATAAACACATTGATTACTTGGTATTGATTGTAAGTCATATCATACATTTACTTTGATTTGCTCCAGGCATTCCAAGTTTTGTTAAAGCATGCAAGTGCACGCACATGCACGCACACATGCATGCACACGCACACACATGTGTGTATGTCTGTATACGAGGGCTGATCAAGAAAGACAGACTGATTTTTTTCCTGTAGCTTCTGTGATAGTTTCATATCTGTAACATAAATATTTGAAAAGAGCGGGTTTTTATGTATAATGTTGGTAGGTGGCAGCACTCTCATATTGGTAGGTTGGTAGTAATCTTCTATTTTGTAGACCCTACGTGCATTTCGCATACCAGGCAACGGAGGTGACGCGAGAGGAGCAGTACAGCGCAATCAAATTTTGTTTTTGTTTAAACCATACAGCCAATGAAACTTAATGAAAAGCTGAAGCAAGCATACTGTGAAGATGCACTCCTAGTGCAAGAGTGTTTAGATAGTTCAAGGACTTCAAAGAAGGCCGACTTGCCAGTGTTAAGCAAGGTGAACCTGGTATTCCGGCTTCTGCTGTGACTGTCAACATCAACACTGCTGCTGTGATTGTCCGAGAGGATCGGCATATAACATTACGTAACCTCAGGGAAGTATTGCGAATTTCATATGGCAGTGTGTTTACAATTATGCACGACCATCTCCATATGACCTGAGTTTGTGCTCATTGGGTGTCACATCTATTGACTCCCGAACAAAAGGCTGTGCAAATGTAGACAAGCCATGAGGTGCTGCGTCTCTTTGCTGAAGGAGGGGATGCATATTTTAAATTGATTATCACCGGTGATGAGTCATGGTTGCATCATTATGATCCTGAAGGAAAACAAGTCAGCACAGTGTGGCAATCACCAGGTTCTCCAACACCAAAAAAGGCAAAAGTCGTTCCATCTGCAGGGAAAGTGATGATGATCACATTTTTTGACTGTAATGGAATGATTTACCTGCATGCAGTTCCCCTTCACACTGCTGTTACAGCAGCATACTACATGCCAGTATTGGCTACACTGAGGAAGCACATTGCAAAGAAACGATCAGAGCTTTCTTGGACTGGGTGGCGACCTCATCATGACAATACGTCACAAATCAAGTCATGCAGTTTCTGGCTCGATTCAACATTACCTGTATAAGATCACATCCACCTTATAGCCCCGATCTTGCACCCTGTGCCTATTTTATATTCCCATCATTAAAGGCAAAGCTTAGAGACACTATAAAAAGTGCATTGAAGATGGGACTACTTTAAAAGAGATAATGTAAACACTGAATTGCAGTAATAAACATCTTTAAAAAAAAAAAAATCAGTCTCAGTCTTTGTTGATCAGCCGTTGTATATATTTGGCTTCGTTTTTGCAGAGACTTTATTAAGTATTAGTAATATTATTATCTAACGGGAAAAAATATGTGATGCCATATTCAAGAGCACAATATGCACTTTTTTTATTTAAAACTTAAGGTACGTATTTTCCCTCAGAATATGCATTTATATACATTAACAAATACTGCTCAAATTATCTGGAAAAGTGTAACATACAAAGTATATAATTTAAGCATACTTTTATGTATATAAAATAGAAGATGCATTTTGTATTGAAATCTGGGCTCTACTCATGACAAAGCACATAACATGCTAGATGTGCTTTCTTTTATTATTCAGCATGAATTACACACATGCAGCATGTGTGTGAGAGATGACGGTCATGTACACAGTGAAGGGTCACAGTTCAAAGAACGTAAAGTGTATAAAAACCTAAAGTTGTAATAGCAGGAGGTTTGTTTTGTATCCAAGTACTACGAAGGTTGGCTGATAAGTCCCGGGCCTCACATAGAGAGGGCGCCAATGGGCCAGTTTGACGGATAGCATCATTTAAGTTAACTCTAGATTAGCTTGTATCCATAGTTACAGGTCACTAGTCTAAGAGTTGAACATATTGTCGCAAACCCGAATCTACGATTGCACAGCTTGTTTACACAAAAGGAACTGATAGGCGGGCAGTATGAAAACCAAGAGCCGGCAGACGAAGATAACATGCAGATAAAGGTCTGCCGAGACAAACTGAGATAAATGGAAATTTCTAGTTACTTCTGGACTGATAGAGGTTATTCGGTTTCTGTTTTATTTTCGAATAATCTAGAAATTATCAGCAAGGTATTTAAGAGATTGTGACACGCCAGTCGAGGAGTTGCAAGTTGTAAAACAGTGAGTTGTGTAACAAGAGTGAGCTGTGTTGGTGTTGTAATGAGAGTTGTTTGTTATTGTCATCGACCTTGGTGCTGTAGATTGTGATATGTGATGTAATTCCGCTGTTACAGAGTGTATTTGTACGCAAATAAAGAACATTTAGAATTTAGGCAAATTGGACTTTTAACCCACAAAATCACAATTGGTGTCAGGAAGCGGGATGGCAACATCACCAAAAAGATGGAAGAAATGAAGACCGAATTAATGAGGAGCACGTTGGCGCCATCACCACCATCCCCTCGAGTGACACTGCGCGCCGTCAGCCGACGTATGGATGACAACCTCATCGCGGACGGCTGGGTCAGAAGGAAGCCGTGCCGTGTATTAGTAGACTCCGCGGCAGCTGTGACCATCATCAGACCTGACGTGGCCAAGGGTTAGCCGTCGAGGAAACCAAGTCGCTCATACCAAATAGTGAGGGCATCGAGCGACACCTTGCCCATGGAGAGGGAGACCCTGCTGCAGTTAACCTTGGGACGGAGTGCCGTACGTCAGTGGGTGTTTGTCGCGGAGGTGGCTGAGGAGGTGATACAGGGACTGGATGCCCTCAGGAGCCACGAGACGACGGTCGACGATGGCAGGAAGTTCCTGCGGCTCAATGGAAAAGAGGTCATACTCCGGCAACCCGAAGAAAGTCTTGGAATCAGCAGGGTCATCTTGAAGGTAGACGTGGGTCTCCGCGAGAAAGGAGGTGGTGGTGACGGCGCGACTGGAAGGACAGCGAATGAAGAACATTGTTGCCGTGCCGAGAAGTGCCAGTGAGGCTGCTTAACCTAGCGGACACCGATCACGACGTTCAGGCCGGAACGGAGATGGGGACGTGCGAGCCCATGGTCATCATGAGAGCAATCGATAAGACACAGGAGCCGGTGCCAACGCAACACCTGGGACCCCGGCTGGAAGGCTTACTGGAGAGGGCGACCGATCACCTGACCGCAGAACTGAATAAGATGGTTTGCAGTGCTCTAATTTTGGGATTCACACAACCAGGTGGCACCTTCACTGTGGACATCGACGCCAGCGACCATTGCATTGGAGGCGTCCTATCGCAAATCCAGGGCTTTAGAAACCTGGAAGGCCAGACAGCCCGATGGGTCCAGAGGCTGCAGGAGTACGACTTCAACTCTGAACATCGTAGAAGGAAGAGCCACGGTAACACAGACGCCATGTCCCGAAGACCCTGCCCAGAGGAGTGCGGCCAATGCATAAGAGTGGAAGAGAAGGAGCGTGCCGCAGCAGTCCGAGTAGTCACGGCAGTGCCTGCGGATGGCTGGAATAGCGCAGGCCTGAGGAGGGAGCAGCTGGCGGATGCAGACCTGGGGTCACTCTTGAGAGAGGTGGAGGCAGGGACAAGACCAACCTGGGAGGACATCGCACCGAGCACCAAATACAAGTCCTACTGGGCCCAATGGAACTCATTGAAGACAAGAGAGGGCGTATTGTTCCCGGTATGGGAATCGCCTGATGGGAAGACGCAGAGGGAGCAGTTGGTACTTCCCCTAAGGTCCCGGAAGTCTTGGAGGAAGTGCACGCCGTTGCTTCAGGACACCTGGGAGCAAACAGGATGATCGGCAAACTTCGGCAGCGCTACTACTGGCTGAGGCTCCGAGCAGATGCTGAGAGATGATGCCGTCAATGTCACGCGTGCGCGGCGAGTCGCGGACCCCAGACTAGGAGCCGGGGTCGCATGCAGCAGTACAACGTCAGAGCGCCATTCGAAAGGATCGCCGTCGACATAGCTGGACTATTCCCAGTATCTGACCGTGGCAACGAGTACCTGACGGTGGTCGTGGACTACTTCACCAAGTGGCCGGAGGTGTACGCCATCCCGAACCAGAAGGCAAAGACAATCACAGACTACCTTGTGGAGCAAGTGTTCTGCCGTTAGAGCTCCACAGCGACCAGGGTACCAATTTTGAGTCCAACATGATGAAGGAGACACTAGAAACACTTGGGGTGAACAAGACCCGCACTACACCCCTACATCCACAGTCAGACGGCATGGTGGAGAGATACATCAAGACCTTAGAAGAACACCTGAGAAAGGTCGTGGCCAGCCATCAGCGAGACTGGGACATCAAGGTGCTGTTCATGCTGGCCTACCGCTCGTCAACACACGACACCATGGGAATGACGCCAGCCAGTTTAATGTTCGGCCGAGAGTTACGCCTCCCCTGTGATCTGGCTTTTGGAAGCCCCCCCGGACGCAAAACAGCCAGCAACCGAGTATGCGGAGAACCTGGTGGACCGTCTCCACGACGCGCATGAGATGGCTCGTCAGAGCATCCAGAAGGCGAGCGACCGCGTGAAGACCCATACGACAGGCAAGCTAACAGCCAAGGGTTCCAACAAGGTGACCTGGTCTGGTTGTATCGCTCTACTCGGACCAAGGGACGCTGCCCAAAGCTTTAGCAGCCGTGACAAGGATCGTACCGGGTGGTGAAGAGGATTAATGACGTGGTCTACCGCATCCAGAAGGTGCCCCGAGGGTAGATGTTCGTGGTACACCTGGATCGTCTGGCCCGCTATGGTGGTGCTGTTCGGGCCGACCAGCCTTGAGGATGGAGCAGTGTCGCGAACCCATATCTACGATCGCACAGCTTGTTTACACAAAAGGATCTGATAGGCAGGCAGTATGAAAACCAAGAGCCGACAGACGAAGATAACATGCAGTTAAAGGTCTGCCGAAACAAACAAACTGAGATAAATGGAAATTTCTAGTTACTTCTGGACTGACAGAGGTTATTCGGTTTCTGGTTTATTTTTTAATAATCTAGAAATTATCAGCAAGGTGCTTAAGAGATTGTGACATGCCAGTCGAGGAGTTGCAAGTTGTAAAACAGTTGTGTAACAAGAGTCAGCTGTGTTGGTGTTGTAATGAGAGCTGTTTGTTATTTTCATCGACCTTGGTGCTGTAGATTGTGATATGTGATGTAATTCCGCTGCTACGGAGTGTATTTGTACGCAAATAAAGAACATTTAGAATTTCGGCAAATTGGACTTTTAATTCTACGAACCCACAAAGTCACAATATGATGCTATCCATCAAACTGGCCCAGTGACGCCATTTCTATGTGAGGCTCAGGACTTATCAGCTGACCCTCCTATTTCTTTCTGGTGCAAAACTTATTCAATATGGATATTGTTAAAATATGTTTGAAGCACCATGAGAAAAATGTTGAGTGTATGTATGAATAATGTATTGCTAAAAAAAGAATTATGAAACACTTAAAGATTTAAAGAACAGTCTAAAAATGGACAAATATATTTCAAAATGCAAGAAAAATGAAAAAAGGGTATCATGGAAATTAAGGGGAGAAAGAAGGGACATCATTCCAGGAATATGTGTAATGTGCGGGGAGAAAAAAGATGAAATTCAAATCATTTTTCAATATAAGGCCATTAATAACTGTGACAAAAGTTTAATGAGTAGGAAATGGGAACTTGGGAATAAAGAAATGACTGAAAAAAGTATTGAAGGACCATAAATTAGGGGAGTTCTTGTGGAAGTTAAAGACGATGGTCTGCAAGATAGGGATCTTAAGATAGTCTGCAGTTGAGAGGGAAGAGCATATGTATTATTCTGCTTTATGCCTATTAAGTCAGTTATGGCTATATTCAATTAACAAGGATTACAGCTTGACTATAATAGGGCATGACTTAGTGCTTAATAGGTAACTACATAAGTAAATTCCAGTATTTTACAGAATAAGCAGTTATACTTATTTATACTAACTTCACCCTTTAAAGGTTAGAACACAATTGTAATGTTTTTGAGGGCATTCATCCTACTCTGCTACTCTTTGTTGTCTCCCGTTCCTGCTGGGACTATTGGCTGCCATCTGATGTTAGGGACACAAAGTTTTAAAACTTCAATTCATAAAACTATATGTAGTCAGTTTTTCACACTACACCACTTATATTTTGATTTTTTGAGGGCCTAGTTTCCGAAGCAACATCTCCGGACTACAAATAGTTATTAATTAGTTTTAACATCAGTTTTACTAAATTCCTCCAAATATCATGTAATTTTAACACTCTGTTTAATAGTGGGATTTCAAAATTTGTTAATGTTTTCAATTGTATTTTTGCCAGATGTTAAATTCTACTGCAATTTTATTCTGAGGATTGTTATGATATTTTGTTAAAAAATAGCATGTTGCAGTTGTTTTAGTTTTATGTTTCTTTGGTGTTCTTTCATTCTGGTTTCCAAGCTTCTTTTTGTTTTGCCTATATAGTATTTCTCACAACTGATCTGATAGATTCCAGATTTGATGTGCTCAGGATTGTATTCTTAAGAGGTTTTGTTTAGCAAGTTCAGCCTGTACCTGTTTTGTAGGGCTAGTCTTATGTTTAACTTTTTGAAGAGGTGTTCAAATTTTCTAAAAGCTCAAGGATGGTGGGTGAACTTTCTGCACTGCCAGTCTGTATTTGTTAGTAGTATTAATGTGGTTGTTTGAGAAATGTTCTTGAATTTCCCCTCTCTTTCTAGCATGTTCCTCATGAGGTCCAGGTTGCATTACAGTCAAATCTACCCACACATAACTTATGGAATAATAGTATGGTACAAAGAAAAATATAGATAGAATATTTAGACTACAAAAACGAGCAATTAGATTAATTTTAGGTAATTTTAGGTCTAAAATACAGGGAATCCTACAAAGAAAGTTTTAAAGCATTAAATATACTCATGCTATACTCCTTGTGCATATACGAAACAATAATATACCTAAAAAATAAAAATTCCATCACAGAAACAAATCAACAAATTCATGACCGTAACACACGAAGAAAAAATAATTATCATATACAGGCACATGCGTTACAACTATACAATATGAAACCTACAGCAGCGGCAACAGAGCTTTACAATAAATTACCTGAATATATTAAAAATATAAAAGAAATAAACCGATTTAAAAGGGAACTAAAAGAGTTCTGCATAACATCTTCTTTCTATTCGCTTGAGGAATATCTAAATAGATAGTAATAATTATTGTTGTAGAATGGTGTGTAAACTAAAATGTTACTATATGTGTTTGGAGGAATTTAGTAACAGTGACGTCAAGATTAACCTCAGAAACTATTTGTAGTTGGTTTATTAATACTCGTCACTTACTTGTTTATATTTATGAGAGACTAGTTTCAAAAACATTCGCTTCCATTTTCAATCTCTTTCCAACTGGCCAAAATGGAGCCAAGTAAGTGACGAGTATTAATAAACCAACTACAAATAGTTTCTGAGACTAAAATGTTACTATTTATTGTTGTCGCATCGTAAGTTGGTGATTGGCGTTTTGCCTCCACGTGCTGTTCAGCTGCAAAAACAAGGAGAGGGGATAAACACGTCACTGACACGTCATTGCGGTCGCCTAGCAACCAGCAATCCACCAATCAAAATAAACTGTTGTTATAGCAACCAGGGATGCTTATCCTGTGTTGCGAACTCTATCACACTACACCACGTGCTTTATGCATGACGCTAGTCTATCGGCATGTTGAGGTTTTCAGTAAACAGACACTGCTCCTATTCCGTTGTTTAAGGACTATGATACAATGAAGCACAAAATTAATACAACAGCTGATGATGTTAGGAAGATCCTAACGAAACGCGTTCTAGGTAAATACTAGCAATAAATGGAGCATAGAGTATTAGTTCAACTCAAAATTGTATTACTGCTCCTATTGTTGCTTCGCTTATGAATCAGCGGTATCACAATACCGTCATCGTTCGTTGCCCTTTAGTATGAGATGGTATGCGTTGTTGGAAGGGAACAGGTGTGGATTTAGTTTCAAGGAATATCTTATGACGTTTTCTGGGTCAATGACCAACCTTTACAGTTTAATGACCAACCCATCTTACCTGCCTTTGTCCAGTCCAGTTCTAACATGAATAACCCTTACGGTACTTAGGGTATTTCTCCCTGTCATCACTGCCAAACTAAGAGTGTACCGCTTCAGGTAGTGAATGTTTCACAGGGTGTAAACAGCTTTACATTTTTGCAATATAATTCGTGTGTTTCAGTGATCAACTTTAGTGTTTCAGTGCAACTTTAATATTTAGCTTATTATCGTTACTCATGGCTACCGCAAATACTTGTGCTACAGAAACAGACAGAAAGAAACTATCTGCGAAGACCACGAAAAATGTTTTTGGGCACGGAATCCTAATTAAAGGACAAGCAAGGGAAATTATATGTTCCGTAAGAAAATATTTTGAGGATGAAAGAGACAATAGGGGTCCAATAATTCCCATTTCAAAAGTACTGGACAGAACCTCAGCTGCTGTTGGTGTAAGTAAGAATACCATAGTTAGAGTAGGGAAAGAGAAATACGCTAGTGAAGAAAATCAAGCATGTACATCGCGGTTACAAACTCCAGGGAAGAAGAGGAAGCGACATAACCCGGTCACTAACCTGGATCCATTTCAACAAGATGCCATTCGCCGCCATATTTATGTATATTATACCAGGAAGCAATACCCTACACTTTAAAACCTGCACTCATCTCTACAAATGGATGATCTTTTTACAGGTGGCAAGACCTCACTTCGAAAAATAGTTAAAACTTTAGGATTTCGCTATAAAAAGCTAAATGGCCTAAGATCTTGCTGGAAAAACCGGACATATGTGCCTGGTGCTGTAGGTTCCTACGAGAAATTATTTCTTGTGATTTTGAGAATATTGTATGGATTGATGAAACCTAGGTGAATGCTAATCATTGCATTAACAAGGGCTGGACTGATGATACCTTGGGAGCAACAATGCGGGTGCCATTGGGTAAAGGTGAAAGAATAATCCTCCTTCACGCGGGAAACTCTTTTGGATTCATTCCGAACTGTTGCCTCCTCTTCAAATCTAAGAAAACAGGAGACTATCATGAAGAAATGAACCATTCCAAATTTCTTAACTGGTTCAAAGAGCAGTTATTAGTCAATTTGGAGAGGCGGTCCATAATTGTCATGGATAATGCAAAATATCACTCTGTTATTTTAGACAAAGCTCCACAATGGCATCTAGGAAGAGTGTTATTTTGGAATGGCTTGTTTGCAACAATGTGCGTGTTCAAGACCATTTAAAATAGTATGAATTGCTTGAACTGGTAAAAGCAAACAAACCGCAGTTCCCAAAATATATATTGATGAAATTGCTGCAGAAAAAGGCCACAAAATGATTAGACTTCCTCCCTACCATTGCCATTTTAATGCAATAGAGTTGATTTGGGCCCATATAAAAGGATATGTAGCGCGCAACAATACAGATTTCAGTATGTGTTATAAAACTAACAGAAGAAGCAATAGCAAAAATAAGTGCTAAAAATTGGGAAGATGCTGTTTGTCACACAAAAAAAGTTATAGTGGCAGCATGGGAAAACGAAGGCGTTTTGTAAGAAAGTGTGGAAGAACTCAATTTCCGTGGGAGGTTGCAGTAGCTCTGACGACGGCGGCGGTGACGACAATCATCAGAAAAGCAGTAGCAATGACAGCAGCGACTTCGAGATAATCGGCATATTCCCGTTGGATTAGAATACATAATTCTGTGCAGGTATGGCACTATTGTTTCTCTAAATCTTAACTGTAGCTAACCATTTGTTTTTTGTTCATTCCGAAGATTTCGTATGCTGTAATTAGGTAACTGCTCACTTAAATGTGTAGACAGTCTTACCATTAATACTGCAGTATGCAAATTTCTAGGAATATGTGCGTGTGCATTACTGCAACTGACTGCAACCAAACCTCCACCTCCCCTCTACCCGTCATCTTCGTTGCCTAGCACGTGGAGAGGAACGGTAAAGTGGCAATGGTGCTATCCCCTCTCTTTCCCCACTCCTTCAACTGTCAATCACCAACTTATAATGCACCCATAATAACTATCATATGTAAAGTAACTACATAGAAATGTATTATTATTATTATTATTATTATTATTATTATTATTATTATTATTATTATTATTATCATTATCATTATCATTATCATTATCATTATCATTATCATTATCATTATCATTATCATTATCATTATCATTATCATTATCATTATCATTATCATTATTATTATTATTATTATTATTATTATTATTATTATTATTATTATTATTATTGTGAAATGTTATATAATTGTGTGATATTGTATGTTTTTTTAATAGGTAATATAAATTTAACTGACGTATCCAAAAAACACGTATTGTGTTATAAAAGGATGAAAATAAATAAATAAAAAATAAATCCATTTTTATTGCTATTTGCACTATATGCTGTTCATTCAAAATCTTTTTATTGCTCAACGGAACATTTTCTGTGTGGTAAATCAAACTTCCGAAGACGGGTAGTTAATGCGATAACGGGTTGCATGAATTTTTCTTTATGTAATATCAACATGAGTAGGTTTTCTATATACTCCAAATTTCAACCATCTTGATTTCTAGTTATTTAGAGGTGCAAAAAGGTAATGTTTTGTTTACTTCTATTTCAATTGTGAATATAATGTTGATACCCTGTAGATTAATTGGTTTTAAAGAATATTCTTTCAATATCTGAGAAATTTTAGCAAAAATATTATCTGCACACCTTTGCCAAAATGTGTAAATTTGGGAGGAGGCTTTTACTATGCAGACTTGAAGTGGCTCATGTATAACTCCAAAATGGGAGACAGTATACTCTCCATTGCTAAAACATTTGACTGTAGATGGAATCTTTTATTCAATGTTTAGAAGTTGTCTTGTACATCATTCTGCCATTAAACGACATGCTAAAGCTTTGTCCAGCTAACGCCAGATGGCAGCATGATTAGTCCCAGTAGCAAGAATTCACTGTTAATAATTAATTTGATTTTAATATTTAAGTAAATAAATTTTCTCATTAAATAGATAATTACTTTACAGCTTAAGAAAATAAAAGATACCGTCTAAAATATTATACTATGCAATAAAATTAAATGTCTATACCCATTTCTTTTAAGTCCCAAACCAAATAACATAAAATATTGCTTACTTACATTATGTGGACCATTATGATTACTGTAAGTATCCAGAATCACTGCTAAACCTTGAAAATAATCCATGTTTCCAAATACTGGGCCTGGAATCATTCTATCTTTTGCATACCATATGACAAATCCATCTCCATAAAGGTCTTTGCCCTTACCATGAACTTTAAAATGCACCTGCAACTCCCAATTTCGAACCATGCATGGCTGTAATAAGAAAAATAAATTTCTGGTAACAATCTATTTAGACTATAACAAAAGACACAGCATAACTAAACAGTTTCAAGTGTGGAGGACAGACGTTATTCCAATTCAGAATATAAAAATAAAAAATAACAATAAATTACGCTTCAGCATTTACAGGAAATCAATTCATATGGATAATTACATAAAAAATAAATATTTCAACCATTTTTCATATAAATTTGCTGTTTTTAATAGCTTGATTTACAAGTTAATGAATATACCCCTAAATAAAGAGGAATTTAATACAGAATATAAACACAAGAACACTGCTTTAATTAATGGTTTTAATAAAGATTTTACACACAAAATGATTTAAATATAAAAAAAGTGTAAATGATATTTCTACTTTTAAAAAAGTAAAAGATGATTATAAGTTTAAAAAATTTACTTATCATCCTTGAGCCAACTAAAAATTTCAAAACATTTTCAAAGAATTTGGTAACATTGGTTCCTCAAAATAAATACAGTATAAAAAAATCTACTAAAGTTTTCTAAAAAAAGATAATACTTCAGATAATAAAAAATCTGGCATTTATCAATTTAACTGTTTAGAGTGCGATCAAATTTACATTGGTAGGACCAAATTTAATTTGGAAACCATAGAGAAGGAACATTTCAGAAATATTAAATATTGTCACCGATGGCATTGTTCTGCTACCGCGACAGTCGGGAGCTGGGTGCGTGGGCAGGAGAGCTGGACGCTTGCCAAGAGAAAGAGACAGAGAGAGGATCCGGAATTTTCTGTCTTTCTCTTGCCGGCCGGCATGAATGTTATCAAAAGGTCTGTAGCTTTCTAGAAACAATGACTGGGGGTATAAAAACCTGCAAGGTATTAGAGCAGCAGTGGTGTGATGTTTACTGCAATAGTGTATATTTGAAGTGTACAGCAGTAATTTATTTCATTTGTTTACGTGCGGCAGAGCACAGAGTCAACCTTGAAGACAGCTAATTGTCAATTTCACGTCTATTTACTGCAATAAAGAGTATTCTAAATTTCTGCAAACTAGACTTTTGATTCTACATAAACCACGTAGTCACAATATAAACAGATCAGTCAGCAGTGGTAGATCATTTTTGGTCATTTAACCATGAAATAAATCCAAAAATTAAATTATTACAATTGAATGGAGCGATATATTTAATGGTTTGATAGAAAATATTTATTTTGAAAAATAAAAATCACATTATGAATTTTGAAATTCTGCCAGTAGATGCAGATAATAATTTTGTGTTGCCCCCAGTAGATGGCAGCAAGATAGTGAACTATCCATCTACCAGAAGTACCAAAAAAGCTATTCAGTCTGCCGGCTGAGGATGTGATGGATACATTACAAAACTGGTCCCTTAGAATTTCAAAAATTTTAAACAGATAAGTGGAGTTAGTATAATATTCTAACTTTGTGGGTTCGTACAATTAATAGGCAGAGTTGCAGAAATTAAAAATCTCCTTTATTTTCGTCGGAATACACTATTCAATTCTCACGTAAGAACATTAAATCACATATACACAGTCCTACAAGGTTGATGACAATAACAATGACAGCAGATTACTTCATTAGCTCTCGTTACAATAACACAGCTGGTTGTCTCTCATTTCACAACTGCTTCACAACTACAACTGTCCTGCTAGCGTGTCACAATCCCTTTTATATCTCCATTCATGATTACCAGACTGTTCTATCAATCACTAGAAGTTTCTGGCAAACAAGGCATCTAGTTACATAATTCGAACATTCTATCACCTTCGAGAAACGTAACTTAATCTACCCGACGAGGCCTTTGCCTCAGTTATCTTGCTTGCCGACGTTATCTGTTTATGCAAGCTCGTTATCTCCATGAAACCTATGCGTCTATTGTGCAATATTGTCGCGGCGAAAAGTACGGAAATTTTGGTGCCGAGAGATAAGCACAGTTTGTGTACACAAAGAGTCTGCAGATAAAGATAACAGTCGGATAGTGTATCACTGAGACAAGACTTACCAACACAGATAAGTAAGGTAATTGGAACATTCTAGTGATATCTTGATTGTTGTATAGAACATTCAAATTCTTGTTTATTCCGGAAATATCTAGAATTATCAATGAGGTATTTAAGGAGGCGGCGACTCGCCAAGAGGAGTCGTACACAGAGAGAAGAAAAAGCTGTAAAGTGTTGTAGTAGTAAACAGTTGTAAAATGAGTCAGTCGCGAGAGCTGATGTTGTAAGCGATATAATCAGAATGCTGTTTGTTATTGTCATCGACCTTGGAAGATTGTGTTGTATATGTGATGTAATGTTACGTGAGAATTGAACAGTGTATTTTGACGCAAATAAAGGACATTTAGAATTTCGGCAAATTGGACTTCTAATTCTACGAACCCACAAAGTCACAATATTATTTTCCATTTTTTGAGCACAGATGGATGTACTGAAGAAAACCAATACAAGCATAGTCTAATTTGGATTGAATCAGTATGCAATATAGTCACAGCAACACTGTACAATATCTCTCAAAGATTTGCCGCTTAGTACCGGCAAGATTTTTAGAGAATGGTCACACTATGTTTTTGGCTATGCTATATGCGATGATGACCAGCTAAGCTTTCTATCAGATATCAATCCAGGAATCTAATCTCATCTGCAAAAGGTTGAAAATCTGGACTCGAGTAAAAATGCTAATCAACTTGTGGTGCCAGGAGTTAACACAAACTGTTTTTTAACTGAGAAACAACACCCATTTTTTGAGCTCTATTCTTGAAGATTGTCTAAACATTGCTGTAGACCGCACACTAAAAACGTTATATGTTGATAAGCATAGTAGACTGCAAAGTTGTTTACGAACAATCACGACAAGCTTCAGGAAGAACACATTTCAAGATAAAATTAATAACAAGAAACAGTATAACGCTTAATATAGATTCTTGAGCCCCTGCATTTTCTTGCATTTTCAAACAAACAAAAATAAAAAAATAAAAAAAATATAAAACTGACCCTTACTCAGGAAAGGCGCTCTTGATGAATTCCTGAAGGGACATGTATATTCCACATGTATGGGATGTGTGGCAATCCTGCCTGTCAATGCGTATAATAAGCCTTCTCAAGATCAAAAAATATTCCCACAGTTTGATAATTCTTCATGAATCTGTTCATTATCTGTGTCGTCATCAACACAAGGTGGTCTACTGCTGAAAATCATTGTCAAAATTAGCATTGGATGGAAGTTTGTTTTTCCACACTAGTCGTGTATGATAAGATTTGGATAGACTAAAAAGTTCAATGTCATGGTCAAGATTTGAATGGAGTCAGTTGGAGATTAAATTTCCATCAATTAACCTAATAGTGTAACTATAAAGTCTAGGACTTAAGTACTTACAGCATAGTAAGTCACCACAAAAGGTGCATGTCTCATTGTATAAGAGAACTCCTAGTGGTTTACCAAGAAACATATGAGTCAGTTGGAAAATTAAATGTCATGACGACATGTTGGCCATGATACCTAAATGGTTAAGAGCCTCTGGATGGAGACCAGGAGATCTGTTGTTCCTGTGAGTGCCTTTGATTGGTTCAACTAATCTTACAATATCCATAGGCTGGATAGATGCAAAATGTGGTCCAGGATTTCATCTGCCACAGTATACTTCAGAATTACAGGTATAAAATGTTTTGCTACTGCACAATGCATACAATTTCAAGCCATAGTTGACAGGATTATTAGGCCTGTACTGCACAAAACGATGTCCATAAAATGTAACAAGTATTTTGTCTAAGGCTATGAACTCCGCTGGGCAGTTATTGTTTTTCAGTTGTTCAAAAATCCAAAGTGGAGATGGTGGCAAGTTTTTCAATTGTAAGTCATTTTTTTATTGAAGTATCATCAAACCTCAGTGCCTGAAGCAAGAACAGGAAAAGCTTGTAGCTGAATGCTACCTTTAGATCAGTCATTCCTTCCCATTTGATGCTCACAACTCTTACATTTGTGTATCCTCCTTTTCGTAAAGCAATAACAAATAGGGCTACTAAAAAGCCCATTACTTTACAAGTAAAAATATTTCTGCAATAACTAGCTCTTGTATAATTCAAAGATGATCTTTTGTTATTCATGTAGCCATTTGTGTTTGCAACAACAGAATTAACTCCGAATAAAAAAATTTGAGAAAACTTTCAATTTTATTTTTAGTATATTTAGTATTGGAATTTGGAACAGGCAAGAACTTGACTATGTATTTACTTTTTGTTTTCCCAGACACTGCTAACAGATTATTTATCCATAAAGTTTCCTGGTCCTTACCAATATAAAAATAGCAATCATCACTTGGTATTACTTTGAATTAATTCTCGCCATTGCACAATTGTTCAGATTGACTGGAATTATCTGTCTTGATTTCTAATTCATCGTTGCTGTCAAGGAATTCAGTATAATCCTCTATGTCTTATGATTCCAGACAATTAATCTGTTTCTATGGCCTTTCTTTGTACATGCCTGAAATATTTTGGGAAAAAGAATAAACTAATCTTAGTAATTAAATAATCTTTCATTTGAAGTGTTTTTGCAAAACACTGCTGCTGATATTCGAAACATTCCATAGTGATTGCGTTACTTTTTACTTTCATGACAGAGCAAGTGTGCTATGTAGTGCTGTCTAAATGTAGTTGTCCACTTCCCAGATTATTCACAGCTATTATGATGGGTATGATATTGTGACAATAGTAAAATTTGGTGGCTGCCTAAAGCATCAAACCATATCTAGCACCATTGTGTGCTTGGGGTACCTCTACATTAAAGGGCAAGTGAGCGTATAAGAATGACTTTGCACCTTTTTTGAAGATGTTATGTTGATTAGTATTACCTAATAGTTTCAGATAGCATGGAAGATAATTATATTATTGCATTCTAACTTCTGCCGAATTAATCTGGTTTATTACTCGGTAATATGTAATCTTTATGTATTACATACATTTGAAAATATGAATCAGAATTGGGCCCTGAATATCCTGGCTATGCTTTGCAGCTTAAGAGTTCATAGTGCTATGCAAACGAGGTGATAAATTTTCTATTTATAGCAACTTCTAAGTACATGGCACAGAAATCCCATATCCAACACAGTGAAGTATCATATGAAGTGTACCGACTTCTTGAGTTTTAACATCTGAATTAATCCAGTTTATTACAGAGCTACCCTGTACATTCCATTATTTTCATATATTACATAAATTTGAAAATACAGGAGCTGAACCAGATCCAGCACAATGGATTACAGTGATTTCCTACTGATAATGCTAAAAAAAATTCGTTTCTACACTTATGCACTAAAGACGAGGTTAATTGTTCTAATAAGCCTTTGCTTAATTCAGGTGAGTAGAATCTACTTACCACAGAATTCCAGAGAATTCCTTGTTTACTTTGTGCATCTGAAGTTAATCTAACGTAATTGTTTGTCACCATTGTACTTCCCATAAAATCCCAGTAAGGGATCGTCATTCCTGAACCTAAAAGAAGAAAACATTCTGGTTAAATGACAAACTAGTTTTTCGTAATTGGCTAATTTTTCCTTCCAGTAATGTGCTATCTGAACTTTACCTTGGTAAGGCTTTATTAAAGAATGTTCTCTTTTCATGTAGTCTTTGGTATTCCATTCTGCATTAATTCTTATAACTACTGCAAGGAGTGATGAAAGTACAAAAACTCCATAGTGACTTTTCATGTTACAAATTTCCGCTTCACGTTTAATATAAACGCACACAACCTCACTTTCTAGTTACAGTTTCTTCAAGTCTGATGCTGTGACTGATGTGCAACAGCGGAAGTGTATATTAAGCACTTCAAAAAAAAGCTTTACATAACTATTTATTGCTTTATTAATCTGCATGTTAGATAAAAATCTCAAGAAAAGTTTTTACAAAATATATAAAACAATTATTTTAATGTTGGACGCGCTGTAAAATGTAAAGTTGTGTGTACTTAAATCAAGGAAAATAAGATAACAGGTTGATTAGTGTAGATAAACATCCGTTCTTGATACCAATCAACAAAAAGGAAAGCGTAACACAAAAACTACGTTTAATTCGTATTTCATCCTTAAAATTATCAGAATTACAATTAGCTTTAAACATTTTATTATTCTTAGGTGTGTAATTAAATTTATTGTAACTAACATCATAAAATGATTGCAATTATAAGAGCAACATTGGTGGCGAAAACAATTGACAGTTGAAATAGATGTAGCAGACGTCATTGTCATTTGTCCAGAATTCTGCTACTCTGAGCATGCAAAATTATGTCAAGTGCAGAACATTGATTAATTTTGCTTTCTGTGACGTGACGGTTTTATAAACGTGCTCAGTAGCATGGTAGTTATCTGTACAATGTTACCTTAGACAGAAAAACTACAAACGAGGGGAAGAAATAAAAAATATGGCACCACCAAATGTTGTTTTGCTTGCATGCGGTGCTTTTAACCCGCCAACTAATATGCATCTTCGCATGTTTGGTGAGTAAGGAGTGATTTATTCACTGTTGATCAATTCTATTGGAAGATTCAAATAGAAGTCTTTCTGTTGATTTCTTTTCAGAATCTATCTTGCTGTGCTGCATCCATTCTTACATTTACTTGGTTTTAGTGGATGTTGCATAGTTACGTCAGTATGCATTTAGTTATGTCAGTCAACAATTTTAATTTTAATTAACATTTGAAACGTGTATAAATATATTCAATATAGTGCTGCCGGATGTTAAAACAAATTGCAAGAAATTTAACAGCTAAATGGTTTGCTGTTAAAATAAAAATACTAAAATAATCGTTTGTGGTTTTAATGTCAACACACCTAATGACAGTGCAGTTAAGACTAATCTCCACCTCTACCAGTTTTCTGCTAAATATGTATTTTAAAAACTTGAACTTGTATTTCACTCTCTGACCAGAATTCATACAAGCACTGCATAAACTGTAGATAACATTTTTCTACAGTCGGAAAACAAAATTACACAGAAAGTTCCATTGTAAATGGCATGTCAGATCATGTTGCTCAGGTATAATTAGTGTCTACTTTAAAAAGCAAATATATTGATAATAGGAAATTCAAAACTTCAAGAATAATCAGTAATGGGCATATCAATAAATGTAAACTGGTGTTGAAAAATGAAAAATGGATTTATGTATATGCCAAGACTTAAGTAAATGAAAAATTAGATGTATTCCTAAAAATTTTGCTGTTATCATTTGAAGTAATTTTCCCCAAGAAAACAAATTTATCACAGGTGACAAGGGTCAAATAACAGAATGCTTATTATCTAAGGAAGTCCTGTACAAATAAATGAAATTTGTCCGTACTATATTGCACAAGTAAAGAGCTTTAAGCTTTAAAGCAAACTACAGAAAATAATATAAAATACTTAAAAAAGTGTATTATTGAAGCAAAAATGAGGTATTACTCACTAGCTGTTGATGAATCCAATAATAAAATTAAAATAGTGTGAAATATAAAAATGGAAACAGAGAGAAATAATTTGAGCTGTAATGTTTATCATATAAATATTGAAAACAAAAGTTAGTAATTACTGGCCTTACTTATATTTTTAATGCATGTTTTCATAATGACGCAAAAAGCAAAACAAACAGATCTGACCCATACTTAACTGTGCTTAAAATTCTAAAAGCGACATCCCAAAATTATCTCATTAATAAGCAAAGCCCCTCACAGTTGGGATGAGATAAGTACCAAATTGTTAAAATATTGCTTATCAGTACTTAGTAAAGTCTCTTAGTCATATTGTATGTTTGTTCTTTTGTTTCACTGAGTCCCCATGATGAGCAAAGCCAAACACATACATTTAGGGAATATTGATCATGATTTGTAATCTACCCACTAGCACTAGTACCGTTTCCCCCCCCCTTTTTTTATTGATCTTACATTATGTATTGATATGAAATTAAAAATGAAATGAAAATTTGTAAACCACCACATCATTTCAAGTATTAACCACAGAACATGCAGGTCAATCAATAGAATTCTAAATCAAATCAGTCGGTTGGAATCTGCTCTATGTTGTAAATTATCAGTTGAATGAAATATTAAAAAATTCCTCCATATTGTATGGTAGCAGTAAGTATATAAGAATGAAAATTGTTCTTCCAACTAGCCCTGTGTAGCACAAGGATTTTGAAGAGTAGGGTAGACTGAAAAATTCAATGTCATAGCTGGGATTCAAACCAAGAATCTCCTGGTCTCGGTCCAGTTGCTGTTAACCATTGAGCTATCATGGCAACATGCCAGCATGACACTAAATTCTCCTACTGACTCGTATTTTCCTGGTAAACCACTAGGAGATCTATAGTAATTTGCCACAAAAAGTATGTATCTCATTCTAAATGAGGTCCCCTAGTGGTTTACCGGGAAAATATGAGTCAGTTGGAGGATTTAGTGTTATGGTGACATGTTGGTTAAGAGCAACTGGACAGAGACTGTGAGATCCATGTTTCAAATCCCGGCCGTGGCATTGAATTTTTCAGTTAGACTCAACCGTTCCAAAACTGTGTCCTACACATGGCTAGTGTAGAGCAATTAATGTCTATCAATTAACCTAATAGTGTCTAAAGTATAAAGCTTGGGACTTAAGTATTTACAATAAAGTAAGTCACCACAAAAGTATGTATCTCATTGTATATGAGGTCTACTAGTGGTTTACAGGGAAAATGTACAGGATAGTAACTGTCAAGATTAGGATTTTTAGTTGTTAACCTTTTCTCTTAGTGTAAATTAAAGCTTTTTGGGATGATACTCTTTTCTTCTCAACTCATAACTCCCAATTTTTTTCTTATACTCTAAATTTCATAATATTCTAGAGTGCATTCTATCATTTATTTCGAAATATGATTTGTAAATTTTATTCGACTTTACTTCCAGTAAACCCAGAACTGAGAACCACCTACAACAATGGAAAATAATGTTGTGTATGCCCAAATCCTTTTTCTCTCATTACTGAAACAAATAGCTCACCCACAGACGCACGGCACTCGGCCCCAAGGTCAACTGCAGCAGTGCCTCCCTCTCCACAGGCAAGGTGTCGCCCGATGCCGTAACTAGCTGGTATGGTCGGGTCGGTTTTCTCGACGGCAAACCCCTGGCCACGTCAGGTCTGATTATGATCACGGCTGCCCTGGTGTCCACAAGCACGCGGCACGGCTTCCCTTTCACCCAACCGTCCGCGATGAGACCGTCATCCATACGTCGGCTGACTCGCCACGTCGTCGGGCTTTACTGGATTTTCCGACTGGTGTGGGCAGTCTCTCTCCAGGTGTCTCGTCTGGCCACACCCCCAACACACGCCATTAAGTCTTCTCTGGCCTCCCTCGGCTGGTGTTCGGTTACCATTGTAGCGGATACTCCTTGTTCTCGAAATTGGGGTAGCCGTCACATTGGAAGCCTCCATCCTCAATGCAGCTATTAGCGCCTCGTGGATATTCTTGTAGTCGCCGAGCATTAGGTGCTCACGTATCTCGGCGTCTCGTACCCCGTCGACGAGGGAGTAGGCGGCTTCTCTCGCCAGGTCTTCGATGCACTCGTCCACTTGACCCATCCGCTTATCCAGCTCCGTGACCTCCCCCTTCACGCCAGCCAACTGCTCTTCAAATTTAGCGGCCAGGGCCTCGTTCGCAGCCTTCATTTCGGTTAATTCGGCTTTCACTTCGGTCATCGTCGCGGCCAGATTGCTATTTGCCGCCTTCATTTCCGTGTCTAAGTCGGCCTTTATTTCTGTGACCAGGTTGTCGTTCGTCGCTTTCATTTCCATGGTTAATTCGGCCTTCATTTCTGTCATCGTCGCAGAGGTTGTCGTTCGCTGTCTTCATTTCTTTTGGCTCCTCTAAAATCTTTGCCCATGTAGCTTCCATCGTCTAGTTCCACTTCTGATACCAAATGTGACTTTGTGGGTTCATAGAATTAAACGTTGTTTGCAGAAATCTAAACTTCTCTTTATTACAAGTAAAAAGACACTGTACACCCTTTGCAGCAGCAAAAATGACGTGACATACAAACAGTAGTCTTCAAGGTCGACTGCCACACATAAACAAACGAAAGAATGCACTTGCGGTACACTACACATCTGCGCACATACAATTAACAGTTCTCTACTAGCTCCGCCATGCCATTGCCATGTGGTGCTGACTGGCTGTATACAGCCAGAAGGTTTTTGCTGCGTGCCCACCCGATAGGGTTTTACCGCAGGTAAGGTAGATTTCGGGATATTGTAGGGTGAAATGTAGGTTTTTAGAATGGTGTTATTTATGAGGTTACAAGTATGTACCTGGGGGTTGAAGGACAGGATGCAACACCTTGCACCCTGGTGTTTTTATTTGTGTAACTTTGGGGAAATAATTTTGAAGCCAAGCAGCTTGGAAGGATTATGTGGAGCTCAGCTTCAGCTGCTGTTCGGATTAGCTCCTAGTTATCTCGGATGCCCGAAAGCCATGCGGGGTAACCGGTGCTGTCTAGAGCGACGTCTAGTGGGGTCATAATCTCCCAGGGATCTGACAAGGGCACTTCTGTGGTTGGGTAAACTTGCGTACAATTTTGATGACCGGCGCCTGATTTCATCCTCCACGTATGGAAGACTCGAGGCCTCGTGAAGCAACCTGGTAGGAAAATAACGTCCCACAGAATATATAGACCTGAGTCCTCTATTCTGTGCACGTTGGAGCCATGCTAGCACGCTGTCTGCGGCCATGTCCCAGATCTCGCAGGCGTAAAGCATAACCGGGATTACCAGCGCTCGGAAGAGGTATAACTTCATGCCAACTGGCATCGAGGTTGACCCCAGCATTGGATACAGGGAAGCAATTGCTCCTTGTACCTTCGCCGCTCGGTCCCTGATGGGTTGGCGAAAACTTAGACCCCTGTCTAAGTTAACACCTAGGTACTGGACAGAGTTAGTCCACTCTATCCTTCGACCTCGGTAGCTGAAGTTGGGGCAGTCTGCGGGGGTGTGGCACTTTGTAAAAAGTATGGCGTGGCTTTTGTCCGGATTAACGGACATCCGCCAACGCCTACACCACTGTTGTGTGAGACGGAGATGTCTTTGTAAGGGGTTGAAGGCTCTGAGGATGTGACTAGCTCCACTTTATAGCTGCGGCGCTTTTATACCTCCAGTCACTGTTTCTAGAAATTAGTGGAACGCTCGGTGCAGACAATCACAATGCAGCAGAAAATTTCAGTCTATCTCTGTCTCTTTCTCTTTAGGCAAGCGTTTAGCGCTGCGCGCCACTATCTGCCTCTGTCCACGCATATCTCCGACTTTGTGCGGCTTCAATGAAATAATGCGATCGGTGATTGTTTTTGGTAACCTATATATTCTTGGAACTAAATATCATCAATATGACACAAAAATAACATTTGTAATTTACAGGAAGCCAACACAGTGACAAAACTACATAAAAAACAATGCTATTACCCAACTATACATAAATGTGCAATAATAAACAGTCTTAACACAGACTAGTTGACATAACCATGTATAAAGCAGAATACTACAAAGAACAAAGCCATATTCAACATAGCAGAAGAAAATGGATACAACAAAAGTCTGGTGTTTAAGAAAATTAAAAAAAAGGCTAAACTAAAGAAAACCACTAAGAAAGCAACCACATTCACTAAAGAAAAAGAGAACAGCAGCATGTTCATTGCATTCACATACTATCCAAAAACATTTTCTTGGCACCTACAAATAGATACCCAGTATTAAAGTTGTTAAATTCTAAAACAAAAGATGAAATCCCAGCAGTTAATAGATCTGGAGTATACCAAATAAGTTGTAAGGTTTGTGAAAAGTGCTACATAGGTCAAAATTAAAGAAAACTAAAAACCAGACTCAAACAGCACTTTAGAAACATCAAAATGAAACAAGATAAATTAACAGTAGCATTTCATTTTTGGAACAAAAATCATGACATTGACCCAAATCCAAAATTACTAAAAGGGGTGATAAACCAAAATCAGCTGACAACTTGAGAGAACATATTAATGTGGAAAAATAAGGACCGAGTAATGAACTTTGATATCCCACCAGTAGATAATTTGACAAGTTCATAGTTCCACTACCAGAGAGAAGAGAGGAGACAGCAATGGACGATAGTTGGACCGAGGTTGAATATGGATGCAGTGGCTTCCAAATCTAGTTCCTCAATAGTATAAAAAATGTAAGTGATGAAGTGTTAAAAACAGACTGCAAATAGTTTTTTCAATTAATTTTGATGTCAACGTTACTAAATTCACCCAATTCATACATAATATGATGAAAGCATCATTTTACAGGGGTATAGATTTGAATGTAATGCAAGAGTTAATGTGCACACCTGAACTCTTGTGCTGTAGTGATATCTTTCTAGCTTATAAAAAATGTACTGTGAGACAATGCAAAAGGTTTTAAAAAAAAACATTAGAAATGTTGTTATTTGTGTGTTGTAGTCCCAACAAAATGTAAATATTAAAGTATCTTGTGAGTTGTACTGTTATATGTAAGTTAAAACCCTGCAAGATAGGTTATAGTCATATGTACTTATGCATATAGTCATATGTTTTTATGCTTCAATAGGATTTTTCAATAAAAGACTATGAAAGGTACAACTGTATCAACAATTACAATAAACTGTAGATAGTTTATTAAAACCTATAAAAATTGAGAGAGTAATTATATTACAGGTCAATATATAAATTGTGTATGCTTTTTTTAATGTCATTTTAAGGAATAGCTAATTAATTTATTTTCTAGAAAGAAGTATAATAACTCAAAATTGTAATACAAATTTTGGTGTCAATATTAGTGTTCATTATGTTTCATTGAAACTATGATGACTAAAATTGTGTAAAACCTGAAAAGGGCTATTCAGGGGAAAAGGCTAAAATATGTTTTATAAAAGCCTAAAAATCTAGGGGTACTTATTAGCAATAAAAGCTTTAGCACACATCAAAACATCAGCTCTTTGAAAGTCAACCTAAGTTATCCTAGGCTGAATGCTATGTAATCATGGGAATCTACATAGAGAAGTATCTTAAGGTATTTAGATTTTAACAAAAAAATAGACTTGCAGTAATATTTACTAGTTGCAGTTTTGTTGCAAAACACTCCTTGATCACTATTATATTACATATTTTTCTTTGCAGAAATAGCACGAGATCAACTTCATAAACTTGAATATTTCAATGTTATTGGTGGAATAGTATCTCCAGTTCATGATGCATATGGAAAGAAAGAATTAGTATCTAGTTCTCATCGCTGTGAAATGCTAAATCTGGCTCTAAAGGACTCAGAATGGATAAAAGTTTCTGACTGGGAGTGCCACCAAGAAGGATGGACAAGAACTCGTTTGGTACTGCAGTATCATCAGGTAATCTTTACCTTTAGATAATTCAAAAGTTTTTATCTGGAAGAGAAGTTGTTTTCTAAATGAAGCTGGCAGTCTGTTAATGTCAAGAGGCAATTATTTGAAGGTAGAATAGAACAGAATGTACTTACAGAACTGTGTACAATTTGTTATACATTATTACCTACATATTTTACTTAAGCTAGTTGTATAAATTGCCTGGTGTCACATTTTACACTTGCTCACTTAGCATGCCTGGTGCCCAGGACTGCTATCACTGCTGAGTGGTATAATATCACTTTCATCATCTAATATAATTTCCCATCTAAATCCCCTTACTGTCCAACATTTATTATTTTCCAATCTTTACTTTCCTCATCCTCTCCTCTTTAGCTTTGAAAAATATAATTTATTTCATAGGTCCACATTGTGATGCCAATTTGTATAAATATATTTTTTATATGATAACTTTAAAAGTTGGATTGTGGTATCTGTTGGTAAAATTGTTATAACTTTTGCTATTTCTCATGGAGAAGTCAATTTAGCAAAGATGATGCCAGTAAGCATGAACATTTAAATCTCCAGGTACGGTCTTGGATTGATTTGGTTTTTATTATTCCACTCCATTATTACAATATTCCCTTTTCTTTAACATAATAATTAGCTATTTATTTTGACACAATAATCCAATAGAAAATAATATTCATTTCACTCCTAGCTAAATTCATGTCCATACACAATACTTTTAAAGTTTTTTTAGTAACCCTTGTTTACCATTAAACAGTTACATATCCAATTGATCTCTCGTCTTTTTATCTAATTCTCTTGTTTTTCTTTTGTTAATAACTTTATTTGCTATTCATCACATTACCATAACATTTTAAATCTTTTTTGAATTCTAATTAATATTTCTGAAATTTAACAAATAACTTTGGTCATCCATAAATAATGGATGTCATTTTAAGGAAACAAGTTTCCCATATTTCTGTTTCTACTTTCAGTTTTTGCTGTAACCATTTTTATAGTTATCATCTCACTTCACATCCTTTCCCATTTCTTCTTCCACACTTTGTCTCCATTCTGTGCCTCTTAAATATTGAACAGCACTTTATATGTGTTTGGAGGAATTTAGTAACAGTGACGTCAAAATTAATCTCAAAACTATTTGTAGTTGGTTTATTGATACTCGTCACTTACAAATTATCAATAAACCAACTACAAATAGTTTTGAGATGAACAGCACTTTCTTTTTCTCTACATAATTCACATATTCCTCTGTTGCCTCCTAGCTCTTTTAAGCACCTTCATCCCGTCTTTATCCAAGCCATTCCTTCCCTCTCCTGTCTATTACATTGGTCTGCATATCTTTCTCTTCCCCATTCTCTCTTTATTACCCTATAAAAATTTAATGACTTTATTTTCTAGCCCTTTCCATATCTCATTTTTCTGTATCCTCCATTCTGGTTATATGTATTTTCCAGAAACTGTCTACATTCCTATTTTCTAGTCTCAATATGTCTGCCATTCCTATTTCTTCCATAGTTTTTTCTAGTTTTGACCACCACCTATTCCTTTTCCCATTCTCTTTCATTTATTAAAGCATACCTTTAGGATTTCATACTTTTTTGTCAAGTATTTATACCAAACTTTTAGGATTCTTTCAATTATTATACCTTTTCTTCTGATTTTTCCTAACTCTACTAAGACTCTTCTGAAGCTGGCCTAGGTAGTCCTAGCATCTCTTTAGCAAATTGTTTGTATAACTTCTCTGTTTTATTACTTTAGACATTCCCCATATTTCTACAGCATACATCATCTTTGATTCTACCAGTACTTTATACATACTCTCTAGCCATTTGCTTGTCATAGAAAGTTTGAGTTTGCAAATATTCTTATTCCTGACATTGGTGCCTATCCCTTTGACAACCATGCACTTATTCTCCATTATTATTTATCATAACTCTATTTAAAGGTAGTGTGCATCAGATTATCTTTATATGTTAGATAAGAATAGTGCACACTCGCTGCCATCATTTTCCTATCAAAGGAAGAACCAAGAAAAGGTGATAGAATTTGATTGTCTGCTCAACCATGTACTTTCATAGTTTGTCATATCCAGTGTTCAGATGAATAAGCATTCAATCTGTAAACCCAATCTGATGTGATTGCTCTCTCTCTCTCTTAACAGAGACTCATCTCTTTCCAGAATTTCTTCAGATTTGAGCTAAAGGAAAATAACTCAGTAATTTGATACTGTAAATATATAAGTAATTATAAAACTTGGGCATCTGAGACCTTAAGTTCTAAGACCATTAAGATTGAAAACCTGAAGTATCATGTTAAACAAGATGTTTTAAAGATTGTTTATTATAGTTATATTCATACTCGTCTTACATATGGAGAAGTAATATGAGGTAATGATACAAGTGTTAAATTAAACTCACTGCAAACCTTTGTTTAAAATGTTAGATATATTGACAGTTGTATTGTTATACTTGTATATCTTGTAATGCTTATGTATGTAAAGAACAATATAAGCAGCTTTCAAACAACAACTTTGTGCACTTGTGTCTTACTAGAACAAATAATGAGTTGAAATCTATTTTCTGTAGAACTTTCTGAACCAAAATAAGTGTACTGAAATGGGATTCAACTTATATAACACTTGAAAAAACTATTTGTAGTCAGTTTTTGACACTTCATCACTTACATTTTTAAATTATTGAGAGATGAAGATGGAGGGAGAATTATGTAAGTGACGAAGTGTCAAAAACCGGACTACAAATAGTTTTTTTCAATTAATTTTGACGTTACTAAATTTCTCCAATCACGCATTATTATGTAACTACCAAAACACATCAAACAACTTAGTGGCATTAAATTTAAAATTGTGTTAAAGTATTACTGGGACTCTATTTTGTAATATCAATGAATATTTTGATATCTGGTCGGAATGAGCACAGAAGAAATTTTCATATGGGTCAGATGAAAAACTCAGCAATTGTAAAACATGCCATACACAAAGAAGGGGAATACATCATCCAATATGAAAATATATATATTCTGGCATCAGCATCCCATTACTATTCGTGCTTATTCCATGAAGCCATTGAAATACAGAAGCATAAAAATAATATTAATTGCAAAGAGAAAGGCCTTAAACTGAACAGAATATGGCAAACAGCACTGACAAAAGTCAACATCAAGAACAATCAAGAACTTCATCTGAGCCAGTCAGATGCCAGTAGATCGCAACATTCCACAGGCACTATACTCCTCCACAGGAGAGAAAGTCTCTGAGGGGCGAGACGCAGGGGGTTGGCCGAAGGTCCCCACACCCTCCCTGGACAGGTTTATGACACCCCATGTCAGTACAGTTACAGACCATTCAAAAACATTCTGACGGCTTCTACTTTTGTGAATGAATCTTCTCGGCTTTAATGCACAGAGTGAATAGGGCGCATGTTTTTTTAACGGTCTGCTCCTTGTATAGCAAGCATTCTCTGCCACACACATTCACTGTCCTTGTCCCACAGCACATTCCTTACAGGGATTTTCTTTGCGTTGCTATACTATAGTTCAGCCCACTGCCTATCCAGACCAGCGCAGCAGACCACCCCTCCAGTCATCAATATAAATTCTGCAGCCTATGGTGCTACCAGCACAGTCACTGTTGAAACCTCCACGACAGTACTTGGACCTCGCTACGGCCAATGAAGATTTCTGCCACAGTTGCAAATGAAATGTCCGGGGAGAAGAGGGAGCCCAGTAGACCTCGGCATACAAGCCTGATTATACTGTATCTAGAAGCCTTGAGTTCATCTTTATCAGGGTACCCAAGTTTAGGTATATAGGTATATAGGCCACTCTTGGCTGCTTTTAAGGCATTTGAACATGTCCCAGTGCAAGACTAGCCCTAAATATGTAACACATTACAGTCTATACTGTCAATCCCTTGTAGTAGTGCAGCTATAAGACCTGTAGACCTGCTGATTTTTATGGTTTAAATGATTAAATAATCCATCTGAAGTAAGATAGAATCCTAGAAAGGTCCCAGTCTTATTTATCTGTTTGCTTTTTTGGCTTCCCGGTTATAGCAGTTATTATGTATGATTGGAGGAATTTAGTAACAGTAACTCAAATTTATTTGAAAAAACTATTTGTAGTCAGTTTTTAACACTGCAGCACATTTTTATGTTATTGAGGGACTAGTTTCGGAAGCCATTGAAAATTGACACAATGGTTTCTGAAACTAGTCTCTCAATAATATAAAAATGTAAGTGACGAAGTGTCAAAAACCAACTACGAATAGTTTTTTCACTTAGCAGTTATTGTTCAAATTCATCTCCAGCTTCCATTCCTATTGGTCCAGGGAAGTGTACTCTGAATATTTCTTTCAGGGTTTGCTGTCCTGTCATAGTGTAGTTTCTATCAGGAACTGTTCCCAGTTTAATAACTGTATTTTTTGCCATTAGTTTCATCAGTCTAGCATTGCTCAACACCTCTTCAATAGCATTGCAGTACTGCCTTTATCAAACCTGTTGGCTTTCCTTATAACATTGTAACATACAAGATCAGTTCTATAATGGTCCCATTGTCCTATATTTTTAGTTATATGTAATAGCCTTCTTGTATGTTGTCTAAGTTTGTCCAGTTCTTTTGGTCCACCAAAGACCAACCCTTGGTGTGTTTTCCTTCACCCTTGACCTTCAGCCTCACAATTACAGTTTAAGTTGAATCAGCAATTTGAGAAGGAAAACAAGTCTAACTTAAATAGATTTTAAAAAATCAAGAAACTAAATAACCTATAAAGTTGGCTTCTTGAAAATTTATATTCCATAGATAACTTGCTGATCAACACATTATTAATTATTTGGACTATTCATCGACCTCAAATTTGCATTTCACTGATTTACAGAACACTTTCTATATTCAGGACTTTACATCTTTAAAAAATAATTTGACAAGGTTATGTGAAAAGTAAGGTATTTTGCACTTTATTTATGTACTTTCAGATTTAAGAAACAAAGTATACCCATAATGTCTTTCATGAGGTGAATTAAGATATTCTAATATACAGTTAAATCTCGATATATTCTAATATATTTATATCACAAAATACTATAGCAATTCTTTCTATTGGTTATCAAACTGAACATCAGTATTTGGTCATGTCATAATATTTTGATAAAACTGCAGATATTTATCTGGGATATATTGTGATATTTTTCAAACATTTGCTCTTTTCTTAATGTTGATCGGAATAATAACTGCACCATATACTTTCTAGGATGGCACATTTCCCTTTTTCCAACTTGAAAGAGTGCTGGATAATACCATCAATATATTCATTTTCCTAGAGGTAACCAAAATGTTTTCTATCATAGGTTAAATGCTTATACTTTTTAGAGTATCCCAGGCTGAGAACTATCAGTACAAGCAATAACTTTTGTCTTCTTGAAATACTTATGTCAACAGGTTTTGAAGTCCTTAATATTTTCGGTGTCTGTTACAATTGCTATGAATGCATTTGAAAATTTCCTAGCTGATAATATTAGTGACATATGTATATTCAAATAGATTGTATAGTATATCATGTTGTTGGACACACTTTAGAAGACAGAAGTAGTCACATGGCAAGAAAGAATGTCCTTTTTGCGGAGAGTATTGTTGAATGACATTCAACTTTCCTATCAGTGTTAACAATAAAACTCACACTAGTGTGTGATTTCTGGTTTGTTCACTGAAAGAATTGCTAAATAGTATCTTCACTATTGATGGAAGCTGACAAAGACAGTCTTACAAAAAGATACTTCAGAATGGTCCTCATTCGTCCACTCCTTCATAACAAATATAAAAGTGTGCATTATCTGAATTGATGTCACATATGCAAAACAAATAATGCCATAATTTTCCCAGGTTAAACATTTTCTGTATAGTCAAAGTCAGATGAATATTCTGTATATAATCTCAAACTATGGCTGCAGCACCATCTTTTTTGCATAAATTCTTTGTTTCCTCTAACTCCTTATGTTACTTTTATGGACCATTAGTTCTGCAACTAAAGTCCTTTTAGCATTTTCACTGAGCAATGTGGACTTGGTACTTCACATAAAATTCTTCACATGTCGAACACATATCTGTAGAGGATAATCAAATCTATTCCCATAGTTTCTGTTGTAATACCATAGGTATTACTCATACTTAAAATTTCGTACTAAATCTCGATTTTTCATAATAATAATAATAATAATAATAATAATAATAATAATAATAATAATAATAATAATAATAATAATAATAATAATAATAATAATAATAATAAACATCATCATCATAATAATAATAATAATAGATTTTATTGTCATTGAGCTATTACAGCAATAGACAACATCAGAAAACAAATATACAATGCAATATACAACAGCGATAAGGTAAAAAGCTAAGCTAATTAAAATCCTTATTTTCAAACAAAATATAACCAACTTTAGTATAAATATATTGATTTTTTTTTTTTTTTTTTTTTTTTTTTTTTTTTTGCATACTCAGTACCAACTGACAAAATAAACTTAAGAACTCTACTGGTAAAACAAAGTAAAGAAAATGGCCACAATATCAAGATTTCTTGGTAAAATGAAAGATAAATAGTTGAGGATAGTTAGAAGCAAAAGTTATGAAGGGGGCAAGGAAGTACGGGTGGAAGAAGGATTTTTAGGGAAAAGTTAGGGATACAGGTAATCCCTCAGTGAAGTATAAGGCTGTTATGCCAAGCTGGCTGAGGGGTGAAAGAAGGTAGTCACTTAATTCTTGTACATAGGCCAAAATATTATTATCTATTAAACTACAATAGTAATAATAATACTAAAATGATAAAATACAACACAATCAAAAACTAGTGAAAATAAAGTAAAATACATAAAAAAATTGAAATTAATTAAGACTAGGTATTATTTTCAAAGTATTTTTGAACAGAATAATATGGGTTAGCAAGCAATCTGTTAAAAAGTCTGTCTTTAAATTCATCGTAAGGTAATTGAATTAAATTGGCTGGTAAGGTGTTATACAACTTTATACCCAATACTTCAAAGCTACTCTGTGATTTGGATAATCTGTGATGTGAATGTATGAATGTGTAGTGTTTAACGCCCACTTTTACTACATACGGCACTGCAGGCGATGACACTGATGAAACATGAAATGAAGATGGAGCACCGGTGGAATGAGATGGCAGGGGAAACTGGAGATCCTGGAGAAAACCTGCCCCAGTGCCGTGTTGTCCACCACAAATCTCATTTTGCGGTCACCTGGGATCGAACCCGGGTTGCCTTGGTGAGAGTCAAGCGGTCTAACCACTGAGCCACGGCGCAGCCATCTGTGATGTGGTTTATAAATTAAATTGTTATTTCTAGTATTATAACTATGTTCATCTGTCTATATTGATGGGTAGATAAATTTTCCTTTATATAAATGAGTACAGTATAAATATACAAGTTTACTACAGTCATTATTCTCCATTTAATGAAAAGTGGCTTGCAGTTTGCCAACTTGTCTGAATCGGTCATGATACAGATAATCTATTTTTGTAATACAAGGAACTGTTAATATGAGAGCTATTACCCCAAAGTAAAATTCCATACGTAATAATGCTGTGGGGAAGAAAACAAAATATGTATCTATCAGGTACACAGTTTTTTAAACTTCTAATTAGAAAAATGACTCGAGAGCATAAAACTAATAAAGTAATGTGAGGTACCCAAGATAGTTTGTCAACTACCATTATACCTAAAAATTTCACTTCTTTAGACATATTATGAACTGCTGCATTTTCTTTTCATTTAGTAGAAAACCATTAGCTCAAAACCATACAACTGCTTGTGACAAGGTGTTTTTTACTAGTGTTTTAAGGTTTACAAAATAGGGCTGATATTTAGAAAGGTAGTATCATCTATCATCTGCATATAATACTGTATGCAAGTTTACAAAAAATGCAAGTCATTAATCACTAAAACAAAAGTGGCCCAAAAATAGAGCTCTGTGGAACCCCACATTTGAGCTCAGCTATGCTAAATCTCTCACTTCCTACACACAGGATTTGTTTGCAACTTACTGGGTATGACTGAAAGAGTTAATGCAGTGTCCCCAATGCCATATTATTTTAGTTTAAAGATGTGTATGGTCTATGGAATCAAAAGCTTTGCTCAGATCACATAAAGTGGCTTGAGCTACAGCTTTAGATTCAAAGGCAGCTAATATCTGTGTAACAAGAGAAACTAAAGCATCTACTGCTGACCTGCCTTTCCTAAAACCAAATTGTACGTCACTTACAAGCTGAATATACATAAGCATTTCTAATACTTTTGAGAAAATTAGGACTAATGAGATCGAACAATAGCTTGATACACAATTTATTTCTCCATTTTTTAAGATAGGCACAACCCTTGAAAGAAAAGCTGATAGGTCTTCTTAATATTAAGTTGGGAGTCAAGGTATATGTTTGGTGTCTAGGAAATGCTCTGATATGTAAATCTATCTAACTGCTTCTTCAAATCATTGACATGATTTACACATACTCCCATAAATAATTATTATATTATAATTGGACAAAGCAGAGAACTAGCTTTAGAAAAGATGAAAATCAATTTTTGAAATGCAGCTTTAATCAAACTAATAAGCATACATAAATAAATGGTTCATCCTTGTAATATGATAAATGTTATTCGACATACAAACTCAATTAATGCACACCTTTTTAGAAACTCAAAAGAACATAGCATTTTTGTATGCTCATCCTCTCCATTTTATTACCTCTCGCAACCTACTCAGTATGCTGTGAACCAGGTTTTTCAGGTAAGATATTGACAGTTTACTCCATTCCTCTTGTAACCTCTCCTTCAACTGCAGAATTGAGTTGATTGGGGTCTTCTGCATGGTCTTCTCCACTTTGTCGCATACTGGTTCATAGGATTAAGTTCCGGAGATTGAAGGGTTGAATGCAATACATGAGCACAGTTATAAAGTAACCACTGCTGCACAATTTGGGACGTATGCTTTGGATCATTATCTTGATAGAACGAAAAGCTGTCCAAAATACCCATCATTTCTGTACTTGGTTTCAAATTTTACTGCAATATTTGAAAATAGAGGTGCTTGTTTATAGTTGTGTCTATAAACACCACTTTTCGTACTCCACTAGTAGAAATACAGCTCCCTACCATTACATTCCCTCTGCCATGTTTAGCTGTGCCTTGCAAATTTTGTTCTTCCAGCTCCGTGTTTGGCTTCCTCCACACAATCACCCTGCCATCAGAACCAGCAAGGTTGCATTTAGTTTCATCACAGAAAGTAACTTGGTCCTACCAATCAGCACTATTGGTAATAAACTCTTTCGCGAATTGCAATATCTTCCTTTTATTTTTAATGGAGATATATGGTTTTTTCTATCTGTGCAACCATTAAAATCATGTGTTCTCATCACTCTTCTTATCGTTTCAGGACTGTCAGTCCCAGTTCTTCCTGAATCTTGGCACAAATCGCAGGGGCACTTAAACAGGGATTCCGTTTTATCTTCTGCATTATATAAGTCTTGGCTCTATTGGAAAGAATTTTTGGTCGCCCTGGCTTAGCTCAAGATTCAATTCTGTCTTCATATTTGTACTGGTGAATTATGTCACAAACTGTACTTTTGCTAAGATTAACAATCTGTGCTATTTCCCAGTATGTTTTATGCTTTTCATAATAAAAGAATACTAGCTGTCTCTGTTCAGATGTACTGTGCTTACCTCTAGGCCCCATATTATGCTTTTGTATACTTGATGCACAGGTGAGGTACCTACTGCTTCTAGGATGCTGTTTTCCCTTCTGACTATTCCACATATGTACTCAGGTGTACCCCTTTCATTTGTTTTGTTCAATTACTTTTTTGTGGTAAAATAATGATATAAGTTAAGTTTAATGGGAAAGCTCTTAGTTTAACCAAATTTTCGACCATTAGAATATACATTCATGGCAAATGAGCTTTGCTTAAGATGAGCTTAAGTATCCTGAAGTGGTCTAAATTAATATATTCTGCTTTTAGCTAATAATGTAAATATCTACTACACCATTAGCTGAAAACAAGAATCAGGTCAATAATTGACAATATTACCAACACGCTATTATATATAATCACTGAATACTCAATGAATAAATCTCTTTGACACCAACATCAGTATTCTCTGAGAGCATAAAGTGGAAGCTAGTACTAGACTTCCTTCTCTTTTCAAGTCATTGGAATCTTTATTTAGCGAAGTCTTACTTTATACCTGACAAGTTTCTGTTTTATACCAACTAATAGCTTAAAGATTGAGAAACAAAGTATATATTTCAGCTTATTTTTATAAACAAGGGGCTTTTTTGCCTTTTCAAATAATCATCAATTCAATTTAATTGAATGAACTGGAATATACATTTTTGAAGCTGATTAGCAACTGTCTCCAAGTCCAGCACTGAATCTACATGCTTTTTTAATTCCTCAAACTAAAGCTGACAATTTGAAAGTAATGATTCGGACGATTTAATAGCAGACATAGAAATAGCTTCCTGTAACCTAAAAGAACAAGAAAAAATTTCCGTACGTAAACAATGTGAAACAGCCATTTTGGAAATACAGAAAGACGTTAGAAATAATTTCCCTTCCAAACAAGTATTCAAGGCCCACAAATCAAAATCGGTAATATGCACAAAAGCAGACAAAGGCAACCAAATAGTTATCCTAAATAGATCAGATTACATCTCTAGAGTAGAAAGCATGTTACAAAGCAATGAATTCACAAAATTTTGTTAGTCACCTCCATCACTCGCCATAGTTTGCAGTGTAAAATTCTTAAAATTTCCTGGCAGATATTTTGTTTTAATTCATCTAGGGTGTATAGCTTTGTCTTGTACACTTTATGTTTTAAGTTACCTCAGAGATTGAAATTGCAAGGCATTAGGCCTGAGGATGGAGGGCTCCACTAATCTCTACTAATAGTTCTGTCCTGAAATGCACTTTCAATTGTTCTCATTGAAGATTGGCCTTATGAACCGTTGCAGAGTCTTGTTACCTTCCTGTATGTTAATTCTCCCTCCCCCCCCCCAGAAAAAGGGGGGGGCAAAATTTTATTCACACACATTCAGATGTCAATTGTTGACAAAAAAAAATTGGCCCTATAACTCTTTCTCTGCTAATGGCACACTATACTCCAACTTTTTTCATCATGAAGGTGTACTACATGGGTTTGTCAGAGCTCCAGTAATGATTATTTTGTGTACATACATATGCATGAAGGTGGAATTAAAAGCTGTTCATGAAAAATATCTCTGGCACAACTTAAAACAGTGGTACAAGACAAACTCGCACACGCTGGAAGAATTAAAACAAAGTATTTGCTAGGAAATTGCCAGCATTTTACAACATGAACTATAGTGAGTGATGGATAGTTTGCTAAAGAGGTACCAAAAATGTACGGTCAATGATGGTGGCCAGTTTCATCATCTCCTTTCATAAAGCTGGTAAATAAGGCTTTTAAAAGTAGTTGTAAAAATGTTGTATGGTCAATTTCATCTCGGGCATCAAGCCAGGTGAAAAGACAATTAGAAATCGACATTTTGAGAGTGTGCGGCTCTCCCATCACCAGGATATTTATTAAATGTTATAACCACAAATGAATCACTGGATACAACACAAATATAAACAAAGACAAAACACTATCAAAATTAGCATTACTGAACAAAAGACAAAGACAAATGCCAGGTGAGGAGATGGCATGAGTATAGAAAATTGGGTCAAAGAAATGTAACTACTTAATATTTGAGTTTGATTTATGAGTCACTATGTTTACACTCAAACTTCACTTCTTGTTGTTGTATAATTGAAACGTTTTCAAGATCATTCGATCTCATCCTCAGCTGTTTGGTGACTAAATGAACATTCCTCTTCTTCCACTACTACGGAGCTCCGATCACTCTGCCATCTGGTGTTAGGGGCACTAACTTTTAATACTTCATTTAATGCTGGGATTTCAAAATTTATAACTTTATCACAGCTTTTGTTTATGAATATTTTTTCCCAAATGTCCATTCTATGGGTGTACTTAAAGATTTTAACAGTTTAATGTTGTGGCCAATATTGTGGTTTTCTGTCCAAAAATGGTGTGAAACTGCAGATTTTTCTGTTTGTTTCAACTTAATGTTCCTCTGGTGTTCTTTTTGCCTGGTTAACAAGTTTCTCTTAGTTTTTCCTATGTAGCTTTTTTCACAGGTTTCACAATTAATCTGATAAATTCCTGATTTCAAAATGTTGGGGATTGAATTTTTTAGTGGTTTATTTAGCAGGTTCCTCAGACTGAATTTGTTTTGGGGTGCTAGTTTTAAGTTTAGTCTTTTGAAGATTTGTTCAAATTTTCTAAAAGCCCATGAATGGTAGGTAAATTTTCTATATTGCCAATTTGTGTTTTTAAGTGGTGTGAGAGTGGTATTTTTTGATATTATCTTCAGTTTTTCCTTTCTTTTCATCATGTTCCTTATGATGGCTGGGTTGAATCCATTTAATACCGCTATGTCTTTTATGTGTTGTTCTTTCAAAAATTCCTCCATACTCACTGGGAGGAAATGGCCAAAGCCTCTTTAACTCTCCACTCCCAGTAACTGTTGCATTTTGGCAACCGGTATAACCTGTCTTAAGCTTAATGCAGTTTTGCCCATTTCTTCTCTTTCTAGCTCAGCAGTACTGCTGTGAGGTAATTTTTTAGATTTATGTCTCTCTTTAAAGATCATGTCCTCATTATTTCCCCTTTTAGCTCTTCTTTTTTTATTTTAAGTTTTCATTATGATCCACTGAAGTATTATTTACTCATTGTCCACAGGCAGCCGAATATACAGGTGTCGCATCTAACTCTGCTACCTCAGATATCTCCAAAATGAAACAAAATATGAACAATTCAGTTAGCTAGGAATGCACCTATGTAAGCGATCACATAATGAGAAGGTATACTAATCTATAAAAGTAAACAAATAACATCTCCAACACAAATTGCATTTTTTAAAATGGAACATGTATGTTTATTCTAGCGAAATGAAAAATATAGAAACAATCAGTGATAACACATTTGGTTTCACTTACCTAAACACATTTACCAGTGGCCTATAGCTCACAGAAACTTCATTGTTGTGCATTAAATCCAGCCAAAGAAAGTGCTTCTATAATCACCAGTATCGTCTTGTCCGATGAAATTGTGTCACTTCAACAGGTGTTTGAAGTGCCTCCTTTGTAGTAATTCCATTTGGAGACGGGTAATAAGGAAGTGTTGCACAGACTGTAGTGCTTCAACAGATATTTTTGCACATGCAGTAGTAATAAGATGTAGCATGTCCTCTACTGTCGCTGGGCGTTCTTGATACACTCTTTCACAGCACCTTAGAGAAAGCACTCTAATTGCATCAAGTTGGGGAACCAAGCAGGGCATCTCACTGGAGCTCCCCATCCTTCCCACCTATTTAAATTTTGGCATCTACATTGTCTCTGGAAAGTGTGTGTAGTGTGTGGAACCACATTGATAAATGTGTTTCCAATCTCATCCTCCATGAGGAGTGGTAGAGCGTGTTGAAGAAATTATACATATGCCTGATAAAAATAGAGACCTAAAATACGGTTACCAGTGGTACCAATCAAATCTTAACACTCCACTATAGTTGATGAGCAGCTTGGCCAATCAAATGGGGATTTTGCATAGACCAGTAGTGCATGTTCTGCTAATTGACATGACCATGATTTGTAAATGAAGCTTTGTATCCATAAACAATTTATTATTTAGGAATACTGGATCATTTGCAATTACTGAATTCAAAACTATAATACAATGCAGGATTCAAAGTCATTTCAGTCTAGTTCTTGGTGCAGTGAGATATGGAATGGATTTAACTGATGCTTGTGAAAAATTCTGCTCACACTACTGTGGTTTATTGCAGAACCTCGAGCAATTTTTGTACACTTACCTCAGGATTGTGTGCTACAGCAGTCAGAACAGCAATTTTGTTTCCATTGCCAGTTGGTTTCTTTGTATGTTGTCGCTTTGTGAGAGCCCACTTCTTGTTTCCATGAGTTTCCTGCAGGTGTTGGCCGAAGACCTGGCCACCACATTAACAATTTAGAGGGAAAGGCCGACAGCAAAACCAAGTCCCTGAACACCATGGTGGAGGACATCGAAGACCTGGCGAACCGTGTTAACAATTTAGAGGGCAAGGCTGACGGCAACACCAAGTCCCTGAACGCCATGGTGGAGGACATCGTCGGCAGAAGACTGAAAGAACTGAAGGCTGACTGGCCAGGATGCGACACAACATCTGCATGTGTCAAACCACCAAAGTACGACCGCACGTCAACTTTTGAAGTCTTCCACCGCCAATTCCCACAGTGGCAAATCACAACTAGTAATCGCCAGAGGAAGAGGCCGCACAGCTAATAGCCAACCTCCAGGGACGGGCTGCAGAGCTACTGAATGCGACCCAGACAGCGGCTGCGCCTAAGGACATCTGAGAGGCCCGGGAAAACCGGTTTGGAAACCACCGCTTGGCTGCAGCCAACTAAAATCTAGGATGCTGTAGCCAGGGGAGTCGCTGCAGGAGTTTGCCCTGGCAGTCGAACAGCTGGCCAGCAAAGCCTTGGTTTGTATCCCATGAAGCCCCCTACTCCTTCGACGGGGTACGAGACGCCGAGATACCTCAGTACCTAATGCTCGGCGACTATAAGACCATCCACGAGGCGCTTACGACCGCATTGAGGATGGAAGCGGCCAAAGTGATGGCTACCCCGACATCGAGGATAAGGAGTATCCGCTACGATGGAGAACGAAGACCAGGAATGCCGACGAAGACCAAGTGGCGTGAGTTGGAGGTATGGACAGCTGGGACACCTGGAGGGAGCCTGCGGACACCAAGAAGAGCAGCCGGAGAACGAGTAAGGGCCGGCATGGCGAGGAGCACGTCGGCACCGTTACCATCATCCCCTCGAGTGACACTGCGCGCCGTCAGCCGACGTACGGATGAGAACCTCATCGCGGACGGTTGGATGAAAGGGATGCCGTGTCGCGTGCTTATGGACACCAGGGCAGCCGTGACCATCATCAGACCTGACCTAGCCAGGGGTTTGCCGTCGAGAAAACCGAGCCGACCATGCCAGCTATTGAAGGCATCGGGCGACACTTTGCCCGTGGAGAGGGAGGCCCTGCTGCAGTTGAGCTTGGGGCGCAGTGCCTTGCGTCTGTGGGTGTTCTCGCGAAGGTGGCGGAGCAGGTGATATTGGGACTGGATACCCTCAGGAGCCACGAGGCGACGGTCGACGTCGGCAGGAAGGTTCTGCGGCTCAAGGGAGAAGAGGTGATACTCCGGCACCCCGAGGAATGCCTTGAAATATTCAGAGTCATCCTGGGAGAAGACGTGGTTGTCCCCGCATGAAGCGAGGTGGTGGTGACGGCACGACTGGAAGGCCAGCGGACGAAGAACATGATGCTGGACTGGAAGCCGCCTGTGCACGGACTCTGTATAGCCAGGACATTGTTGCCGTGCCGAGAGAAGGTGCCAGTGAGGCTGCTCAACCCATCAGACATCGATCACGACATCCAAGCTGGGACGCAGTTACGGACGTGCGAGCCCGTGGTCAGCGTATTGCCAATTGGCAAGACCCAGGAGCCAGAGCCGTCGCAACAATGTGGCCCCGGCTGGAAGGCTTACTGGAGATGGCGGCCGACCACCTGACCGCACAACAGCTAGAGAAGGTGCGGCAGCTGCTGAGACAATACCAACGCGTCTTCAGCCAAGGCAACAGCGACTACGGCCGCACGGACTGAGTGCTCCACCTCATCGACACCGGAGACGGCCTGCCTATTCGCCAACCACCTAGACGCGTTCCGCTGGCAAAACAAGCGGCGGGACATGCTGGAGGACATGAGATCCAGGAGAGTGATTGAAGAGTCTGACAGGCCATGGTGTTCCCCTGTAGTCTTGGTGAAGAAGGACGGCGAGCTACGCTTCTGAGTGGACTACAGGAAGCTCCACGCTGTCAAGAAGGACTTGTTCCCCTTACCCTGGATTGACGACACCTTGGACGTGCTTACTGGTGCACAGTGGTTCTCGACCCTGGACCTGAAGTCGGTTATTGGCAGGTGGCTCTAGACTGGAGAGACAAGGAGAAAACCACATTCTTGACTGGCCAAGGACTTTGAGGTTTAGTTATGCCCTTTGGTCTCTGCAACGCACCAGCTACCTTCCAATGCCTCATGGAGTCAGTAGTGAGAGGCCAAGGGCTTTGGCAGTTCAGTTATGCCCTTTGGTCTGTGCAATGCACCTTCCAACGCCTCGTGGAGTCAGTAATGAGATGATTGACATATGACGCCTGCCTGCTATACCTGGAAGACGACATCGTCGTGGGCAAGATGTTAGAAGACTGTCTCTACAACCTGAGCAAGGTGCTACAGAGACTGCAGGCGATCAACTTGAAGCTGAACTTGAAGTGCAAGCTCTTCCGCAAGGAAGTCAACTACTTAGGCCACATAGTCTCACCAACCGGAGTTGCCACAGACCCGGAGAAGACACAGGCTTTGAGAGATTGGCCTCGCCCGAAGGATAAGCGAGAATTGCGCAGTTTCCTGGAACTGAGCAGTCATTAACGCCGCTTCATAAAGCGCTTCTTCAACATCGCCAAGCCCCTGTTGTGACGGACGAATACTGCTCTTATGTGTGGACGAGGACGCCGAAGGCACTTTCCAGCAACTGAAGATACTTTGCAGTGCTCCTATTTTGCGATTCCCACAATCAGGTGGTGCCCTCATTGTGGACACCGATGCCAGCGACCGTGCATTGGAGGCGTCCTATCCCAAGTCCAGGACGGCCACGAGCGGGTGATAGCACACTACAGCAAGGCGCTGTCCAAGGCAGAGAAGAACTACTGCGTCACCCGGCGAGAACTGCTGGCTGTAGTGAAGACCTTGGAGCACTTGAACGAGTACCTGTACGGTCAGCCATTCCACCTGAGGACTGACCACTCCGCCCTAACTTGGCTACTTAGCTTTAGAAACCTGGAAGGCCAGACAACCCGTTGGGTCCAAAGGCTGCAAGAGTACTACTTCACCTCCGAACATCGAAGAGGGAAGAGCCACGCCAACGCAGACGCCATGTCCCGAAGACTATCCAGAAGAGTGCGGCCAGTGCACAAGAGTGGAAGAGACGTATCGTGCCGCAGCTGTCAGAGTGGTCACGGCAGTGCCTGAGGAGGGAGCAACTGGCGGAAGCCGACTTGGGGCCACTCTTGAGAGAAATGGAGACAGGGACAAGACCAGCCTGGGAGGACATCGCACCCAGAAGCGCTGCATACAAGTCGTATTGGGCCCAATGGGACTCACTGAAGGCGAAAGAGGGTGTGCTGTCTTGGCTATGGGAATCACCCAATGGGAAGACGCAGAGAGAACATTTGGTACTTCCCTGGAGTAATATCCCGGAAGTCTTGGAGGAAGTGCACTCAGGTACTTCAGGACACTTTGGAGCAACCCGAACGATCGATAAACTCTGACAGCGCTGAGGCTCCGAGTAGATGCTGAGAGATGGTACCATAAATGTCACGTGTGCGCGGCGAGCCGTGGCCCCCAGACTAGGAGCCGTGGCCATATGCAGCAGTACAACGTTGGAGCACCTTTCAAATGCATCGCTCTAGACATAGCTGGACCATTTCCAGTGTCCGACCGAGGCAACAAGTACCTGATGGTGGCCATGGACTACTTCACCAAGTGGCCGGAGGTATATGCCATCCCGAACCAGGAGGTGAATATGATCACCGACTGCCTCTTGGAAGAACTGTACTGCCATTTTGGGGTTCCGTTACAGCTCCACAGCGACTAGAGCACTAATTTTGAGTCCCACCTGATGAATGAGGCACTGGAAAAACTTGGGGTGAACAAGACCCGCACAACACCTCTACATCCACAGTCGGACGGCATGATCGACAGATACATCAAAACCCCAGAAGAACACCTGAGGAAGGTCGTGGCTAGCCATCAGCATGACTAGGATGCCAAGGTGCCACTGTTCTTGCTGACTTACCGCTCGTCAGTACACGACACCACTGGATTTACGCCAGCAAGCTTAATGTTTGGCCGAGAGCTATGCCTCCCTTGTGACCTGGTCTTTGAGAGCCCCCCAGAAGCGAAGTAGCCAACAGCCGATTATGTGCAGAACCTCGTAGACCATCTCCACGACTTGCATGAGATGGCTCGTTAGAACATCCAGATTGCGAGGGACCGCATGAAGACCCAGTACGACAGGCAAGCCAATAGCCAAGGATTCCAGCAAGGTGACCTGAAGTTGTTGTACCGCCCTATCTGGAACAAGGGACGCTGCCCAACACTTCAATGACCATGGCGATTACCGTATCGGGTAGTAAAGAGAATTAGCGATATTAGCCATAAGGTGCCCCGAGGAAAGATGTTGGTGATACACTTGGATTGTCTGGCCCGTTACAATGGTGCTGTTCGGAACGACTGCCTTGAGGAGGGCATTGTACCGTTGTCGCAAGCCGCAGTCGGCCGCATGGGATGGAGAGCTGGACACTTGCCAAGAGGAAAGACAGACAGAGGCTCTGGAATTTTCTGTCTCACTCTTGCCACCGCGATTGTTCTCAGAAGGTCTACGGTGTTCTAGAAACAATGATTGGGATATAAAAACCACACAATGTGCTAGGGCAGTAGTTGTGTGATTATTGGAGTTGTGCAGGGAAGCAGTTGCTAGTGTGTGATGGTTATTGCGACAGTGGGCATTTGAATTGTACCGCAGTGATTTCTTTCATTTGTTTTTATTCGATGAAGCACTGAGTCGACCTTGAAGACAGCTGATTGTCAATTTCACGTCTTTTTGCTGCAATAAAGGGTGTTCTAAGTTTCTACAAACCAGTCTTTTGTTTCTACTTAGCCCTCGCAGTCACAATTCACCTTAAAATAACATCTAGTTTTTCTTCATTACTGTAGTCCGGTATATAGACTATATGTCGGCAAATGTAATAAACCCCATGAAACATGGTTTAATGTGCGTGTTCCATTTAAAACATGCAACTTTGTTTTGGAGTTATTTGTTTACTATTATGGATTCTGCATACCTTCCCACTGTATGAGCCACTGATATATGTTCGTTCCTGGCATTTGGATTTATCTTATTTTGTTTCATTTCGAAGATATTTGAGATCACAGAGTTAGGTGGTGTAGGTGGAACACCCAATATATAGGTGAAATGCTATTTATGACAAGATTTTGCATGGTGCCTCAAAGTTCTCTGCATGATACCTTACATTTTACTTTGAGCATGGCAGGGCTCATTGCGACTTTGGTTCTCCATTTGGGAAACTCAAGGTATGGAGTTTATGATAAGCCACTTTGCTGACACCTCCTCAGTGGCCACTCTGTCTTGAATAATTCTGCCAGTACAGTCCATTAGTTCCAGGTGTACACAGCTCCTCCACCATCATCAAGGTCTTGTGGCTTCTAGAAGGGAATATTCTAACGTAAGTTGCATTCCAAATGTTTCAAGTAACCTGAGTTTCTTCTTTGAACATCAATTATCTGAAGGATAATTTACAAAGGTTGTTCTTCCACATCAGTCAACTGTAAGCTAAAAGTTGGAAATGAGAATCAGATTTGAAAAATATTTGTGATTTCCAATTGTCTAATTGCAGAATTTATAAATGCATAAATCAGTAACTGCTTTTCATGAAGACCACAGTAATTAATTGGGTGCATAGACATTTGATACTGAGGTGTTTTCTACAGTATGATTTTCATAGAATATATATTTTTGGAATTTTTTAATAGTTAAAAATAACATTGATATATCGAGATTTAACTGTAAAAAATACGACTCATCTAAAATTTAATAACATTGATAGTTTCTATCTAACTTAATATCATGCAATTGAAATGTATACCACTTATTAAAATTTCAGAACCAACTGAATTCTATACTGAACTGTAATAGTGAATCACCAAATAAACGACAACGCCGGGATGATCTTTTGTGGATTCCAGAAGATTTCAAATTTCATTCCAGTGGACCTGTTCAAGTTAAGCTTCTTTGTGGTGCAGACTTATTAGAATCATTTGCTACTCCAGGTCTATGGGCTGAAGAGGATGTAAGTATTTATATAATACTTTTTTCAGGTATTTATTTATCTGTAATAGGTTGAATAGTTGAATTATCAATGAATTTGTAGCAAAAAGTACCTAAAAATTCTGCTTATCTCTTTCAACTAATCATCCACTCCAACTAGACTTCTGTTATCACACACTTAAGCAATGGAAGTTATAAATCTCTCTTGCATGGTTAATTTAAGGTTGACATTTAAGTTTTGCCTATAAAACAGATGAAATTGTTTAAAAATTATAATAAATAATGGTAAACTAAAACTTCACTTATCTTTGATAATAATTATATATTAAAAAGGACTAGTTTATCAAATTCGTCATTTGCATCTTTCGCTTGTTAATTGTTACATTGTTACCATTATTGCTGCTTGGTGATATTGTTTTTTATAGTATTGCCAACTACTAGAAGTAAAACAAATTTCACAGAATCAATTGGCAGTATTTTCTTTTCCCAAATCATCAAGACTATGGATCCATTTAATTGTTTTAATAATTTAACCTCTGGTTTTATTGCACAATTAAATGGCCCAAAAAGATCTGCCGCTTTTCTCGTTTATCAATATTTATATTTAATATTTGTAATGAATAATTTAATGGAGAATAAAATACATTATCAATAGTGTATTAATTAATGGTTTTAATACATATTGTTTGCACAAAAGGATAGTGAAATTTAAATATCAAAAGTCTAAAAGATTCAGTGATAATTGGAAGTTTTTAAACAGTGAGGTTAATCCACTGTTAATTGAACATTCATTATATTTACACTACCTCACTTGCTTTTGTAAAATCAGAATATGTTTCAGGAATGTTCTCTTCCATCATCAGCTGTCAACCAACTAGTTGTACTGAGGGTGGTGATATGAACTTGCTAAGCTGGTCCAGTGGCTGAAGTTTGAAGTTCGTAATTTGATCCTTGTTTTTTGTCCAAGGATGATCCCAAAGTGACGTCACCAAAGCGCTAGGACCACAGAGAAATTGTTTGCATGGCTGTTGACCACTTTGTTTTTTTGTTTTTTTTTCCCTCCATCCCCTCTCTACAGAAAATGTGTCATATCCACTGGAGCATTTAGTCTTGGCTTAATAGCCAGTTGTAATGGAGCTTCTGTTAGCTACTACCATCGGGTGTGAAGTTTGCGCAGTTATTAGGGTTCTGAGTGCAAAAGGTGTTCAACCAATCAAAATTTGACAGTTGAGAGAAGTGTATGGAGCATTGTGTATGGATGTCAAAAATGTCCGTAAATGATGTAGAGCATTTGCAGGTGTTGTTGTTTTTTAATTTACGTCCTCCAACGTTAAGTCATATCGGACGATGAATGAAATGGGTGAAATGATGCTCAAATGATTCCGGGGTCCATGGAGCTTAGAGTTACCTGACATTTGTCTCTCAGGATAAGGGAAAACCCTGGAAAAAACTTTATCCAGGTAGCTCACCCGAACAGAGATTTGAACTTGGGACCTCTTGAACGTGAGGCAGACACGCTACCATCTACACTACCGAGGCGGGCGATTTGCAGGTGGTCATACTGAAATTCATGATGGGGAAAGAAGCGAAAAACTGCCAATTACTGTAGAAACAATTGCAAAGGTTGAACAAATTGTGCTTAGAGATCAGCGCCTCACTCTCAGATGAGCTTTGTATTATTCCTGAAATGTCTCAAAGAACCATTCACTGAACATTATTTTGCTGATAAACACATAAATGATGCTTTAAAATTACTGAATTACCAAGATAAAGCTATAAAATTCAAATTAGAGACTGAAATTAATGGATTTCTTCCTTTTCTAGATCTAAAGATATTAAATAATAATAATATAAGCTTTGGTATTTATAGGAGGTCTACTCATATCGATAATTACATAAAATATAAGTTTTAACCCTTTTTAACATAAATTTGTTGTTTTCAATAGTTTGATTTATACATTAATAATATACCAATGAATAAGGAGGGATTTAATAAAGAATATGAACATATTATTAATACTGCTTTAATTAATGCTTTTAATATGGACTTTATACATAAATAAATTGAAAAATTTAAAGATAAATACTGTTAATGATATTTCTGCCCTTAAAAAATAAAAGGCAATTTTAATTTTAAAAAATTTACTTACCATCCTTGGGTTTATAAATATTTTCAATTTTTTTTTTTTTTTTTTTTTTTTAAGATTTTGGTATAACTTTAGTTCCTCAAAATAAATATAGTATTGTCGCGATCATTGTTGGGGCCGGGCGCCCAAAGGCTGCGGCGCGGAGAGATAAGGGGCAGATAGCGCAGCACGGAGATAAAGAGCTTGCCGAAACATATAAATTTAGATACTAGAAGGCTCTAGTGCCGTCTTGTTCATTCCAGAAATATGAGTAGAGCATATAAAAGAAATTGCGACACGCCAGTAGAAACAGCCGTAAGGAGAGAGACAGAGTGGAATTGGAACTGGAGAATCGTTCGCATGCAGCTGTGTTTTGAAAGTAAACTCTTTTGTTTGTGGTCAACGACCTTGAGCATTGTAATTGTGTATGTTATGTCATTCTGCTGCTGTAAGGGTTGACCAAAAGTGTGTTTCTACGGAAATAAAGAGCATTTTGAATTTCTGCAAATTGGACTTTTAATTCTATGAACCCACAAAGTCACAGTATTAAAAATTTACTGCATTTCTCTAAAAAGAGATAGAATTCCTGATAGTAAAAAATATGGTATTTATCAATTTAATTGTTTTGATTGTGATAAAGTTTATATTGGGAAGAGAAAACTTAATTTGGAAACCAGAACAAAAGAGCATTTTCGTAACATTAAATATAACCAAACTGATAAATTGGCCTTAGCAGATCATTTTTGGTCATTTAACCGTGAAATAAATCCAGAGTTAAATTATTAAAACAATTAAAATGGTCTGATACATTTAATGGTTTGGGAAAAGATATTTATTTTAAAAAAAAGAGTGAATTTTGAAATACCTGCAGTCGATTCTGTTTTTAAATTTATTTTATTTTCATATGTTGCTAGTACTAAAATAGTGACATCTAGCAGCAGTAATGTTAACAATGAGATTGTTGATGATTCAAGCTGATGATGTGAATGAGATATTCAGAAATCGTGATCCTAGTCAATTTGTAAGAAAATGGTCATGGTTTCTTATAAGATAAGTGAAGTTTTTTAAGTTACAAATTATTATATTTGTATAAATAAGAGTAATAATTATAGTGATGATAATGATTTTTATTTAGGTCAAGGTCATGATTTTTGTTCCAAAAGTGAAATGCTTCTACTGTTTAATAGCAGTGGTTTACTGCTTAATGGAAAAATAATTTATCAGTGAATTAATAAAGGTGCATCAAATGCACTGAAAAGCAAAAGGAAAACTAGCCAAAAAATTGTTGCTGTATGTTCTTGTGCTTTGATTATAGGTTATTAAAGATTTGCAGATACTGACTTGCTCTTGCATTATTCTGTTTTATCAAAGATGCAAGGATTGTCAAAACATTTAAGTGTTAATTTTAATTAATTGATAGAAATTAATCATTCACACTAACCGTATGTAAGCTAAGGTTTTTGATAGCTAGAGTCATGTTGACTCTATCTATTTAAGTGATAATTTTGTTTTGTTTTGTTTTTGGTGGGGGTTTTTCTGTTAATTTTCTTCACAGAACTGAACACTATATGTATTGAATTACAGATAGATGCAATTGTGGGCCACCACGGGCTGGTTGTGATCACAAGAGAAGGATGTAATCCAAATAAATTCATTTATGAGTCTGATCTACTTACAAAATATCAGGTAAGATCAGTAACTTATATTTTTTGGAGAACAAAGATATAAGAGAATAAGCAGAGCTGCTTAAACTAGAGTGCTTATCTTATTAACCATGATGACTCTTTTTGTTAAATACACTACTGTGTGTGAAAATTGCAACACCAAGAAGGAAACGCATGACTTCAATGAATTTAATACCACAGGTTAGGTACCTGATAAGTAGCAAATGATTAACTTTACAAATCTGTACATGACCTATAAGCCCTAAGTATTTTGTGAGGCCTCCATGTACTGCAATTAGAGCTGCTATATGCCATGGCATTGCATCAAAAAGGTTCTGAATACGTTCCTGAGGAATTCCCCTCCACACAGTCTGTATTCAAACCCACAACTCTATGACACTAGTTATTAAAGGACCATGATACACCAGGTGCCAACCAACCATATCCCAGAAATGTTTGATGGGCAATATGTCAGGCGAGCCTGCAGGCCAGGGAAGCAGTGGTGCCCGATGCTCTTCCAAGAAGGCTTGTACATTCCTCCCATTCCATTTTTATACTCCACCTTTAACTGTAGTGGTCATATTGGCGGCCATTCTCCATACACATTACACCATATCGATGGTGTAATCATTGGGTTTGTATAATTAGATTACGAACACATTCACGCTCTCATTCATACTTCCAGACTCTGGGGAAGATGGGGATTCATCTTGGTTGGAGAAAAATCCCCACCCGCAGCCAGGAATTGAACCCGGCACCCATAGCACAGCGGACAGGTGCTCTACCGACTGAGCTACGGGGCCAGCCTGTGGAATTTTGATGCTGTTTGTTACTGTGTTCCGGATTTTGACTGTAATTAAGTTTTATTTGTACTCCATGGAGAGTAACCATTCTGTTGCATAGGTACTACGCCCTCAAGCTGGAAGTAGATCTCAGTTGATTTGGATATGGAACAGCTTAGGAATTAAAACATTGGCCTCACTAATACCAAATGTAATAACAGCAAGTTTGGAAACCACACATCACTTGCCGAATGTTCCAACATTCCCTATGTATTTTTTTGCAAAGAACTTAATATTTACAAACTTCACTCTGTACAGCCTGTACACATGCAGGATGTAGCACAAATAGTTTTACTGACTTCAGGTGTGAGTTCCTTACACCACAAGATGGAAAAAGTTCATATGAACATATCTCCCATAGTCCTTTGTTTTCTTTTTAGTAGCTGTTCAGCACAGTGGTACCTCATAACTTATAACTTATAACTTATAAATACCTAAAAGGTCCTCCTCTTGCTTTTAGGCATGCCTGCACTCCTCAAATCATGTTGCATGTTGCATCCTTTCAAAAGTTCTGGCATGGTTTCTAAGGTTTCGCAGGCCTCCGTGACACATCGATGAAAAATTTGTTCAATTGGGATGAGTGCTCTATAAACCAATATTTTAACGTGCCCCCAGAGATAAAACTCCAAAAGATTGGCGTCAAGAGAATGTGCAGGCCATGGAATTGGTCCTCCTCTGCCTATCCATTGGTCATGGTAGATACCAGTCAGTATATGTCGAACAGTGTAACTAAAATTTGCCAGAGCCCCATCATGTGTAAATCATAATTTTTGGCTTATTTTCAGAGGCACACCTTCATTAAGTAAGTCTGGAAGAGTGTTCTGGATAAAGTTCCTGCTGACAACACCTATAAGATATGCTGATAGAATGTATAGACCTACCAGACAGTCACCTACAAATCCAGTCCACACATTAATCCTAAACTGTTGTTGATGTCTAGCCTGAAGTACAACAAGGGGATTATGATCTGCCCATATGTGTATGTTATGGAAATTACTAATTCCATCTCTCCTGATCATTGCCTCGTCTATAAAAAAACTAATGAGACAAACAATGGATTGGCTGTTTGTGCTACAAACCATCAGCAAAAGTTTTCCTGTGTCGGATAATTGGCAGGCAAAAGGCCTTGTGCATGTTGAATATGATACGGATACAGGAGCTGTTTGTGAAATACCCTCCATGTTCCACTGTGAGATCCACCAGAACTCACAGTCAATTGTCTGGTATTGATGCCTGGATTGCCTTCAACACGCTGTAAAATTTGTTCTTCGTGTTCCAGCATACAAACCATTCTTGGTCTTCCTCAATCAGTAATCTGTGATGTAGTGGTTCCTGTCTCAACAAATCAACGATAAACAGCGACAAAAGGTTGGATGACTGAATTATCTTTGATCTGGAAACTGTAGCCTCACATCCATTATCATTCACGCAGTCATACATAAAAAGCTTGCCTGCCTGTTCATAAAATGAATATCCAACGATGGTTGAACAAATCATGCAGTTAACTCACTATGTGTACATAATTAAAATGTTGAAGACAAACACAAACAAGTCTCCATAGCAATACTTTGCCATCACTTTGTTGTACAGTGGGTCAGAGCCTTCTCTGAGTACATAGAGAAATAAAGTTGTGAAGTTGGACATTGAAGGCCATTGAGTGCATGCTTGCATTAAGACATGAATAACGAGAAAATAAAGGATTAAAGAATATATGTTCCTGTGAACTTTTTTCCTTTTTGTGGTGTAAGGAACCCACACCCAAAGTTTCTAAAATATTTCTGATACATTCTGTATAATACAAATTCCAGATTATTGTTTCCATGCATGACATTTACAGAAAATTCACCAATTTATTTATTAAACATACTTATACGATATATGCCAGTATCTGACTACAGTTATATATTATTAATTTTTAGATGAGTCGTATTTATTACACATCTGCTTCACTTTCATACCTATTTTGAGGACATGTTTCGCAAATCATCGTTTACATCTTCTGCTCTTATGCGACTAAAGCTTGATCCAGTGATGTGTAACAAATACGACTCATCTAAAAATTAATAATTATTTCGCTTCACTGTGGTGTTCCAATACAGTTAAATCTCGTTACAGTTATATATGTTGCTCACCATAATCTTTGGCAATTTTTTTTATCTCAATACAGTGTTTACTGGAATTCTATTTTGGTCACACCAACTATTCTGTTTCACTTTTCTTCTGCAGAGTAAACTTAATTTCAACACATTTTTCATGGGAAACCTTTATACTGAGTGGATTTTACATTGGTTTACATATTCATACTGGGTAATGAATGCAAAATCTGACTGCTTTAATACCCTACACTCCTGTTCTGTGTTACAGTGAGTTTACAGCTTACCCTGTTTATGCTTTTTCATGAGCCTAGAAACATGGGTTATTATTGCTGCTGTGTTCTAGGTTAAATTCTAACTCACATGGTACTTTTTGTATGTTAAATGGGAATTCCGATATATCTACAATTTCTCTACTTCCACAACTCTGTTAGCATCACTTCTTGTAATTGCAGAAGAATGGAACTTTTCTCTTATACTATTTGACAAAGGCATGTAAGCTAGGCAATAAAAATGGTCAGAGTTCTCTTCAAAACATACACTTTTAACATTACTAAAATTGTCTCATGAGTCTATACATTAGACAGTTTACTAAAGCCTTGCCATGTCTTAAACATTTTAAATTCTAACTATGGTTCTGATCTCAGAAACTATTTGTAGTTGGTTTATTAATACTCGTCACTTGTTTATATTTATGAGAGACTAGTTTCAAAGACATTCGCGTCTATTTTCAATCTCTTTCCAACTGGCATCTGTTGTTGTCTGCTCTCTCTCTCTCTCTCTCTCTCTGGTGGTGGAACTATGAACTTCTTTGTCTAATTATCTACTGTTGGGATTTCAAAGTTCATTATGCGATCCTTATTTTTCCATATGAATATGTTCTCCCGTGTTGTCAATTTATTTTGGTTTATCACTCCTTTTAATAATTTTGGATTTGGATCAATGTCATGGTTTTCATTCCAAAAGTGAAATGCTACTGCTGACTTATCTTCTTGTTTCAATCTGATGTTTCTAAAGTGCTCTTTGACTCTGGTTTTTAGATCTCTTTTAGTTTGACTTATGTAGAATTTTTCACAATTCTTACAACTTATCTGATATATTCCGGATCTGTTAACTGATGGGATTTCATCTTTTGTTTTTGAATTTAGCAATTTTAAAATTGAGTGTCTATTGGTAGGTGCTAAGGTGATAGTTTGTTCCTTGAAGATCAGCACTTTAGAAACATCAGATTGAAACAAGAAGATAAGTCAGCAGTAGCATTTCACTTTTGGAATGAAAACCATGACATTGATCCAAATCCAAAATTATTAAAAGGAGTGATAAACCAAAATAAATTGACAACATGGGAGAACATATTCATATGGAAAAATAAGGATCGCGTAAGATTGAAAATGGAGGCGAATGTCTTTGAAACTAGTCTCTCATAAATATAAACAAGTAAGTGACGAGTATTAATAAACCAACTACTCTGAGATTAATTTTGACGTCACTGTTACTAAATTCCTCCAAACACATATATGGTTCTGATCCTTGCAGATCTCCTTAAACCTTGAGTTTTTCAATTTTGTTATATATCTCAACATACTTTTCCCTGCCCCATTCTATTTTTATCCTACTGCACAGCCTCAGAGAACTCTTTGCTCTTATACTACCAAATGTTTCTAAAATCAGTGTAGTATTTGAGCACCACAAGCTAATGGAAGAAGTTACTCACAGCAATATGGAAACTATTTGCTGCCTGGCTATAAGCAACAGCTTCAAGCAAATTGCAAGCACAATTTTGTTTTCTTTACAACAAAACTGGTTTTGATAAATGCATTTATCAATTTTCAGAAAAATATTAATATTGTGACTGAATGGATAACAAATGAAGTCAGTTCTACAAAAATCCGAAGAGCCTTAAGAAGAAGTGAAAGTGTAAAGTACTTGATACAAGATTCCGTAATAGACTATATTTATAAACATGGACTGTATTACACCAAGGATAAGTAAGTATTGATTTCAAATTGACTTTGCATAAATCATACAAAGAAGTGTAATAATAATATAATACTTGATGACGTGGTTGGACTAATGAAAGAAATCAACTTAAGTTGGTAGTCAACTGACTGTAAATTGTGAATCCTGAGTTAATGTTCTGTCACTGCTATTAAGATTTTAAAATATGTGTATATATTTAAAATCTTGATTTGAAAAGCCAAATTGGAATTAACACTGAAGTAATGTAATAATTACAATTATACTATGGGTCGAATGAGACACTTTGTACTTCACATACCACAAATTTTCTATCTACACGTTTTGCCTCCACTTGAAGGCATTATCAAGAAATTGTCACATTTAAATGTCATTCCAAATATCAGAGTGAGTTCCTGATTAAGATTTTTTTTCCAAGGTTTTCTCTTATCCTCAAAATACTAATTTTAATAAGCTCGCTCTATGGATCCTATGCTCATTTTAGCTCTATGTTAGCCATTCACTGTCTGATAGATATACTTGGTTAAAAAATATTAAACTCAAAAAAGAAGAGAAGAAAGAAAAAGGAAAAAGGTTTCCTACCAGAGGTTTTTCATCAAAACATGTTTTAAAGGAGTATTCCCCTCGTCATCAGCTGACTGGCTGTCATAACTTCCATATTGCCTGTAGCATCAAACAAATACATCCTGTTAATAGATTAATTGATGTAATGAAATTCATTGAATTACCTTCATTTTTGTGCAAAAGGTTATTCGTATATTGATAAGTCTCAGTGTTGTGATTAATTTTGTTTCTCTTATTTCATATCTTCGAGAGACATACTGCTGTAGCTGTTTTATTTGATGTTTGAATTTATTTCTGAAATCTTCTTTCAATTTAATTTTGAGGTTTCATTGTGTTGTCCAGTGCATGTTTAGTAACTGGAATAATAAACTCTCCACTAATAAAGTAATAATTTAGTAGTTTTTCAGTGGTCTTTAAACCTTTTTCATAAATGTAGTCAACATTGACACCCAAGTGGGGCAACAGGATAACTTGGTGGTTTCATCTGTGGCTGACAATTTCATTCCATCAGAGGGCACTAGTTAGGTCTCTTGGGGATTACCATCCTAGAGAACACTGCTTAAAGCAAAACCAGCTTCCCTTCAAGGCTTGCGGGCACAACTGGTAACCTTAAGGTTATTACATCAGCTTCAAAATGATCATAACCATCCAAGAATTAGTCTGGAACATAAAAATTCTTTCTTAGTTTGTAATATTCCATCAGCAGTGAACAAGGGCCATTGCAGCCATTGAGGAGCTCAAAGCTACGTCTTTTCTTTCCTCCTATCTAACTCTCATCTACTATCCTGTAAATCCCACATCCCGTCATTGCGTGTTTAAATCCTTCCTAGGGAAGATACACGCATGACACACCTCGGGCTGTCCCTTAGCCTGCCAACAGATGCTGCTGCATGACGATGGTTTGATTCCCAGCTATGAGATGGGTAGTTTTAAGTCAACCTTATCTAGACCTTCACCTCTGATTACCTCATGTGAAGTATCCTCAAGGTCAGCATGGTTCAGAGTACAAGGTAAAAGCTGAATCTCCCCTGGTTCCATTGTCATTCTCAATCATTGGTGGAATGAGATTGTCCTGAATGTCACTGCTTATATTTGAAGTAACAGCTCACTTTGGCTGCACTGCATTCATTTAAACCATTTGTCACCATTGGTATAAATAGAGCTTTTTAATTTCTTTAAAAATAAATTCTCATTGAGTCAATTCTTTTTCAGCACTAAAATTCAAGTAAAACTTGTTTTAACTTTAAAGAGAGTCGATTAAAGACACTAGACAACACTTACTTTTAAATTTTTCCGGAACTAGTTTCAGAGGCTTTGCCTCTATCATCGGCCGGCTCTCGACTGGTTCTCGTTGGTGTAGCTGACGATACCTTGTCACAGGTCTCCTCTGGTGGCGGCTCAAGGAACTTGCTGAACAAATCCTTCTGGGGGATGTCGAAATTGAATACTTTGTTCCTATTTTTTGAAATGAAGATTTGTTCCCATGTGGATAGTTCTTGTTTTCCTGATGTATGTTTCAGTAGTTTTGGTTCTGGATTTATGTTGTGGTTTTTTTCCCAAAAATGTGTGGCAACTGCTGATTTTTCTAATTGTTTATATTTTATGTTTCTAAAGTGTTCCTTTGCTCTTGTTTCTAAATTTCTTTTTGTTTTTCCAATATAAATTTGACTACAGTCATTGCATTCAATTTGATATATACCAGATTTTTTGTTTGATGGAATGGCATCTTTGATGTTTGAGCAAATTAGGTTTTTTAAGGAGAAATGGTTGACTGTTGCTAGTTGAATATTTTGTTTTTTGAAGACTTTTTTGAATTTATCATAGGCCCATGGATGGTAAGTGAATTTTTTGCAAATCATATTAGTTTCTGTAGATGAGAGAGTTGTGGTTTCCTTTAGTAGCTTCTTCTTTTTTGCTAAGCTCACTTTTTTGTCCACTAATGATTTGGGAAAGTTATTTTTTTGTGCTATTTCAATTATTTTGTTGTATTCTGTTTTGTATTCTTCTGCTGTGAGAGGGATGTTTACCAGTCTGTGTGCTAAACTATTGAAGATTGCCTGTTTGTGGGATCTTGGGTTGTAGCCATTAGCTTTTATGTAGTTGTCTGTCTGTGTTGGTTTTCTGTAAATGCCAAAGTTTAGTCTGTTTTTATTCCTCATTATTTTTAGATCCAAAAATGGTAAATGCTCGTCTTTTTCTATTTCTACAGTGAATTTGATGCTTTTTTCTTGGATATTTAAAAGTTTTAGTGCATCACTGATGTGTTTTTTTGGTACTATTGCAAAGATGTCATCTACATATCGTTGCCAGAGTTTGAACATCCAAGGGAAACCTTTGTTGATCCTTATTTCTAATGCACTCATGTACAGATCGGCCAGGAAGGGTGATAGTGGGTTGCCCATTGCTAACCCTGAAGTTTGGTGATAATATTTTGTTTGAAACTGGAAGAAATTTTGTTCTATGCATAATTTGGTTAGTTCAATGTAGTCTGAAATTTCAGATGATGCCATTCCAAGTGATTTGAGCCATTTTTCTATCAACGGTGGGAGTTGATTAACTGGTATGCTGGGAAACAGTGATTTAACATCAAATGAGACTAGTGTGTCCTCTTCTTTTAGTTCAGTATCCTTAATGTGTTCTATAAGTTCATAGGTGTTTTTGATGCTTAGGCTGTCAAATTTTGGAACTTGTTTTGTTCCATATTTGTTCATGGAGCAGGCTTTAAATGTGTACTTTTTGTTATCCTTTACATTCCATAAATAAAATTCTCAGTTAATGAATATTCTGTGTAATAACACCATCAATCACCAGAATCATACTCATACTGCCATTATGCCAAAATTTTAACTTACAGTAGTTCTTTTGCATATCTGTAGTTCTACTGACATGGAGCTTTTGCTTTTAAGTACACTCAGAAACTATCAATGTGGGCCAGATTTGAACCCACAACATTAGTATGAGTAGGCCAGCTCGTAACCAATTGAGCCACTCAGTCCAATGTTAGTACAAGCATATAACCTAAGGGGAAATTGTATTCATATAAATCCTTATAATATCAACATTATATAAAATTACTGAAAGGTAAAAGGGCATCAGTTAAAATAAGGAAAATCATTGTTGACTACAATATTTGGTTAAAGAGTTAGTAGCAAAGACTTTTTAAACAAATTATTATTTGGAAAAGTGCCAAAGCCAAGATCTATTGTTCAAATCCGAGCATTGAATTTTTCAGTCTTAATATAATTTTGAGTCAAACTAATACTCAATGCTCCACTTATTGCTAGTATTTACCTTGAATGCATTTCGTTAGGATCTTCCTAACATCATCAGTTGTCGTTTTTCAGTCTTACTCAATCTTTCCAAATCTTGTCGTACACACGGCTAATGTGAAAGAACAATTAAATCTTCAAATTATTTTCTTAGCTTCACTGTCTCTACACTTCTTTCAAGTTTATACTTTGTATGTATTATTTTCTTGTTCGTCACAAACAATGGATACATAGACATACGTCACTTAAACCCTTGAAAACCTTACTGATATACATTGAACTTGAAGAAATCAAATTGCCAAAATAGTAACTGATGTTCTATAAAGAACCATTGTCATTGTCATTAAACCACTGTCACCATTCTTTAACTGTAGCAATATTAGACAATTAAACAATTTTCTTTTTGGTTTTATATCAAGAAGGCTTTAAGCATCCTATAAAAGTAATTTAACATTGTAAAATTTAAAACCTTAACTTTTTCAATTTAGCAATATTTCTCCAAGGGATTTTTAATAACAACATTAAACAAGTTTTAATAAGTATTAGTGCCAAAACTTAATATTTTATAATTATATGTATATTTTTTAATGATATAATTATAAAAGATAAGTGAAATTTTATTCATTTATGTTTATTATAATTTGCTTATTTGTATTGGTTCACTGTCATAGCTTCAGTTTTTTAATTTTATTTTACCAAATTAAATTTTTATGGTTAAACTTTCTTATCAAGTGTGCAAGTGATGTCCTTGAAATTACGTTGGTTTGGTGTGACTCAGATGGTTTGGTGCTGGTGTACTAATCCTAAACTCATGGCTTCAAACCTCGCCAACATTAATGGCTTTTAAGTGTACTTAAAAGTGACAGCTCCATGTGAGTAGACTTACTGATGCGTAAACAATCTGTGAAAAAATTCTGCCATACTTGTAGTCCTGATATGATTTTAACGAACAAATATTCTTTTTAAAAAATTTCAGTTCTTTATCCTTAAAAGCATACTAGAAGAGAAAGTTGCACAGGATTAAATAAAGCGGTCTTGAGTTAAAGAATATCACACTGTTTTACTAGTCAGTCCTCATGACATCCAAAAACTGGATTTTTGTTTTTGAGATTTTTTTTATGCATTATAACTTTTTTCTGTATCCACAATTTAAAAAATAGATTTGCAGTCTGTGCAATATAGTATTCATTTCCTATTTCAATCCCATGAAAAGCACACTTCTTATAACTACCCAAAGCAAAACATACTTTTTGTTTTCTTAAGTCAGTCCTTTTTTTCTGAGATAGGATATAATTCAAAATTATATTCAATTTAATCAGAAAGAAGATTCCACAAATTCGTAGAAAATTAAAGATATAAATTTTATTCCTTAAATCAGTATGTCACTGTAATATTTTAATAAAAATTTTCAGTGCTATTTTTTGAAATCTTTGTGTTGCAGTCGAACTTCATGTTTGAGTGATGCTGTTCAGACAAATGTGCGTAGGCAGATCTATTCTTAAAAAGGTTTCTTTCAGGTTTGGGGAACTTTAAAACAGTTCACTGAAAACTCCCTCAGTGGTTAGACCGCTTGGCTCTCTCCAAGGCGGCCCGGGTTCGATCCCAGGTGACCGCAAAGTGAGATTTGTGGTGGACAAAACGGCGCAGGGGCGGGTTTTCTCCAGGATCTCCGGTTTCTCCCGCCATCTCATTCCACCGGTGCTCCATCTTCATCTCATGTATCACCAGTGTCATCGCCTGCGGTGCCATATGTAGTAAAAGCGGGCGTTATACACTACACATTTCATTTCACTGAAAACTCAATATAGAATTTTGAGTAGAATAAAATATTTTATTGGATTTTCTTAGTCTTATAGTTGAGTAGTCATCATTCTGACTATTCAAACCAGAGGTTACAGTTCAATTCCTGTTTGGGGTAAGAAACTTTTGTTTATCCAGAATCATTTGCTACACCTCACATCTGAAAATATGAATTTTTGGTGAATGTGAGTGCTTCTAAATGGTAAAATACTTATTAAAATCATCATAAAAACCTTTAGCTCATCAAGCAGTAACACCCTCAGTTGTTTCTCAAGTCAAGGACTCCTTCCTATATGACCATACAAAAGGAAGCTAAATAAATGAAACAGTAACAAATTTTGTTTTTCTCCACCTACAGTAAAGAAACATAATTCTGAAGTTCCATTATATGGAAACCTTAAACACTCATAGCGGGAATTGTATAAGTGAATTTTCTAACTTGTTTTGCAAATAGTAAATGATAGAATATAATTTAAAGTAGTTGATTCAAAATTTTAAATTATTGACTCCTTAATTTTTGCAGAATTTTTTCTGATATTACACTTACAATGACTTTTCTACTTTCTTAGGTGCTGTAATAAAAATTGTCCCCGATTACTCCAGCAGCAGTGTTAAACAACTTTCTTGACAATCAACAGCTTATTGAAATGTATATACATAAAAATGTTTAATATAGAAAACAAGTGACTGTATATTAAGCTCTTTCATTCTGTGTGTTAAATTAATAGATAACATACCATATGATCCAAGCAACAACTAGGAATTGGAAGTTAAGTAAGTGCAAGAAGGTAGTAAATCTATTGTTGGAAAAAATATGCCTGTATGAAAATTTATCCTGAAGAAAAAAGGAAAAAGATTGTTACCATAATGCAGTTGTAATTTAGATTTATATTACGCAAACATGTATAGGTTTATTCAGAATATTAGAAAAAGTGTGTAAACTTACCATAATGTGCACTAATGAATTCTAAGCATCCAGTGCTATGCAACTGCTTTAAACAAAATGCAGCTTTAACTTTTGTCCAGTAAATAATCAAAATATTGCAAACATTAATAATGTTAGAAAATGCTATAAAAATTATTCCATAACCAGAACTAAAACACAATCTATTGATTTCTTAGAGTTTTTATATCTGGAATTTCCTTATAGAACAAATAAAATTAGCAAAGATCATACCCTGTTTATAAATTTACTGATAAAGTAAATAAAATTCATGAAGTGTGTTTGGAGGAATTTAGTAACAGTGACGTCAAAATTAATATAACAATTATTTGTGGTTGGTTTATTGACACTCGTCACTTACTTTTTCATATATTTATGAGAGACTAGTTTCAAAGGCCCTGGCCTCCATTTTCAAACCACAAATAATTGTTATATTAAAATTCATGAATATTTTTATTTACTCATGTGTCATAATTCATGTTACATTACAAACTTACTTTCTTACTTACTTTCATTTGGGGGTGGGAAAAATACTGGAAGTTGTACAAGTAAAAGAAATTATAATAATGTACTGCAGTGTGAGTTTATACTTGAGTTGCTTCACTTACAATTTATCTGAGCACATGTCATAGGCAATGCTGCGTGCAACATCAGAATGATTAATTGAAAAAAGCTATTTGTAGTCGGTTTTATTGACACTTCATCACTTACATTTTTATAATTCGCTAAAGAAATAGAAAGCAACAGCAAACTTAGTACATTCACATACCACCCAAAAACATATAAGAAATTCAAAAATATATTTAAGGAACAAAAGCATATTCATATGGAAAAAATGCGGACCGAGTAATGAACTGTGAAATTCCACCAAGAAGTTCATAATAATAATCATAATTTATTATGATTATTATTATTATTATTATTATTATTATTATTATTATTATTATTATTATTATTATTATTATTATTATTATTATTATTATTATTATTATTTTATTGTTGAGTTTTACAGCAATGGACAACGTCAGAAGATACAATACAAATTACAACAATATGATACGGAGTATGTACAAAGTCGAGCTTAACAGCAATTGATGTCAGAAGATAATATAAACATTACAATACAATACAATCTTTCTATTCTATTTTACGGCATATATACAAATGAGAAAATAATGTTCAGTGAATAAATGACACTATTTACAGTTGAGATGCATTTTCAAAAAACTCCTGTAAGGAGTAGAATGGGTTGATTAATAATCTGTCATAAAGCCTATGTTCAAAGCTGTTATTTGGCAGTCAAGTTATATAATCCGGAAATGCATTATACATTCTTCATAGTTCCACTGTCAGAGAGAAGAGAGCAGATGACAACAGACATTAGTTGGAAAGAGGTTCAAAATGGAGGCAACAGCTTCTGAAACTAGTCTCTCAATAATAAAAAAATGTAAATGAAGTATCAAAAAACTGACCTCAAATAGTTTTTTCAATTAATTTTGGTGTCACTATTATAAATTCTTCCAATCACGCATAATCAGAATGATTGTAAGACTGAAAAATTCAATGCCATAGCCGGGATTTGAACCATTGAGCTACTGTAGCCAACATGCCAGCATGGAGAATTTAATGTCATGCTGACATGTTGGCTATGGTAGTTTAATGGTTAAGAGCAACTGGACGGAGACCGGGAGATCCATGGTTCAAATCCCAGCTATGGAATTTAATTTTTCAGTCTGATTCTATCCAAATTATAGCCTACACACGACTAGTGTGGAATAACGATTTAATTTTCATCAGTCAAGTTTAAATTTAACTCACCTTGCAATATATTATTTCTTTTGTTATCTTCCTTAACATTTTTTTAATTCTATAGTTACTCTTAACTACTATGGTCATATTGGTGGCCTGACTTGAGAGACATCTTATCAAATTGTGGTCATCAACTTTTATTAATTTAAGGTAGCATAGTCACTCTCACATTCATAATTTTAAGGGTGTGTATAACCATAATTTTAAAAACAAGCTTAATCAACCAGAGAAGAATTGAATCCAGAATTACAAAATTTAGAAGTCAATATACTGATAAACTTTCCTACTATTTGAGAATTGCCTTCTGTACCTTCTGAAACAAAGTAGGTGCTCTACCATTTACCATAGAAGTTTACTTACTGTTCATTCTCATTAGGTGTGTTGTACTGCAAATGTGTTCTAGCTTCACATGCTTCACACATAAAGAAAAGGAAATGAGAAAAAAAATTTAAATTTCATTTTGTTCTATAACTTGTCGGGGAAGCTATTCAGATTTCAGAGATCTTTTCAGTTCAGTTTTGACTAGTCATCATATAGCTGGCATCGGGTACGTAATGTACTGCTTAATTTAAAGGAATTTAAATTTCTGATTTGAACATACCAAGTTGTTTAATGTTTTCAATTAGTTTACAAGTATGTGAAATTAAAAATGATGAATCATTCAAAGCAGTGGAACACAGCGATAAAATTTGTTAAAAATCTCGGTTGACCTTTAAAAGACTTTTGCTCCACTTACCGAGATTATTCGCAGAACAGTTTCAATGAGGAGTCCTCTTCCTCATAGTTGCTTGGTCAGTCAGCTGTCGTCTAGCTAGAAGTATGCTGGGGCAATCATTCGAACTCCTCCCAAAGAGGAGCTGTTAAGCTTGGGATAGTCTCGGTAGGGTAGTGGTTCCCAACACTAACATCATCAGCTGTTGTGGACTAATGGTTTGGTGAACTCCTTAGAGGTGTACAACACAAATTCAGTGTACAACACCTTTTGAAATCACATAATACAAAGGACATACCTACAGACAAAAAATCCACTGTGTACTAGATAAACTGCAAAGGCTGTGACAACTTTTACATTGGAAAAACTAAAAGGAATTTGAACATTAGGCTTAAAGAGCATTTTATGAACATCAGGAACAAAGAAATACGAGGGCCGTTCAGAAAGTAACCTCCAGTTGATTGCAAAAAATTCACCAATTAAATAAAAATATTTTAATATATACATCTTACAACTACATCTTTGCACTATTTTTCTACATAGTCTCCATAACGATTGAGGCACTTATCGCATCTGTTCACAAGCTTTGAAATTCCTTCTGCATAAAAATCACCCGCTTGTGCCTGGAGCCAGCCTGTGACCGCATCTTTGAGCTCTTCGTCGTCATCAAACTGCTGGGACCCGAGCCATGTCTTCATATGCATGAAGAGGTGATAATCGCTTGGCGCCAGATCTGGGCTGTAAGGTGGATGGTTGACAACGTCCCACTTGAAGGACTCAAGAAGGGCTGTTGTTCTGTGAGCAGAGTGAGGACGGGCGTTATTGTGCAAAAAACGATGAATAGCTCACGATGAATAGCTGCTGCAGAATATCCTTTGGCTGTAAAAAACCTTATAACAGCACGCACTTCACATTTGGCGGGGTTTTCTATTGCAGCACACATTTCAAACGGCCACAAACACTAAACTAGCGCAGATGCGACGTTCACTCGACCATGGCTTGATGCCGACTGACCTGCTGAGTGCATGAATGCACAGATGGCGTCACTACTACCCGCACTGTGATCAATCGGAGGTTACTTTCTGAACGGCCCTCGTAGATAAATCAGCAGTAGCATACTATTTTTGGAAGGAGAATCACGATATAGAACAAGAATCCACTTATTAAAAAGTGTCCAAGGTCCAGCTGCATTAACTGCATGGGAAAAATTTTCATAAAATAATTTGAAAGAAAACTATGCAATTTCGACACTGCCTTTGAAGAGAACCCAAACTTCAAGTTCATCAAGATACCGACACATCACTTCCAAGGAGTTCACCAAACCAACATCCATTAGTCAACACAGCTGATGATGTTAGGAAGATCCTAACGAAATGTGTTCTAGGTAAATATGCAATATGTGGAGCATTGAGTACTACTTCAACTCAAAATTATATTAATTTTGTGTTTCATTGTATCATAGTTCTTATACATTGTAATCAAATCAGAATGTTGATTCTTGGTTTTAGATAATGCTAATTTTATAGTAAATAGGCTCAACTAGGAGTAGTTGTACTTATTAATGCAGACTGTGGCCTCAAAATGTTCCCTTGCTGTCTGAGTAACAACCATTCTGCAACTCAGGTGCAAAAGGCCTTAAAATCTCTTTTGCCAACCATAAACGTTAATCTTATTTACATTACAAAGCAGTAGGGTCAGCCACAAGCAAATGTATTTTAGCATATGCTTCTTTCACTCTTAATACCGGCAACACTACATTTCATGACAGATAATTTTAATTGAGGTACATTCGTTTGACACTAACCCTCAATTTATGATATGAATAATTAAAAAAAAAAGGTGTTGGGAAACTTAAGAGTTTTACAAATCTGATACACCATAAATGGATGTTTCAGCTACATTTTGTGTAAAATAAAAGTGAATCGGTAAGATACTGACACATTGCTTCACTATCTTCTCGATTCACATTTATTTTAACTTGTGCTCCACTATCTCTATGCTTCTTTCAATTCTTATACTTTAATTTTTACATAATCATCTTTCTCTTCTTTTGATCATCTTTATTTACGTTTATCTCACGTTCAAGAGGTTCCGAGTTCAAATCTCAGTCAGGGTGAGTTACCTGGATAAGGTTTTTCGAGGGTTTTCCCTTATCCTAAGCTCTATAGACCCTGGACTCATTTGAGCATCCTTTCACTCATTGATATGACTTAATGTTGGAGGACATAAAAAAAAGTGTGTGTGTGCGCGTGCGTGGTCCAAGAGGATGAATGGAAAATGTTTGACAATGTTTCTTAAACATAATATAATACTGTCTGTATTATGTTATAGTGAACAATAAATTGATTGATTGATTGATTGATTGATTGATTGATTGATTGATTGATTGATTGATTGATTGATTGATTGATTGATTGATTGATTGATTTGAATGGGCATGGGAAACAAATTCTAATTAACTGTTATTGTTCCTTATGTTTTAAGATTGTATACATTTTAAATTTTGTTTAAAATTCTATGAAGTCCTCATAGCATTAAAAGGCCAAAAAAAAAAAAAAAAAAAAAAAAAAAAAAAAAAAAAAAATTGGATAAAGCTTGCAGTGGTTGTAGGACATTTAAGACTTTTCAGATATTTCCTTCTCTCCCCCTCATCCTAACCTATATACAAAGAGAACACTGAAAAATGTTACATTAAAATAGTCAAATAGCATGTGCAGTTTCAAAACTAAAGATATAATAATAATGATGATAATCCACTCTTTGAAAAATGTTTTACATGCAAGGAGCCATAACTTTCTTCTGAAATTATACATGCTTGTTTAGGAAATGTTCAAATGTGTGATTGTTTTTCAGTTAAGGGCTTTTCTCTTACATTGATGGTTCATTAGATTTTTAACAATTGGTTATGTAGTAATAATTCTGCAAGTAAGCTAATGAATGTTTGTTATTTTCTTTTTTTAATGCTTCCCTTAAAATGGATCGAAATATTTACAAAACAGTAAGTATCTTTTATATCCAGATCAAAACCAATCTCAAACATGTTTTCTCACACCATCTCCTAGTGATGTAAATATGGAATCACCAAGTCCTACATCACATAATGCTGATTACAATGAAAGTGGTCCCAAATATGATGGATTATCCTCTCACAATGGTCTGTCATATCACCATATGGAACACAGTGAACAGAGAGAAAAAGTAATGGAAACTCAGTACTGTGAGAAAATCAGCAATGAGGAGAACATTAAAAGATCATCAGCAACAATAGGATATCCAGGTCAAGCAGTTCAAATCATTGAAACTCATAAGGGCACAAGTATTGTTCGAAATGAAAAGGTGAGCACAAGCAGTACTTCAGAAAAATCCCCTGACTTAACAGAAAGCACAACTACTGAAGAACCTGTGGCAAGTGTCAAAATACAAATAACAAAAGATGGAATTAAAGTCATTAGTGATAAGGAAACAACTGTGTAATTAATCAGCCAAATCTATTAGGTTAGAAAAGTAGCTTTGGCTGCTGACAAGATTAGCTAGTTTCCGAAACTTAAGCTTTCTTGACTGACTCCAAAAATGTAGGCTTCCAACTAACAAACATAAATACCAGACTGATGTACTTGCACTGCTGTTATTAGCTGAAAAGTAACTTTCACAATATTGTTCATTAAAGGAATAAGGAATGCGTAAAATAAAAAATAGAAATTGTAATTTATACATCTGTGGTTAGCTTAACTATATATAACTTGCACAGTTCCAAAGGTACATTATGATTTACTTATTTCATTTATGCAGTACTTATTCTGTATCATACAATATGTTATGTTCCCACAAAGGTAGCACTAAGTATTTGTAATATCTCGAATATATCTTGTAGTGATTTTGCACAGTTTCTAATGCATCTTCCTACAATAGTATTTGTGAGTGTAGTTTTCTTTCTTTTTCTTTTTTCTTTCTTCCTTTGTTTTTTTTATTTCTTTATTGTACTGCCATCAGATTTCATCAGAACTGCACTGAAAGCTTATAAAGTTGTTTAACAACATTTTAAATTGCAGAGCATATTTTTTCTGTAAAATATATGTTCTCCAACGAAATACTTGATTTCAGTACAGAAAGCAAAATGTTCTGTAGAACCTTTATAGGAATGATTTTGACAACAAAATTATAAAAACAAAAAATTATCCTGTATTAATTATCCTGCAATTTTTTTAGTACGTCATGGAAGATAATTCTCCAATAGCACTAATAAATTCTAGGATGTACAATCAGTAGCTGTGCAGTTTCGTCCAAACTTCATTGTGCTGGTACATCACTAATTATAATATAAAAACTGATTGAAACACTTCTAACCGGCATAGTAACATTCATCTACCTAGTCATTACACAGGCCCATAAACTAAGGTCCATATAAAATGTTTTAACATTTATAATGTGGAACGCTAAATGAAAAACTGATCTTAGATTTTCTCTACCATATATCAGCTTTCTGCAATGTCATTGCCATTTTATGTAGCTCAGTGACGGATTATTCTCTATGGCAAATATCACAAGCATGTTTCAGAGTTACTAGATTGCTGTAATTAACAATTCATCCTTAATCAAATGTCTTGTTTGTTTCTTTCTCTTATGGGTAAAGGTATGTGTGATTTTCCTCCTATGTGAAGTTTCCTAAGCTTCATGATACCCAAAATGACATATTGTCACAGTATCTTTGTCATATGTTTTAAAACCCATAATACCTTGAATCTTGATGGAATGCTCACTGTACCAGTTTATCAAAACTTTTGGTATACATTTAATGGATTTAAACACATTAAATATAATCAGTATTTCAATATAAATGTTATTGTACCCTTTGAAAGCGTGTTTGGTAAGTTCCTTTTTAAACTAAATTAAATTATCTCAAAGTATTATTAAATTTTAGATGAGTCGTATTTTTTACACATCTGCTTCACTTTCGTAAAGAAAGTGAAGCAGATGTGTAAAAAATACTACTCATCTAAAATTTAATAATTTTTCGCTTCACTGTGGTGTTCCAATACAGTTAAATCTCGATATATCTCAAAGTAGTTTATATATTACATCACTTCACTGTGTTATCCATTACTACTGTATTTTCAATAATGATTACAAATCTCCACACATTGATTCCCAGGAATTTGACACGCTTGCGAAAATAATTGCATAAACTACAATTTTTTTTTAAGGGATTTTCATTTCAGGCTTGTTATTAAGCTTCTAATTTTTTTAAATAGTTACCATAAACTTCTGTTTGTCATTGCATTCAATAAAATTAAGATTAAAATATTTTAATAATAAAGATTATCATTTATTTTCAGTATTATGTACTTGGCCTTAATATCTCAAAGATTCTTGTAAGTTTTGAACATTATTTTATGACTAATCTTCCTGACCCAGTCATTTAGATTATTTATTTGCTCCTAGGAGAACACTTAAGGAGGATTACCACACCCACCGACCACAAATCACAGCCTCTGGACCGGCTGCACAGTATTTTTGCCTGACCACATCCTTTTGTGCTGGTTACCGGCTGCCGCTATCATTGAAAGGCGCAGATAAAACCATACATTTTTAAAACTACTTTTAAAGGCTTAACTTTCCAGCTTTATGAAAGGAGATGCAGAAATTGGCCTCTGTTACTATCCATACATTTTTTACACCTCTTTAGTAAGCTATCCTTCACTTGCTGTAATTTACATTGTGAAATGCTGGAAGTTTCCTGGTGGATATTATGTTTTAATTTTTCCAGGATATTTCATTCCATTTAACCATAAACTTCTTTAAAAATGGTAGAGCCAAAGGGATTACTTTTCAGATCATCCCTTTAGTTACCACTACAAATAATTTGACCTTTGAAAATAAATTGGATTGATTTACATTCATGAGTTCACGAGTAGATATAAAGGCCTGTGAACATAGAACATGTCAAAGAAATGTAATATACATGCAAATAGACATTTCAGATGCGCAGTAGAAGGTGTGGGGGGAAAGAGGGGTGGTGCCTCACACAAATGATGTCATCCATATTAAACATAGCACAGTTACTTGCTGACCGACTGGCCAACTGCCTCATGCCACTGTGCATCATGTTTACACTGTTACATCTATCTGCACAGACAGTACAATTCATGAACATTAGATTTCAATATTGAACATAATATATATAAACAAAGAAAGGCTAATTCTTTAATTATATACAAAAACAAAATTAAATACTTTGCTGCAGTTGTAACTGACTTTTTAAATGCTGAAAAATTGCAAGTGGTTTTATTGGCTATAGGCAGTTTATTAAAAAAAGTGATTCCTAAGTTTATTACACGGTTTTGATGAGCTCTTGTTACTTCTATTCTCTGTATAGTATTACGTTTATGAACTGTGTCATTAAAGGTACAGTGACCATTTCCTGTCATTAAATTTTTCTTTGTAAATTTTAAAATTTCAAAAATGAAAATACATGGGACAGGTAAGATTTTAAATTTTTTAAATAATGGTCTGCACGTAGATGTTGATTTAACTCCTCCAAGTATTCTTATAATCCGTTTTTGCATTATGAATAACGATTTACAATGTGGTGAGTTACCCCATAATGTTATGCCATATTTTAAAATGGAGTGAGCACACGCAAAATACACGCTTCTGAGAGCTTTTATGTTAACTATGTGTACCAGTTGTCTGAAATTATAACAAATTGTATTCAGTTTTTTAATTAGATGAACATGTGTCTCCCATTTTAGGTTACTCTGTATCCAAAGATCAAGAAATTTAGTAGTATTTACATACTTTATTATTAAATATTAATTGTGATTGTACAGAAGACTTATTCTAAGAAAACTGAAAATGAATTACATGTGTCTTATCCAAGTTTATGATTAAATTATTATTGCTGAACCATTTAGAAATATTACTCAACATTCTGCTCGAAAAGATTTGTAGCTCTTCAAGTGCATTGCTTTCAGTTAATATATTTGTGTTGTCAGCATATTGAACTATTGTTTTAGCTGTAATATTTTACTGTAAATCATTTACAAACAATAAGAAAAGAATAGGACCCAAAATAGAACCTTGTGGTACACCAAACTTAATATATTTTGTCTGATAGGTATTCTTTAACGCGATCTTTTTCTGTATGTGAAATTTCTACTATTTGCTTCCTGTCCTTTAAGATTATATTTTATTTGCTATACATAGCATCTATTTTAAGTTCAATACATAAACATTTAAATAGTTTTCAAGCAGACATCAAATGTAATTGGGAATGATTTGTCGCATAAACGTTATCAGGATAGAGTCAACATGAAAAATTCAATGCCATGGCCAGGATTTGAACCACGGATCTCCTGGTTTCCGTCCAGTCGCTCTAACCCATTGAGCTACCATGGCCAATGTGCTGTCCTGACATTAAATTCTCCATTTGACTCATATATTTCCTCGGTAAACCACTAGGGGCTCTCGCATTCGAGATACACTATTTGTGGCGACTTACTGTTTTAAGTATTTGAGTCCCAGGCTTCATCATTTAACTCTTATTATTTTAGTTAATTGATGGAAATTAATCATTTCTTCACACTAGCTGTATATAGGCTAAGGTTTTTGATAGAGTCAACATGAAAAATTCAATGCCATGGCCGGGATTTGAACCACAGATCTCCTGGTTTCCATCCAGTCGCTCTAACCCATTGAGCTATCATGGCCAACATGCCATCCTGACATTAAATTCTCCATTTGACTTGTATACAGAAGACTATTTGTTATTTTGTCAAGACTATTGTTTATCTCATGAATTTCATTGTCTTATAAATGTGTGGCTTGATTGCATACGAAGAGTTTTAAGATTGAGAATATTCAAATACAAGGTAGGATTAATACCTTCAGTCTTCTAAAAAGATCTTTGTCTGATGTGAATGTTGGAAATGGTTCTTATAACTTTCTTTTGCTAAGGAGTATTTGTTTACTTTGTACTGAATTGCCCCAAAATAATGTTCTATGATAGAAGTAAAATATGCATAGTACACAAATTTAAGTGTATCTATAGAACTTGCATTTATCACTACTCGAATAGCACTAGGTGTACTTGTGACCACTGTTGTGAGAGAAACTGTTTGTAAGGAACATAAGCAGATTTTTTTTTCTTAAAAAAAAAGTACTATACAAAACCAACTTTTGACATAAATGGTGCAGTTCTGGTGAAAGATGTCAAGCATTTTTTATGAAATTTTCACAGCAGCCATTGATGATGACATTCTGTTTCAGTCATTACAAAATTAATGCAAATAAATTATTTGATAGCAGTAGTGGCATTTAGGAGCATTTAGACAAGTGTTACCACTATCACTATTATTATATCCATTATTGCTATACATAATCTTTGTATTACATTTTCCGTATTCTAAAACATAATTTATTAATTTAGCAATATTTTATTCAATTGTGACAGTCATGATGGTTTTGTTCAAATTTTAGTAAGTGTTTGCAAAGTAGTATGCCATAAATCAACTCAAAGCTTTATTGTTGTAAGGTTCTTTTAATTTTAAATGAAAATACATTTTATTATGATATTCAGTAAATATTATTTACCCATAGTTTTATGAAATAGTGATTTCTCACCAAACCAAAAAGGATGACAGGTTTCTGCTCTCTCTTGGTATTGGAAAACTGATCAAATCAGATCAACTCAGCTCATGATTCTAAGAGATATAGACTAAGGAAGTTAGAATCATTAGTTTTTGCTCTGTATTTTGTCATCTTAAAGGATACTTAAAACTCATGACACTTAGTAAACTATTAAATTAAGTGAAAATGAATGTTACAAACATATAGGCTCATTAAAACATATGGTAATTCATTTGCAAACTCTCTACTGCACAGTGAGTGAAGAATTGCCAATAAAATGTTACCAGCTGAGGTGCACTAAAATCGTACTCCATTCGTAAGCTCTCTCCACTGCATGAGGGAATCAGACTCACTGACAAATGGTGCCAGTAGAGGCAAATTAAAACGCTTAGCTCACTAACAGGCAGCATCTTTCATTGTTTCACTAAAAAAAATAGAACTTAACCTTTTTCTAGCACTTATTGCAAACCACACTACAATTTTCAGTCATAGTAAGGTGTTTCATGTGATCGTTAATAAATTTGAACATTTAGTTTTGGTGTTAGACAAAAAATATTCTAGATCAGTTGTAATAGAAAATAAACATGATGAAACTATGCCAGCTTAGAGTGATTGCCTTGAAAATCACTAAGTAAACTAGCTCAAATTAATATGAACACACTGATATTAGGCTTCAGAATAACCTGTGCTATTACATGAAATGCCTCACTATGACTTGAAAATTAGAGAGTGGTATGCAGTAAGTGCTAGGATACGTTGCAGTCACATTATTTTTTCTACTCCTGCTCATACTATTTTTACAAATGCCTACTTTCTATCTACTTCCTGTTAAATTTGACAGTGGTAGAAAGACTATTATTATTTATTATTATTATTATTATTATTATTATTATTATTATTATTATTATTATTATTATTATTATTATTATTATTATTATTATTATTATTATTATTATTATTATTATTATTATTATTATTATTATTATTATTATTATTATTAATTATTATTATTATTAATTATTATTGTTGTTATTATTTATTTATTTCCTTAATAAGTGTAAGCAGAATATATAATACAGTAGGCCTTAGTCAAATCTTTCAAGAACTAGTTGCAGTGTGATTGATGACTTTGAAATTCCATTCTCTTTGCACTGCCAACAGATAAAAAAAATGAATAATGACTTCCATTTAAAAAAAAAATAAGTATTGGAAAGCTCAAACAAATAACAAGGAATATCTCAGAAATGGTTCACTCCTCACAAAAATTATACTGGACATAAGTTGTGTGTTTGATCAGACCTAAATTTTTTGGGTCTCATTTGTAAGTTATGGCAACCATTCAGAATAAAGAGGACTTCTGAGGACATTCCTAGAAAATTCAAGATATGTGTTTCATTTGTCATGAAAATATCTTAAACATAAATATATTAATCAAAATTAATATATTATATTAATTATTAATATAATCAAAATTAGAGAGTGGTATGCAGTAAGTGCTAGGATACGTTGCAGTCACATTATTTTTTCTACTCCTGCTCATACTATTTTTACAAATGCCTACTTTCTATCTACTTCCTGTTAAATTTGACAGTGGTAGAAAGACTATTATTATTTATTATTATTATTATTATTATTATTATTATTATTATTATTATTATTATTATTATTATTATTATTATTATTATTATTATTATTATTATTATTATTATTATTATTATTATTATTATTATTATTATTATTATTATTATTATTATTATTATTATTATTATTATATTATTATTATTATTATTATTATTATTATTATTATTATTATTATTATTATTATTATTATTATTATTATTATTATTATTATTATTATTATTATTATTAATTATTATTGTTGTTATTATTTATTTATTTCCTTAATAAGTGTAAGCAGAATATATAATACAGTAGGCCTTAGTCAAATCTTTCAAGAACTAGTTGCAGTGTGATTGATGACTTTGAAATTCCATTCTCTTTGCACTGCCAACAGATAAAAAAAATGAATAATGACTTCCATTTAAAAAAAAAAATAAGTATTGGAAAGCTCAAACAAATAACAAGGAATATCTCAGAAATGGTTCACTCCTCACAAAAATTATACTGGACATAAGTTGTGTGTTTGATCAGACCTAAATTTTTTGGGTCTCATTTGTAAGTTATGGCAACCATTCAGAATAAAGAGGACTTCTGAGGACATTCCTAGAAAATTCAAGATATGTGTTTCATTTGTCATGAAAATATCTTAAACATAAATATATTAATCAAAATTGTTGGAGCTATTTTTAAAAAAATCAAAATTTTCAAATAATAGATAGACTGAAAAATTGTGCCATTGCTGGGATTTGAACCACTGATCTTCCAGTGTCCATCCAGTTGCTCTTAACCATTGAGCTACCATGGCCAACGTGCCGTCATGACATTAAATTCTCCAATTGACTCATATGTTTCCCGGTAAACCACTAGGGGTTCTCATGTATGAGATACACACTGATTGTGGTGATTTACTATTGTAAGCACTTGAGTCCCAGGACTCATTGTGAAACCTATTAAGTTAATTGATGGAAATTAATCAAGCTGTGTATAGGCTAAGGTTTTGGAGACAGGTTTTTTCAGTCTGACTATCCAAAACCTTAGCCTATACACAGCTAGTGTGGAAGAACGATTAATTTCCATCATTTAACTTTTCATATAATGTTGAATGTAAAGGATAGTGTGAGGGTGGGTATTTTTTTGAAAATCTTCACATCCCATCTTTGGAAGATGCTGAACTTAAGTACTAACAAATTTTGTATTTAACCAACTTTTTGTTTTTGAGTTAATGATGTTCACACTTGCACAGACCTTTTTCTGAATATGCTTTTTTGGATTGAGACATCTCAAAACATATATTTCTTGTGAAATGTCACTATCGAAATTGTGGGTAAATGTAATACTTCCTGTGCTTCCTATACATAATAGAGAAAATAGCTAATAGGGCCTATTTTATTTAATGAAACAATAGAGATATGCTGTCTGTTTGATGGGAAAGGATTTTAGTACAACTCTAGCTACACCATTTCCCTGATGATTTGATTTCCTAATGCAGTGGAGAGAGCCTGTGAATGTGTTACCATATATTTTAATGACCATATTTTTGCGAACATTTTTCACATTTTTTAGAATCCCTAAATAGAATAAATTTTCCTCAGGTAAAAAAGAGTATTTATTGCTTATGCCCAAGACACTTGCCATATGTTTTGACATCATTGTTGTCTACAGAATAACATTTGAATTTGAATATCAATACTGGTATGCTATTTTTGTAATGCTGGGAAGTCTGGATTAGGGTACATTCATTTTGAAAATACCAATTGAGCTACTTAATGAGATTCAGCAGCAACAGTCTTGAAAATCACACCAAACAGCATAGGAAATTTGGTATGCTGATCTTATGCCATTTACACTTACCTGCTACCCAAATTATCTTGAGTGGGTGAAGGTAGATGCAGCAGTCATGTACTCAGACTTAGTGTAACTTGGACTATCATGTCAAGAATTGTTTTTAATAATATTGAGGACCGTCTTTCCACTATGAATTAAGTATGTTACATGTACATTTAAAAAGGAATTCATGATTCTAAAAAGTTCTGTATTCTTGACAGTAAAGTATGATGAGCCTTTCAGTTGCACTTGGTTGCTTTATTAGTAAGTGAGCCCAGTAAGTCTATGTATTCATATTTGAAATTCAATATCTTTTATTTATTTTTGTAAATATTCCTCAATTTACCATATACTGAAGGGTACAAGAGAATAAGGAAAGTATTCTATATATAGGAAAAAAAGAATCAAAATTAAGACAAGTAATGGGATCCAAACAATGAACATATCTGTTAAGTACTTTTTATGTATAGTTTGTGTAAAAATTGATATATTTGGAACAAAGTAAACAAAAGTTTACTTGAGTAAACAAGCTTACAAGTGCACAATACACAGGGAAAAGTTCTTTTTTATCCAGTACCAATTTTTGCATTTAGAACCATTTATAAGATCAAGATAAAGCTTTCCCAAATTGTCCACTTGCATATTCCTGAAATATGAACACGTGGTAAATCAGAAAATTTAATAATTATCAAAAACATAAATACTTCAGTGTAAATCTTCCATCTACTTTGTATAAACTTTCATTAAGATATCAGAAACTTTTCTACTTATATCACACTGTTATTTTATCTAAACTCTTGTATAATATATACAAGCTTTCATAAAATTATAAAAAAGAAATGACAAGATGATTTAGTAATACTGTACATAGTATAAAAATTAAAATGTAGCTTTCACTGGTCATACTATTTGCTAAAGCAGGGCACATTTTATCATTTCTTTTAACTGTCATGTACCAAAAAATTAATGTCTTTAATTATAGCGTGTTTATTTAAAGCACCTCTTGTAAATGTTTTTTACTATCCAATCAAGTTTACTAACATTCATAAGTGATAAAGAAGAAATTAAAACTCAGTTTCTTTGAACCTACTTATGAAATTATTTTTGTGATAATTAAGGAAAGTGAAATTACAGTGCCAAAATAATGTTTGTGAGTACTTTTTATAAGCTATGTCATCATTCTTTTCTATCTATATCTTTCCTATGTTATATATCACTATATGTGCTTCATTTTTGTAATGTAATTTCCATCACAAAACAAAGTAAAACATTAACATAATTTTGAGTCAAACTACTTATGAAATTATTCTTGTGATAATTAAGGAAAGTGAAATTACAGTGCCAAAATAATGTTTGTGAGTACTTTCTATAAGCTATGTCATCATTCTTTTCTATCTATATCTCTCTTGTATTCTATAACACTATTTGTGCTTCATTTTTGTAATGTAATTTCCATCACAAAACAAAGTAAAACATTAACATAATTTTGAGTTGAACTAGTACTCCATGTTCCATATTGCTAGTGTTGACCTAGAATGTGTTCCGTTAAGACCTTCCTAACATCATCAGCTAATGTCGACTGTTGAATTTCGATTGGGTGAACTCCTTGTTGGTGATTGGGATATCTCTGTACATGTCCTGATGAACTTGAAGTTCAGGTTTTCATAAAAGGTGGTGTCAAAATTGAAGGGTTTTCCGTCAGATTTTTTTATGAATATATTTTCTTGCATGGTTAATGCAGTTCGACCCTGAGCACCTCTTAACAAATGGTTCTATATATGATATAGAACCAGAAATCCACTTGGGAAAGATATTCATAAAAGAAATATGAAAGAAAACTCAATTTCGACACCATTTTTTTATGAGAACCCAAACTTCTCAGGACACCAACAGATACACCAAGGAGTTCATCCAAAAATTTAACAGTCCACATTAGTTGAAGATGTTGGGAAGGCCTTAAAGAAACACATTCTAGGTGAACACCAGCATATATGGAGTATGACATACTAGTTTGACTCAAAATTATATTAATTTTTTGCTGCATCATATTACAGTCTATATTCATTAAGATAGTAAAACATTCCTGAAATGATGGAAGTTATGTTCATTTAACGCACCTACACACAGTGTACCCTATGGGTATATAATGGTGCTAGTAGCTCAAAGATATTAATTTGTGTATAAAGTACAAAACATTAAACTTCAACAGATGAATACAAAATTTTTAAATGAAAAATCATCTTAGCTTGTAGTAATAAATGAGTATGATTTATTTGCTAGCATAAGTTTTTAGGAAAATCCGTCTAATTTAAGGGAAACTCATAATTGTAAAACAGAATATTGTAGAATTATCTTTCTCATATTCCTTACTATGTGTTCATCTCATAATAACTATTTAACTAATGTATAATGTGATTGATGGTTACACAGGTATATATTTTAACACATTCTCTTTCTCTTACATCACAATGGAAAGATATACATGTGCAATTATAGCATTAAAATACATAAAACTAATTAGTAAATTTTCTAAATGGAAGGTTATGAGAAAAGTTTTGAAAACATGGATTGTATTCCACTTGACATTTTGAATGAAACCAAGAGTGCTGAGAGTTTTATTATAATTCTGGAGAAATCTAAAGATACTAACAAAAAACAACATGAAAAGTACTGTGAATAAAGGAATGAAAAATGCATTAGTATAATGAAACCACATTGGCATAATTTTTAGAGCCGGTAATAATGCAGTCTTACTATTTTTTAATATGGTAAGTAATTTCAATTAGATTTTAAATTCTGTTTTATTTAAGACTTTTGTACCTGTGACGTTCTGGTTTATACTCAAAGGTGAAATGTATGCTGATATTGAAAGGAAATGTTAACATTTCATCTTTTGGTAAGGTTTTTGATTTCTCAAAAAATCAAATGTACTTTTCAGTTCTGAAATTAATCAATTTGTTGTTGAAGCTCCTAATGATACATGTTTAGTAATAAAGTTGTCACTTTCGGAATTTTTGGTGCTTGTAGGCACCAGCAACTACATAATTTGTGTATTGATGATGTTAAGACTGAAGGCCATATTTTGGTGGTGCATATTCCTGATACCAAAGGTGATTCTTCTGTGTTAATGTTGCTGCACTTGCGAGAGTGATTATGAAAATTTTGTTTACAGGTTCATTGGAGAGAAAATGTTGTGGCAGTGATACAGTCATTGCTGTCTTGTTACCATGCTGCAAGGGGTGTATCGTCCGATATGACTTAACGTTGGAGGACGTAAAATTAAAAAAAAAAAAGGGGGTGTAAAAAAATAACTGAAATTATTTTTTAATATTTCTCACTTCATTCAGATTTCATTACAGATCTTAAAATTATCCCCCTCAGACATAAGGCAATGATTATGTGTTGAGTCCAATGTTCAAAACACTCCCTGAAGCCCCTTTCTGATAGTTGTTAAGTACACCCAAAATTTTATTTTTTAGCTCTCAATCACTCTGAAAATAATGATCCTGAAGCTCTTTTGTCACTGCAGGAAATAGCTGAAAGTCACACAGTGCTAGGTCCGGTGAATAAGGTAGATATGACATCACCTCAATGACAAACTCAGCAATTGTTTCTTGTGTCTTGATGTGATCTTTTTGTGGCACTTTTTCTTGCTAATGGCTCCCCTTCAGTACTTCACAGTATTAATTTGCAGTAATGGTACATTGCTTATCCACCAAGTAATAATCATACACAATACCTTGCTAATCAAAAAAGACAAGATGCATGACTTTTCCTGCACTTAAACTTTGAACATTGAACTCTGTCCTTTTTGGGAATTGAATTTGAAGGATGTTTTCATTGGGCACTGTCCGTTTTGTCTCTGTGTCATAATGATTAGACCAGGATTCATCACATGTGATGACTTTGTTCAAAAAATCTGGTTCTCACTGAAGCCTTTCTTTCCATTGTTGACGTGCCATCACACAGTAAGCCTTCTGTTCATCACTTATCACACAAGACACCCACTTTGCTGCAACTTTTCTATACCCTAGAACATTTCATACAATGTCTTCAGCTGAGCCATAGGATACATTCATAATCTCTGCAGTCTTTTTTGACAATAAACAACAGTCTTCCCACAATAGGCATCAATTTTGTTGACATTGGTTTCAGTCTTCAAAGTTGAGGGCCTTCCAGGGCGTGGAGCATCTGCAAAGTAATTTTGACCTTCCTGAAATCATTTACATCACTTGAAAACTTGTGTTCTTCCTATGACTTGCTCTTTGTAGGCTTGCTGCAACATTTCCAATGTTTGTGATGGTGTTTTGTCAAGAAGAACGCAAAATCTAATTGATATGTGTTGCTGCAACTTGAGATCCTTGTTGGACAAACAAGCCCTACTTTCCTCCAACTGTATACCACCAGAGAATGATGCAAATAGTATTACACTCTCAAGATCAAACCTCTACGAGACTGCCAACATCAATCTCAAGCATTTAAAGTGCAAACAAATAATTCCTGTTAATTTTTGACACCTTCTTGATACTGGTGTCAGAAAGAGAATAATTTTGCACAATTTATGCCGTCATAATAAGTTATTTTAATGCTACAATTGCGTGAAAGTAATAATTTCCATGCAATGATATGGAGCAAGCAGTTTATCTGGAAACCTTGTACATACTGCAAGGTGTTGCTGAATATTGCAATCTCCATAACTCTTCCTATATTCATCTAACTGGCATGCACTTGTTTAAGAAGGAGGGGAGATGTTCGGGGTGTTGAGACTCCCATCCTAAGTATCCATTCAACTTCTGTGAGAAATCAGTTACAGCATTGTGTTGCAGAACACTCCTATAATAGCCTATGAAAATATGTGTATTAAATAAATTTTAAATTCATCAAATAATATAAAGCAGCCATATTTTCTTTTCTAATTTTGGCAGTATAATGAATTGACAATGGATTAGAGCCATGTAAGACAGCAATTAGGGTTGATGCTTAATCTTTATTCTTAAAATTAAATGTTTTAAAATGTATTCAAAATATTCTCGAGCTTCAAGCCAAGTAAAAAGATAATAAGACACCAACTTTTTGGGAGCGTACATCTCTCCCATAATCAGGATATGAATGAATTAAGAAATGTCATTAAACACTGAATTGAGATAACCAATTTTGGTCATCTCAAGAATATCTTGAGAATCCCAAGAATATCTTGAATTTATTTGTCACCAGGAAAGTTTCAGATCTTATTTTGTTTTAAAATGTTTTAGAAGTGGTGACTGTAATATCAGCTATTATCAACGAATGCTCCTATTGCTACAAGCCTGCACTATGTGTTACCATATATGTATAGCGTAATTGAACAGTTTTAAGGCAACAAAATTTTAAATTGGCAAAAATGCCTTTCACCTTATGGGCATGACAATTAAAAGTATCTCTGCTCACTGCCAGCATCACTGCAGCAATTAATATATACAGTAATTCACAGCATGCAGGAGTGATTCAACTTTCTGCTTTAGAAGGCTTAAGCTATATCGTATTTTGCAATAGTCTTGGTGTACTTTTGAAAATAGCTTAAACATTAGTGTTATTGCTTACAGGGGATCTACAGCACTCCAGTGGTATACGTTTTAGTTGGCAACAGCTATGTATTTGTACTTGTGCATTATTTTAAATAGTTAGGTATGCATTGTTATAGACATTTGTGGTTTTCATTCTCACTTTACTATAATTATTATTGAAAGCAATTAAGAGTATGGGATTCTGAGGCATTTCTGTATACATAATTATTTGTGGGTATAACAATAGTTCTCCAGGCTTAATTAGGAGTCTTCTCACACACTTTACTGTGATATAAATATTCCATTTTGTTTTGAAGCTTACTAGATTATTTTCACTTTATAGACTTTTGACATCCTTATTAATTGGTAGACGTATAGACTGGTCAATAGATTTGTGGATGCTATATTGATATTTCTAATAAAATATATTGTTTTCTGAAGGCTACACATTTTCTAAATTTAAACTCATTGTTTTTCACACCTATCAATGCAAATTACTAATATCAGCATTGTAAAAGCCTAATAAGGAGGCAGCATATAAAATTCCGCTTTAATAGCACTAGCAGTTCTTTTATTATTAATTTCTATGGCTTTTATAAGTCATACAAAAGTTTTCAGATTGTTGAAAATGTTTATCTAAATTGAAAAGAAAATGTGTTCCTTGTAGAAACAAAAATGAGAATTGCCTTGAATTTTATACATTTGTTTTCAGGAAAAAAACTTTCATCTGTTATACTTTTAACTTTATAGTATTAACAATTTCAGTAATACTATAAAATGGATTTGTGGCAAATTATTATACATTTATGAACTTCTGTGTCTAGAGAGCTAAACCTTGTTTAAGGGATAAAAACTAGGAAAATAAGATTGAGAAAATTAACATTAAAATTTTATATACAGGGTGAGTCACCTAAAACTTGCACCGTAAATATTTCTGAAATGGTATGTGCTATTGATATGCGGTTTTCACGGAATTGAACTATAGGCAGGGGCTCGCATTTTCAAATGATACACAGATTTTTATAATTTTTAGAAAGTGTATTTATGTACAAAAGTTACATTTTTTAAATGGAACAATGCGTATTGACATTAAGAAAATAAAAGTAGAATAAATTAGAATGTCAATGGTGTTTTTTGCACGATTCTAATGTAAGTAGTTTATGAGAAATCGTCATTTGTACAAAACGGGACAATGGCTAGGACAAACTAAAGAAAAACAAGTGAATGAAGAAAAATGAGGATTCTGACAAGTAAACAAAACTGTACCCTCAAAGCCTGTGTTCAAAATGAGCACCACCAGCTTCAATACAAGCTTCCAGTCTAGTATGTAAAGATTGCTGTACACGTTCTAGCATTTCTGTGGAAATTTCAGCGCAGGCAGCAGTAATACGCCGTTTCATATCTTCTGGTGTAGTTGGTATGTCCTTGTAGACAGTGTCTTTCAGCTTCCCCCACAGAAAAAAATCTAAAGGAGTGAAATCTGGTGAACGGGCCGGCCAAGGTACAGGTCCCCTTCGTCCAATCCACCGATTTTGAAACAATCCTTGAAGATAAGCTGTAGTAATTCGTGCACTATGGGCCGGACAGCCATCATGTTGATACCACCGATTCCTCCTAGTCTGAAGGGGAACGTCTTCTAACATCTGTGGAAGATCGTCTGTTAGGAGGTTGAGATACTTCTGTGAATTCAGTGTTCCTTCTATGAAAAAAGGGCCAATGATGTGATGGTTCACTATTCCACACCACACGTTCACACTCCATGGATGCTGACGTTCTACCTGACGCAGCCAACGAGGATTGTCAACAGACCAATAGTGCATATTTTTTAGATTTACTTGGCCATGATTAGTAAATGTTGCTTCATCAGTGAACAAGATACATGACAAATTTGGAGTATCATGTCTCAATGCCCATGTACAAAAGTTCACACGATTCTCAAAATTATTGCCATGCAGCACTTGATGGAGAGAGATGTGATACGGATGGAACTTATGACGATGGAGGATGCGGATTACACTTCTTTGACTGATGCCGCTTCCTCGTGCGATTGCACGAGAACTAATGTGGGGATCTACTGCAACAGCAGCTAGAACATTAATTTCTCCTTGCTCTCCAGTTGCTCGTTTGTTTCTGGTGCGTTTTCTAGACGTTATACTACCACTTTCACGTAATTGGTTGAAGAGGTTCACAAATAATTGACGAGATGGTTGACGTCTATTCGTATATGTTTCCAAGTACACTGTACAAGAAAGAACTGCATTCTTTCTACATTCACCATAAACTATGAGCATATCTGCTTTTTCTGCATTGGTAAATACCATCTTCCAAGCACGTCCTACTGCTTCAACTATCACAAAATAACTGCCAGTGTAGACAAAACTCATTGTAAACAAACATAACAACATCCTAGCCTAGCAACTAAGCAATTGAATGGAACAAACAACTGCCGGTGCGTTCAATTTTCAAATGACGATTTCTCGTAAACTACTTACATTAGAATCGTGCTAAAAACACCATTGACATTCTAATTTATTCTACTTTTATTTTCTTAATGTCAATACACATTGTTCCATTTAAAAAAATGTAACTTTTGTACATAAATACACTTTCTAAAAATTATAAAAATCTGTGTATCATTTGAAAATGCGAGCCCCTGCCTATAGTTCAATTCCGTGAAAACCGCATATCAATAGCACATACCATTTCAGAAATATTTACGGTGCAAGTTTTAGGTGACTCACCCTGTATACATGATGTTTTTGCCTTAAACATGGGTACCATAGTTTTTAAAAGTGGCATTAAATTTAAAAAAAGAAATCACGTGCATTAAACTTATATGAAAACCGATTTTGATTTATATTATTTTAATCAATCATATCTAATGAGTTGGATCCCCCTTCACCCTGGAAATGAATTTCAGAATATGTGCTTGCTCACTGAGATTGCAGAGCTGTAACTGGACATATTTTTATGTTTACAGTGTTTTAATTATAGTGACATAAAAAGAAAAATTTGTGGAATACAAATTGAATGAAGTTATATATGGTATGATTTAATGTAGTGTAGAGTTATTTAGATATTTAAAGCATTTGCAGGATTGAAACTGGTAGTTCATCTGTCATTGTGATAAAAGTATTAAGAGTTATGTGGTTTGTTCTTGAGGCAATAATTATTCAGTGATCTTTTATGTGCTTTACCCATTTTCATTTGATTGTCCTTTGTAAATTCAATATTCTCAAAAGAATTTGTATAAGGCCAAAGAATCTTAAGCATTATTGATGCTAGTGATACCATGTAGATAGTACATGAAGAAATATTCTTTTAAATAAATGTACAAAATTATGTCTCTCATACTGTTATAAATGGAGCATTCGTAAGACTACTATAATGTGGCAATGACAGTTTAGCTGCTTAGTTTGTCATCAGGTCTCAAAGAAGTTATTTTAGGTAATATGAATAAAATATATTTGTTTGTCCTTTGTATGTTAAACACATTTTACAAGAAGTATAGATGTGTTCTAATTCTTTTAAGCTATTAAATAAAATTGCAAATATTGCAAAGTGTTTACTGCACTGTCCCTTGTATTCTAAATAGGATCTCAGAGAAAGAATGGGGGTTTAATTGAAGTTACTGTGAAGTATATATATTATTTATAATAGATTGAAAGCATTTTTAATTAATTCAGTCACTCACAAATACCCCGAATAACATTTTTTTTTTTTTTCAATATGAACAAGTGTACTACAAATATCTGAACAATAAATTCAGTTTCAATCCATACTATGACAAGATCATTTGGAGCAATTACTTCTGCTTCTTTGTTTGTGATAAACCTTCTTAGTTCCTTCATTGTAAACCTTTCTAATTCTTCACATAACCTCACAAAAAGAAGTCCAGTGAATTAAGATCTAAGACTTCTTATGTGTTCATTTCTTAGTTGACTAAGGAAGACCACGCTGGTGGCATGGCACACTTTGGACTTCCGAAAACTGAACACAGGTTTGCTCTATTGTTTCTCCATTTGCTCCTAATGTTTTTTGCATTACTTGTTGCATCCCACCAGATTCCTGAAATTGTGTGCACCGACACCAGATTTTGTTTTTATATGGTGAATCTTTGTTGTACTCTTTATCTGAAATACTAATGTCAGAACCACAATTTTTTCTTTGCTAAGGCAGCGCAAGTTTCTCTTGTACATAAACTTTTAACTTCATAAAGAACATTCTATCCAGATTGTTTATGCAATTTAATTCTATGCAAAGAGCATTAGAGTTACTGAATTAAAATGATTTCAATCCATTGTGCGTAACATAACTTCAGAGTAACTTCTTTAAGTTCCACTACTTATCCTCAGCATTCCTGGATTAAGACTTGAATATTTATGATTTGTATGTAAAATAATTTTACTTTAAATGTAATAACAGTACATGTTTACATTGCATCTATTATCCTTGATAATTATAATTCACACTCCCAATTATAATTGTAAGGAAGTTTAATCTGATATAATTTACTCTCTCAAATTTGAAGTTTGAATGTGCCAATCTATAATTGACATTAAATAATGGACTATAAATCAAATTATTCCAAACAAAGTTATGCAGATTTACAAATAAGATGTTATTCTTTGTCGTACAAAAAAGTTATAATTTATAACATTTTCAATATTTATTTGATAAAATAAAATAATGGAAATAATCCAGCATATATAGGTAGGAACTGGTTGATTTCAAAATGAAGGGAAATACATTTTGTAACCCCAAACTACTTTCTGAAATAAACTTTGCATTCATTTGTTTCTATATGTTCCATATCTGCATATTGTATTATTGAAGTCTTAGTTTTAATTGTAGTTTTAGCATGTTTTTGTGTATAAGGGATTGAGAAGATTTACTTCTACAAAACCTTAAAAATAAGCTCCCTCTAATAACATTACCCCTTTAGTGGCAATAATGCTTCACATATGATTCTGGATCATTTTATCCTCTCATATAAAAATGTTTGTAGCACTTTTTTTTCATATTGGCAAAGAGAACGCATTCCAGCTAAACTTTAAAAATAGAATTGTTTAAGAACATGAACTTTTAGTTGTGTTTAATTCCTGTTCTTCTTATACATATGGTACTGCAGGCAGCAGTCATTGTTGATACAGGTAATGAAATGTTATTTGGGAAAAAATTTTTGGGAAGGGATGGTTCAGGCCTAGGTTTAGGATACCTCCCCAGCACTGTTTGAGAAAACAGTTTGAGAAAACCTCAGTCAGAGAGGAAGTCCTGGTGGGATCTGAACTATTAACCTCTCAAATGCAAGCCGCACACTAAACACATGGTAAAGGTTGATTAACCAAAGACAAAAATTTAATTTCTAGAGTTCCAGGAATTTGAAAACTGATCTCTCTAGCCTATCCTAAAACTAACTAAACTCAACCCTTATTAGTAATGAGTCATGACTAACGACAGTTTATACTTAATGCCAGAATCACCTTGTTTCATGAAAGGAATTAAACATTCAAAAGTTTAAATTTAAAGGGAGTCGATTAATGACACTAAACAACACTAAACAACACTTATTTTTAAATTTCCCTGGAACATGTTTCAGAGGCTATTCCCTCCATTGTCAACCAGACATCGACTGGTTCTCCATATAAGTTGATGTCTGGTTGACAATGGAGGGAATAGCCTCTGAAACATGTTCCGGAAAATTTTAAATGTAAGTGTTGTTTAGGGTCATTAATCAACTCCCTTTAAATTTAATTTATTACAACACTGTTTTCAACACTTCCATGAAAGGAATTATTATATTCAAAAGTTTCCCTGTCCTTTTTTTGTGCTTTCTGTAAACTTGAATGCTTCCTTGATTTTTGCATTAAATACCATAAGTTTTGAAGCACAAAATGTTACAATAGAAATATTTTGCAAGTAAAACTGTATAAATTCTTCTTTAAATATAATGAAACAAACTCACATCTTCAATTTTCAGTGAGGCTGTTAAACAATAATGTTTAATATATACAATGTAATATCTTATTCCTGTCTTATCAACCAGCTGACTGCCAACCTTCAACAGCATAGATATACAAGCTAGAAATATGAGGCACATCCATAAAGTAAGTTTCTCACTTATTTAACAGCTTGCAAATCATATTCACATATTGTGCAAAGCAGCTGTGTTTACATGATCAGAACTTCCCGAGTTCCAACAGTAGCATCATTGCAGTGGTTGAAGATGTGGCTCTTATTCCAGATCCCACAAATTTTGAAGTCTGGTCTGTGATAAAAATTTTGATTGCAAGAGCATAGCTCCATTCAGAACAAGTGGCATGGGATGTCTAGTGTTAGAGCTGTCCTGCTGCATAATGAAGCTCGACTGCATACAAATCTGCAAGTAGTTATACTGGGAGGTGTTTAATCATTCACTCTATTATGCCCAGGATCTCATTTCCACTGACTACTCTTTTATTAACCTCAAGAAATTGTCTAGTCAGTCAGCAGTTTAGACTGACAGAGAAGCGGAAATAGTTGGAACACAATGGTTCCAGTGTTGGAATGAAATCTAAATTCTGTTGTTGAACATGTTGAAAAATAGTGCAATACTACCTATATCGCTCCAATAAATCTTTCAGTTAAATTGTGTTTTGTTTCTGTAAAAGGCCACAGGGAAACTTACTAATGGATGTGCCTTGTCAGTAAAATAACACTTGTAGTTAGTACTTTATTTTTGATCAGAATGTTATGTCCTCATATGGCATATAATATACTGATCAGAAGCAAAAAATACTTTGCTTCATCCTTCATCATTTAGATATTGTGACTTAACGGAAATAATAACACAGTGCCATGTATTAACACTGTAAATCCAGTGTAATGGTCATTGGTCACTGAACATTATGATTGGTATTGAAAAAGTCTAAAAAAAAAATTTAATTTTAATAATGTGTACATGCATAAGTGTGTTTGGAGGAATTTAGTAACAGTGAAAAACAGACTACAAACAGCTTTATCAATAAACATGTACATATGTTGCACTAATTCAGTCTGTCCAAGCATGATCCAGTACTTAAGAGTACACATCCCATAAAGTATTTGTTTTCTAGAGTCAAGAGTATCAACATATCATTGTTGATATTTTGCTCAAAAGTGCAATAAATGTGTAACTAACCACCTCTTGTGATGTGAGGGTAGCATGTCTGCGTCACATTCAAAAGGTTCCGAGTTCAAATCTCAGTTAGGAAGGTTTATCCAGATAATTTTTTTTTCTGGACTTTTTACTTGTCCTGAAAAGACAAATTTTGAATAAACCCAAGTTCTTAAAAAAATTTGAAATTGTAAACTACTTAGGATTATTGTTAAGTTATTTTGATAATAGAATAACGTGAAGAGAGAGTGTTAAGAACCAAGGTGCTTCATTGTTGCATTAAAACTCATAAAGCAATAGTATCTACAAGCATTATGCACAATAATCAATTTAAATATACTTATGAAGAAGCAGAATAATAAATTCAAATAATAGATATGTTAGGAAATTATCACTTTATTTCTTAAGGGAAGTGGAAAATTGTGAGTTATCTGGTCATGCATTGAACCTAAGACATGCATATATTTTGGCATAAATAATAGATCAATTTAAAATAATTATTGTACATCTGTGTACAGCTCTCTCCTTGCATCAAATTCCATATACATAAAATATCACAAGAAAACAATTGCAGGAACTGATATTTTTCTCAGAAACTTCTGGAAGCAGATGTGTTGGGATAACTACTAAGCATTAAACAGCCTGGAATTATATTTTTGAATAAAAGGATTTGAGCCACTTTTGGTTTCTGCAACAACAAACAAACAAAAAATATTTCTTTGTAAGAAAATAATTTAAATGAATGTCTAAAATTTTAGATGACATATTCAATATTTAAAATCTGTTTTACATAAAATTATAATTGTAGCTTGTGCACTAACAGATTATCTCATAAAACTTTGTTTAGGCAACTTCAAAATTTATCAAGAAAAAAATAATGTGTGTCTTGAAATTATTTCACACTAGGCACGTTTAGAACAAGGTTTGCAAAGGTAAAATTTGTATAATGCAATCTTGAATTGAACTATTACTCTTCTTTAACTTCCCTAGTTGTACCACTATTGTGGTGTTAGGGGATTCTTGTTCCTCTATTTTTAAGGTCAGGCCTGAGGAACTGAAGCTTTGGATTCGATAGAAAACCAGGATAGGTGATCAGACCTGGAGAAAACCCGTCTCAGCGCCATGTTGTCCACCACAATTCTCATTTTGCGGTCGCATGGTATCGAACCCAACCCCCTTGATTAGAGCCAAGCAGTCTAACCACTCAGCCATGGTGTGGCGAACTATTACTCATGCTCCATATATTGCTAGTGTTACCTAGAACAAGTGCTTTTAGGACCATCCTAACATCCTCAGCTAATGTTGACTCAAATTAAACTGAAAAATTCAATGTCCGATTCAATGGATTTGGACCATGGATCTTCTGGTCTCCATCTAGTTGCTCTAAAGCTACCATGTTATGCCAGCATGACAAATTCTTTAAATTCCTCAGATTTTTCCCAGATAAACACAAAAATATCTCAAATTCATATAAGATAACACACACTAATTACTATTTACATTATGCACTGTGAGTCCTGGGCTTCTTAGTTTAACCAACTACGAGGTACGTCCAGAAACTAAGTTCTGTTTGGTAATAAAATTAAATTGTGTACAGGTACAGAAAAATTATTTATTGCACAAAATTCTACAACTCTTAAAAGTACTTTTTCACATAACTGCCGAAATTTTGCAGGCATTTGTCATAGTGAGGCACAAGTTTTTGTATACCTTCTTCATAGAAGTTTGCTGCCTGTGTCTTCAACCAGTTGGAAACATTTTCTTTCAGCTCTTCATCATTGTTGAAGTGTTGACTGCCAAGGAAAGATTTGAGATGCAAAAACAGATGAAAGTAACTAGGAGCGAGGTCAGGGTCGTACGGGGTGTGGTCATACACGTCCCAGCCAAATCCCTGTAGGATGTTTTTCGTCGCATTTGCAGTATGTGGTCGTACGTTGTCGTTAAGAAACACAACACCTTTTGACATTGCAAATTTTCCGTTAAATTTCAGTTGGTTTCACTTTCCTAGTATTCAGAAAATGAATCACAGATCTGATTTCACAAGTGGCAGGATTTTCAATCAACACCGACATTGTAAACAAGCACACAACGCGTACAGTGCTGACAGCGATTTCACAATGGCACACGTTTCTTGAGAGCATCTACCGCGCATGTGCGCAACTGCAATCGCAGCACTGCAGTGGAGATAAATTGAAACAGAACTTACTTTCTGGATGCTCCTTGTATTAGGTCATCAGTGGAAAGTGTTTTTTTCCACATTAGACCAGTGTAGGATAATGTTGAAAAAGATAAAATTACACTAAAATATTAATTTAAAATCTTGTGGTTTTTAATTTAAAATCTTGTGGTTGATTAGGAAAATTTTGAGTCAGTTGGAGAACTTAAAGTAGTGTGGCATATGGCAAGGTAACTCGATTGGTTAGAACCATCAGACGAGAGCAGAAGTTCTGTGGATCAAATTCTGATCATGACATTGAATTTTTCAGTTTGGTTCCACCTTCCTCATAATGTATTTTTATTGAAACATGGTTTCAGAATAATGGCAGTCTAACTTAGGAAGCATGCTTCAGTTTAAGGTGTTTCAGTAGCATAAACAACAGCTGTGCTAGTTTGCATAGTAGCTTTGATATTTGAGAGAATAACAAAATTCACTTAAAAACACAATGTTCTGTAGCATAAAGAAATGCAGAATTTATTTTTATAAAAAACAAAGGTCTATTAACAATGTGCCATCTAATTGTTTTATTGCCTAGCTATATTTCACAGTATGTTGTAAAACATAGTTACTTACTAAAGCTAAGTAGTTGGTCAGGATGTTTTAACAAAATTATATATAAACATCCTTTTTAAACTCTGTCACAGTATATTACTTGTGTATGTGATACTCTGCTGGCATTTTCTACTCTTTGCTACATGTATAACAAATCTGCTGAAATCATATCAATACCCTAAGAGTAACCAGACAATGGTTACCGGATGCAGTTATTGCCAGTTTTGTTTTTCTTTTAATAATTATTGATGGATTTTCATTCTTGTATAGCAGCTATTCTGAATACCATTGAAATGAATGTTCATGTATTGTTAGTGTAGTTTGTAAGTTCATAGAATTGAAATATTAGACCATAATTTACAAAGAATTAATTTAAATTATATTACATGCTAAGCTAATGACAACATAATATTAATAAGGATAAAATGATAAAACTTAAAATGAAATACTGTGTGTGTAGTGTTTAACGCCCGCTTTTACTACATACGGCACCGCAGGCAATGACACTGATGATACATGAGATGAAGATGGAGCACCAGTGGAATGAGATGGCGGGGGAAACCGGAGATCCCGGAGAAATCCTGCCCCAGCGCCGTGTTGTCCACCACAAATCTCACTTTGTGGTCGCCTGGGATCGAACCCGGGCCGCCTTGGTGAGAGCCAAGCGGTCTAACCACTGAGCCACGGCGTGGCCTAATGAAATACTGACAAAACTGCCAATGAAGGGGCATTTCCATATAGGAGGAAAACATACATAACGTGACATAACAGGAATTGGAAGCTGAAATGTGATCCTTCAGAGGAAAAGAGCCAAATCCTATATAAAGTTATTTTTTGTACTGTTAAGGGTACTAAAACCAACTACTATAGAGTTTATAAACAAAACATGATAAACACCCTTTGAAACATTTTACGTGATTCTAAATAATCTGCAAAAAATATTACATAAGAAGTGAGATCTTTCTTCAACAAAATTGTTAATGGAGACATGATTAATGAAATTGTGCACTACACTTACTGATAAATTCAAAATGTAATATTTGAAAGTAAATATTCTTCAGTTAGTGATGTCAAAAAACATGTGGGGAATAAATCTGTTTTATTATCAGAATTATTTTGCCTAATGACTTGAACTTTGAAGTAATGATGGCTGTGGTGTGAATGTTGTTTGCATTTGATATAAAAATTATATCTTCTGAGACGTGACAAATTTGATAATAGCTTACCAAACTGCACAGGCATGAAACAGATAAACTAGCAGCAGTTATTTTAGTTAATTGATGGAAATTAATCATTTCTTCACACTAGCCATAGCTAAGGCTTTTTGATAAATTCAATGCCTTGGCCGGGATTTGAACCACGGATCTCCTGATTTCCGTCCAGTTGCTCTAACCCATTGAGCTACCATGGCCAACATGCTGTCCTGACATTAAATTCTCCATTTGACTCGTATATTTCCCTGGTAAACCACTAGGGGCTCTCGCAACCGAGATTCACCATTTGTGGCGACTTACTATCATAAGTACTTGAGTCCCAGGCTTCACCATTAAACTCTTATTATTTAAGTTAATTGATGGAAATTAATCATTTCTTCACACTAGCCATATATAGGCTTAAGGTTTTTTGATAGAGTCAACATGAAAAATTCAATGCCATGGCAGCAGTTAGTTCATTTATTGACAAAATGTTCACTAATTGCAAGGAAAACTATAACTTAGATGAGCTTGTCATCACTTTAAGTAGTTTAGATGAATGTTAATGCCTTACAATGAAAGATGCTCATTTCTTCAGTGTGTTTCCAACAAATCAGACAAGTATGATTTGGAATTCTCTACCCTTGTGATGCTAAAACATTCTATATACATATGTACATAGAATTCAACTGTGGTGCACAAATATGTGGTATTTATTAAATAAACTGGTTGATGTAATTTAAAGATTGTTAAAAACTACAACCAAGTGAAATGGAAATTTTATCTTTGATATTTGGTACATTAAATGTAATGCAGCAGTCCCGGTTTTTTGAAAAGGGATTACCTTTGTAGGAATTCTTGAGAAAAAGCAGATCAGAAATCTTGATTACACTAATGAATGTTGGGAATTCAAGTCATTAACTAACTGAAAAATGTTTAGATTATATCTTATGTGCTCAAGAAGATTAAAGCTGTTCTGCATGATGGTTTAGATGAGAAAGCAAAGCAAGCACATATATTAGATTATAATGTCACAGAGGGAGCCATAGACACAGTGGACCAAATGTACAGCAAGTACTTAGTTGCTTGAGTAATCATAAGTTGGACAATGGTTGCCTAATATAATTTTGAGCTTCATTGTATCATAGTCCATATTCATTGAGAAATAGTTGCCTTCTGTGCAATACTGAATATAACAGGAAACCATCATCTCTTCTTACTAATTGATATGAGATTGCTTTTAATACCTCGCATCAAAAATGGAATCTCCTCAAAGAAAGACGAAAGTGTCAGTCTGTAAAAATCCTTAATAACCTGCTAAAATTATATTTCTAATATGTGGGCTGTTAGAAGAAGAAGAGTGAACAATATATAAAAATAGTAATGTCAAAAAAATAGTAAATAAAAAATGACAAATCCATATATTGACATATATAAACCATACTTAGTAAATAATATTTGTGCTGGAAGTATGCCTGTTACCAACTTAACATATTCTCATTAATGTAATATAAAATAATTTGTAATATTAGATTATTATTATTGTTATTATTAAAGAAGTAATGTGTATATTGATGTTACAAAAATATATATTTAACAATAGAATCTAAATATAAAAAAACTTATATCATTATAAGTCATATCTCCTCTTGTCATAAAATATATATTTAACAATAGAATCTAAATATAACAAAACTTATATCATTATAATGCAGTCACTCGTTATTTAATTGCACTGATTTAAAATAGTTTCTGTGCCAAATTATAATAACAAATGTGGAAAAAAATAATGGAATTTAAGATCATAGAACAATATATGTTATTAAATAAAGTATTATATTTTATAAACACATCAGAGAAATTCAAAATTTTGTGTAGCTGTCAGTTACAGGGTTGCTAATGTTTAAAAAATAGATGCAGGGCTTAAAAAAAGATGAGAGGGAATTAGTATAATTAAGTGCTTCTATCAGTTCCTTCTGTACTCTGTTCTCTGTTATAATTGTGAACTGATTTGACACTTACATATGTTGATTTCATACTATAGAATGCTGTGGTTGTAGAAGTAGCATTAGCCAACATTAAACTTAGTCAAGAAATCTGAACATTCTTAAGTGTAAGTTAATCAATGAGTAACACTTTTCTGACAAAGCGACCTTTGAAAATTATCACTGAAATTCCCATATATGAATAAATCCTAAAGTAACTATGAGAAGTTTTTTGTCTTTAGTACTGCTTAATAATAAGTCATCACTATAAAAGACTAATAATTTGCAAATCAAAAGAAACACACAAGATTTTCTTAGGAGCAGCTGAATTGGTGCTCACAAAAAGGACTAATCAATTTAAGAAAATAAATTATATGCTTTAATCTTCTACATAAACTGCAATACATCTTTGATTTTGGCTATCCTTAAGGAAATCTGCAACCTTTTAATTTTATTGCACTTTAGATAGCCACAAAGGTTGGTGTAATATTGTAAGAAGGCTCTTTTGCTATTTTATTCCTATATATGCTAGAACCTTTGGGCATTTGTTTCGTTGTCATTTAGAAGGTTGGCTTTTCTCTGCTCAGATAAAATTATGGTTAGCCTGCTTTTGTGAGCAGCCACTAAATTCTCAAATCTCCTCTTGTCATAAATTGATGTTTTAAAAGTGCTTAAGTGCTTTACCATAAATGGTAAAATTAAATTTTTGTATTATAACTTTTTCATAATAAATGTGATTATACCTGCCTCTGTGGTATGGATGTCTGCGTCTGCATCTCTGCCTCACATTCAAGAGGTCCTGAGATTGAATCTCAGTCAGGATGAATTATCTGGATAAGGTATTTTTGGGGTTTTCCCTTATCCTGAAAAGTAAATGGTAATTCTAAGCTATGTGGGCCCTGGGCTAATTTGAGCATTACTTCATCCATTTCATTCATTATGTATTTAAATTGTTTTAAGAATATTTTAAATTTCCTACAAAACAATAAACCTATTAATTAAAAACTGGACATAAAAGAAAAATGGATCAAAAAAATAGCAAAAGAATTGATTGAAAGTAGGAGAATCATTACAATAGTATCTTGGTTGACAAAGGGTAAGTTGGATACTAAAAGAGTTTTTATCCAGAAAATGTAAATTCTTTTTATTTTGAATATGCAAGTGCATGGAAATGTACTGTTTCAGATGGTGTGAAAGGTATTAAAAACTACTCTTAGAGAGGATGTAAAGCAGTTTGATATAAGATTTGTAGTGCAATTCTGTTGGGTGAACATGTATTTAAATTGCTTATATTTCCATAAAATCATTAAGATAATATGCAGGGGAATACTAAATGCCAAATTTGAAAACCAGGCTTGATAGAGGTTATTATAGCACTGAAATTCAATGTAGGAATTGATAGAGGCAATTTTCATGCAGATATAAATGAGACAATAATTACTTTGATCCATAACAGTAGCTGTATTTAAATGTTAAGAAAACATCAATGTTCTGTGTAATAAATACGACTCATCTATAAATTAATAATCAATGTTCTTTTTTGTGCTACATGTACGTGCTCCTGTAAAAGTCAGAATTCTTTGCTTCAGTAGATACGTTGCCAAGATCTTTGAGGAAAATAACTGTGTAGTTAATTTTGTTAGTCGCATGTCAGCTAATAGGGATTTTGAAATGCCTCTGTGGTGCTTGGAGTGGCAAAAGAACAGTTTTGAATTATGAATATTTTAAATATTCGAGAACGTTTTATTTTAGGAAAAATTACAATGCACAGAATTAATTGTTATCGTATTTATTCTTTTTAGACATGGTCTTCGAAGATGGTATAGTGTTCACCCTGCACCTAATGAATTGATAAAATCCTTTACACATTGCAGAAAAATAATAATAAAAAATAAATAATTTCGGTAGTTGAAACATGCTAACAAAATCCCCCTTGTCAGATTCTTTTGAAGCTCTTATTTCTTTTAGAAAATCAGGTTTTCCTTGCAGCCATTTTTACTGCCCATTTGGAATTTAAGGCTTAATTTCTTATTTCTTAAGAAGTCCTGTAAGAACATTTAGAGTAATTTTTCAAGGGAGCAGTTAGCAGTTTGTTCACTGTGGATATTTGCTTCCAAGACAAATCTTGTTAATGAGAAGGCTTGATACAGTGAAAGGTATGCTTTAACATAATTTTCAAGTAGCCTATGACACCCTGTTGTTCCTTACTGTACAATGAATAGTATGTTATGTAATTTGTTCTGCCACAGTAATGGCGTGTTGCATGTGGTGTTGTTACAGGGGCTGACCAGACCTGCATGCCTACTGTAAGAGACCTGGTCCTTCTCATTGGAAAATGTAGTCGACCTCAGAGAAAGCCTGCCATTGTTGCTTCTTCTTTGCCTGCTCTAGTGTGATGAAAGTGTTATTATTCTTATGATTTTAGTTTATAATGGTGCCCTAGCATTTTTATAGCTTCAAGACAACTGCTAGAACACTTGTTATTGCAGTTTTTTTTAATTACACTTATTTTATTTTTATAATAATTCTGCAGTCAAATATGTCATTAAGTATGCAGAATTATACTGTTATATACATTTATTTTATTCTTAAATGTTTGAACGTAAAAGTATTTGTCATATCCTCTTAGAACACCATTTTCTTTTTCAAAAATGTTATTTAAAAGCTAAACATTTGTCTGGAAATAATATACCAGAATAAAGGTGTCATGTGTATAATTTTTAAATCTCTTATTGTTTACTTTCAAAAAGGAATGATGTTTCAGCATTTGATAGTTCCTTTACAAATTCCTAATATTTAGCTGTTTGTTTTTAATTGATGCATTTTATATGTACCATTAATAGAATATATATTTTAACATTCCACTACCTGTACACATAAAGCATGAAACAGGTGTAAATAGTCCTATACCAGGTGTTATAAAAATATAAATTGTATATATATCTATGTATATTTATTTTTCAAATTTTGTTCTTTATGTTAACATCTTTTATTTCCTATGTACATCCCTAAATCTCATCTCACCTTTGTCTGTCTGCCTGCCCTTGTGCATTTGTAGTTGGAATTAAACCATTGGACTAAGAAAACATTCTTTGTTAGACATAGAGCAGATTCATAGTTCTCAATGAAAGATTGTATCTGCAATAGTGCATGTTTGATAGTGACTGCTAACATATTTTGTGCATAACTAAGACTATATTTAGCGATCACTGGCAATTCCTGCTCTTTACATGTGGCTGTTCCCTTGTAATGTGCAAAAGATAACAGTTAATTCTCAGTGTGCTGGATGTACCATTGCTGTTTGTGAATGCTACCTATTTAATTCATCAGTACTATAACAGCATCATTTAGCACAACAGCATTGTTTACAAGCTCATAAAATGCAGAGTACCTATTCATCTTTTATTGTTTAAATGTTGTACTGTAAAATATGTTAATACCAAATGTCCATTTAATTGCTTTTACTGGCAAGGATTTGAATGTAATGAGAGAATTGCAAGAATCATTAAGTGTCCATATTTGCAACTATATTCTGGTTGCAACAGTGATGGAATGTAAAAGGGCAACAGAAAGAAGAATTATCATTGTCTTGATTATACTTTTTCTCGCTTTTACAAGAAAATTTTAAGAATAATTCTGTAGGAAAATAATTAAAAATAAAAATATTTTGTTGTTAACACAATAAACATAGCACATAAAGAAAGAAAATTTTAGCCCAGGCATAAAAAATATCTGCCAATTTATTTTGAAGTACTATTTTATGCTTTTCTCAAATTATATTTCAGCATCATTGGAGTTTGTAGTCATCTCTTGAAGATGAACTTTGTAACTGGCACATGTTGCTTTATAACACAGATACACATATAAATGTAGCATGTGAATGAACAGCATCCAGTTAGAAAACTACTATGTATCAGCTTTGGAAAATTGAATTTCTTCCCTCTATGTTCCATCCTGCAATGCTGACCAATTAGATATCAAGCATATAGACTCCATTGCTTTCAAAACCTTGCTTTCAACATAAATGAACATATGTTAGTGATCTGTTTCTTTTAGCATCTGACCAATATACTCAGAAATTTGAAATAAATAAAATAAAAAATTAAATTTAAAAGATTAAAATGATGTTTAAATTTGCATTGCATATTTGCTTTTGATCATCTGAGTATCAGTGAAAAAGATCTGTTGTATCATCTCTCAGTTTATTACTTTCCACTTCCGCAATACTAAAAATGATTACACTTAAGCGATACTATTATAAATATGACTAAACCACGGTGTAATCTTTGCTATAAATTGGCTTTTAAATATTGATAGGTAATATACAGACTTCTTTCTTTTACTTTTTATTAGATTATTTTTGTACACTAGGCAGAAGAATTGGAACAAAAGGTTGTCTAAATTGTTTTTAACATGCCTTCACATAGCTTGTATGGTTGAACATTTTCAGTTTACAAAGTATAAGTCAAGTTACATAAATAATTGTTATAATTTAAAGAAACTTTAAAAAAAATTTATCTAAACCGATATTACCACATTAATTGTTTAGCCCTTAAGTACTTATCTTCAGGAAGAAACACATTGCATTCTGGAATTGCCTTCTTTAATTGTATAATAATACAAGCTGTCTTAACATAGCACACAATGATGCTTTAAAATATATTTTTTATTTATAAAACCTCAAATTTATTTTCTGAAAGTAATTGTTTTGTTGCCTCTAAATGTCACTTAATTTGTGAAATTAATCCAACTTTGTATGTGTTAAACTCATAATACCTAAACAATAAAATAAAAGCTATAAAGAAAAACCAGATTTTTCTTTTCCTGCCACAATTTACTATCTTGCTGTTACATGCATATTTGTGCCCTCTCTTTTTAAATGTCAGTGTCAAGTTTAGGCTTTTAGATTTTTATTGCAGGTTGAAAGTATTGTTGGTTATTGTAGTCTTTAAATGAATCAGATGAAGCAACAGAGTATGTATGAACCAGCGCTTATACAGGATTTGAAACACATCATCACAATACCATCAGATATGATTCTGCTCTTCAAACATTAACTTTTGAATAATTTCTGCTTCTGCAAAAAATCTCTCAAGCATTGTTAAACTCTACATGAAGTGGTGATTTCATTGCTTTCATTGGCTGAAGAGAGTAGCTCATTGGTGAATGTAATTGATCAACTGTTTATTTTGAAAAGTCACTGATATTTCACATTACACCATGAGTGTCAACCAAGCCAATAAAAGCAAAGAAATTCTATCGCTCCATATGAATTTAACAATAACAAGACTTCTAAGAAGCAAAGGTAAGCTGCACTTTAACCTTCAGAGTAGTGCAATTGCAACTAAACCCACAACATGTTCTGTATTACCATTTAATAAGTGGTCTGAAGAAAATATAAATAATCTTGTAAATATCCTAACTGCTGAAAATTGGGAAAACGTTTTTGAAAAAACTAATGTTAATGATAAATGGAATGAATTTTATAATAAGTTTAGGATTCATTTTGAAGCTACATGTCCACTCAAAAAAGTTAGAGTAAATAAAGCCAGGAAGAAAAGAGTTAAACTGCCATTTGAAGTAGTTAAATCCAAAGAAAAAATGAAAAACATGCATGCCCTATATAAAAGCACTCTCTCAGACCATTATAAAAGTAAATACAAAGATGCCAAACAGGAGTATATAAACAGTCTTCTAAATGCAAGGATAGCCACTTATAGAGAACAAATAAATCAGTCAAATAACCCTAGCAGAACAACTTGGAACCTAATTAATGAGTGTAGGGAAAACAAAAAGCTGCATCAAAACATAAGCCTAAACATAGATGGGAAATTAATACAAGACCCAACAATCATATGTCAGAAATTTAATGAATTTTATATAAACGTAGCTTCACATAATAGACTGTCTCCTAATGTATATGCAAATAACGACATCGGCATCAAATCATCAATATTTCTTGAACCAACAACAGAAAACGAAATCACCAACATAATAAACAAACTACCTAAAAAAGCAAGTAGTGGATGGGATGATATTAGTCCAGTTATTTTAAAACAATGTAAAACAGCTATTTCAAAACCTTTAACACACCTGATTAACTACTCCATTGAAGTCGGTCAATTTCCTGAAATCTTGAAACTAGGATTAGTCAAACCAATATTTAAAAAGGGGGATGAACAGGATGTCAGTAACTACAGGCCGATCACCTTAACATCAGAAATAGCTAAGCTTTCTGAAAGAATTTTATTAGAAAGATTAATTAAGTATTTAAATAAACATAATGTACTACAAGATTTTCAACATGGGTTTAGAAAAGGTTGTTCCACAGTCTCTGCAGTCATACAGTATATACATGAAATAACAAGTAAGTTAGAATCTAATGATAAGGTAAGCTCACTATTTTTCGACCTGACTAAAGCATTTGACTGTGTTGACCATAGCATCTTATTACACAAACTAAGAAATTATGGGATAAGGGGACTACCTCTAGAATTGTTTTCCAGTTACCTAACTGGTCGGAAGCAATATACAGAAGTAAATCATAAAACGGGAAAAATTGTAAACAAAATTCAATCAAAAATAGAAACAGTAAAATATGGAGTACCTCAGGGAACAGTACTAGGGCCTCTGCTTTTCATTATATATGTTAATGATATTATTTTTCCACAAAATACAGCTATAATAACTTACGCAGATGACACAACTGCCATATGCTGGAACAAGACATTGGAAGCTCTAAACAAAAATTTAAATCACACTGCTAATACCCTAATCAAATACTTTGAATCCGTAAGGCTTCTGCAGATGATTTATTTTGGATGTATATATCCTTACTTTAACTACGGGATCGAAATATGGGGTACAGCTGCAAAATGTCACATGGACATGTTACTAATTCTACAGAAGAAATGTATTAGATTGATTTATAGCCTAAAAGGAAGGGAATCATGCAGAGAAACATTTAAAACTGAAAATATGTTCACAGTCTATTCTCTGTATATATACAGAACTATATTATTCATAACCGATAGACTTACATTAGTACGAAACAACCAAATTCATGACTATAGTACAAGAAATGGTGATAACTATCACATGTATAATATTAACAGGTGTGTCACTGAAAAGGACATTAATATCAGAGGGATCAAACTGTATAATAAACTACCTAGTGAGATAAAAATTTTGACGAATAGCTCAAAACCAAAATTTAAAAGTAAATTAAAGCAATGTTTGTTAAATAAATGTATATACAGCCTAGATGAATTGTAAATTATATATGTAAGAATTTGGTACTAGCATACAAATGTCATATTGTTAAATAATTTGTATAGAAATGACGTGTCCAAAATCAATGTACATCTGATAAACTGGATGAATAAACTATCAATTTGCACATGCATGCGTGTATATTAGGAATTGTTCGTGCAGGGATTTCTTCTGCATAAGAAAATATTCAGTATTTTGTAAAATTCTGATATCAAATGCCTTACAGAAAACAAATTATACCTACATTCTTTATGGAGTGATTTTTTTGTATCTCTTATGGTTTATCAAGTACATAAAATTTGGTTTAAATGAAGAGGACTTCACAGGCCTTTCTCAGAAAATTCAAGATATATATTTTATTGATTGTGTAAATAGCTTAAAATTGTACAGTAAAACCCCAATTAACCCTTATAATGTAGAATTGGGATTAATGGTTAACCAAACTAATAAAATAAAATCTTAATTAATATAAACAGTAAGTTTAATAAGCAATTGCACAAAAAGCTCACTATATATGCAAGTCCCATTGTTATACTTATTGCATATTTAGAAAAATGCAATAATTACACCCTATGTGATGTGATGTCTGTAGGGCAGGGCTGGGCTGGATTGCATGGTAAGAAGTAACAGGTAAACAGGTTTCATTTCGTAAAACTAATACAAGTGCAAGGACTTACTTGCTCACATCTGCTTTTTTCAATTTTGTAAGTAAATTGCTGTGCGACAATAGTATATCATAATCTTACTATTGTCAATTGCTTTGTGATTTGCAACGAGAACTTAAGTAATACACAGACGAAAGCATTAGAACAACCTCTTTACTAGACATCTTCATTCTATATTGCATTTGCATCATTGCATTAGTCGCATTAGAGCCGATGATGCGCACAATAGTCAGCAAAACATGTCCTCAGTATAGGTACGTAAGTGAAGCTGATGTGTAACAAATACGACTCATCTATAATTTAATAAACATTCCTATAATTTTTCTATTTTAATCAATTTATAGAAGAAGATTGACCTTTCCTGTTCCATCTCAGCCCTCATTCTTTGTTAGTCTATATCACCAGATCTAGACTGAACATTCTTTCGTTCTTCCTGTACCGGTACCCATACATCACCTAATCCACTGTTCTCCATCTGACTGATTATTCTACTCAACTATTTGCTATAATTGGGGTACATTTATTGATAGTTAAGACAACACTGTGACATATTTTCCTATGGCAACTATTTTACCCAGTACTAGTACTTCAATATTCTTTCCCTCACTGTTTCTTTCATGCTGTTTTTCCCCATTTCTGAAAGTGACCCTGCATTTGTTGTGTTCTGAGGAGCTCCCAACATAAGTTTAGAGAATACTTTAAATATAAAATCCATTTTCTCTCATCCACTTCTTATCCTCCTCCATATTTTGATTCCATACCCTTCCCTTGACTCTACTAGTGTTGTATACAGCCTTTCAAGTCATGTCACCATCATTGGTGTAACGTATAGGCTCTTTATCAGAAGCCGCATTGCAAATCTCCCCTTAGCTAGTGCCTGCATTTTCTGTTTCTCTCAGTCCCCTTTCCTATTTAGTTTAATCCTTAGGTAAATGAAATCCTTTGCAACTCAAATTTCTTCGCTCCCTGAAGTGATTTAAAAGAAAAATTATAAAAATATTATTGAATCTAACAACAAACATAATTATAACTGGCTGTGACGTGGACCAATGGTAAAATGTTGGCTTCCATAGCAACAGAAGAATCAGTAAATCAAGATTGGATAAAGTTTCTTTCTTCTGCATTTAGCCGTCATAGAGTACGGATGTGTGTGTTAGTATCTGTAATTCTGCAGAAAGGACACAGTACATAAAATTGCAATAGCAACAATTGTTTTTATAACCATGTAATATCGATGTTAACAAATGTGATTATTTGTTCGGTAAAAGATTATTTCAAAAGGTTTATCAAAATTAAATTTACAGTTTAAAAAGAAAAGTATTGAAAATTTATTTTACTCCACCATCATCTCTCATCTGCGATTACACCCTGAAATAGAATCTCAAGATAATACAAGAGTAGCCGAGGTAACTCCCAGAATCCAATTTTGAGTAAATCTTTGAGAACATCAATTCCATTATTACATCTACCCATATGCATAATCCTGTTGCATATGGCTTACCTACATGGTGCTTCGAGATCATCTCTACCTCTACACATATGAAATTTTCATTTTATATGGCTTCCCAACATGGGACTTCGAAATGACCAACATGAAAAATTGCAGCACCTCAAACATATGAAAATTTTGTTTCAAAGTTATAGTATTAAGAATTTGAAATAAGATGTAAATAATAAGACAGGTAAAGAAAAAAAAATTGGGCAAAAAAAAATTAATACAAAATAGACAAGTAAAACAAAATTAAGAACCTTAGTAGCAGAAGCATAATACTTCTAACAGGCAGGGGAAGAATTTAAAATAAATAGCAAAAAGGAGTAAGCACTTATCAAGCATATAATGTATTAATAGCTTAAGAACCAGGGGCTGGGCCCAGTCAGGGCTGGCTCTAGAGTACTCTTTAGTACTCAATAAATCATCTACCTGTACATTAATTTTTGTACTTCTTGCTGCTGTGTGAGACATGTTTTATTGTTGACATAGTTTGTGTTGTCAATCATGTAAAAGTAGTTTTAAAAAACTTAAAATACTCACATTACTCTGTTTATATATATTTGAAAGTCTCAAACATGTAATAAGAAACCACTTAGAAGGAAAAAATAGAAACATTAATGAATATAATACAAGAACAAAACAGAACTGCTTTAGAAATAGGTTCAGGGGAACATTAGCTGCCAAATGTATTGAAAGTACTGCAAAAAATTTATACAATCATTTACCTCACTCTATCAAGGCAATAAATGAAGAAGTGAAGAAAATTTCCGCAATAAAGACTTACCTAGTGAAAAACGCTTTCTACTCAATTGAGGAATACAAAAATGGAAGAGTGACTTGGTTTATTAAATTTTGTTATCAATCTATTGTGTATATCTAGAACTGCTAATAATCTGTAAATAGATTTATTTGTTTTATTAGTGAACTGTAAAAATGTAATTGTAGTGTTATTTTTTGACGATGCTTTGTAAAACATGTTGCAAATGGCAGAATAAATCTGAATCTGAATTTATAGACACAATTAGATTATACTCATATATATACACACATTAACAAGTGGATGTGGACTGTAAAAAGAGAAGGAATAATAAGTGACTATTCTGTAATAACACATATTGCACCATGTAAATATACTTAATGGACTGTCCTGTGTAGCAGTGGCCTGGGCCAAAACAGAGGGCAGTCCAAAAATTGTAAACGCTTAGTACCTCAATATATATATATATATATACACACACATTCTCTGAGTGAAGGTGTTTTATTCCATTTTAATACTCTTTTTGGTGGCTCAGACGTACCCTTTAAATATTTTGGATAACTGTTTTTGTTTCTCAATGAGAATTAACATTAAAAACAAACGACAGCTATCAAAATTTAACCCATGTACAAATGACAGTACTCTTTCTGCTTCAGTCTCATTCCATGTGAAGAAAAATGGAGACATGCTAACATCAGTGTCATACAAATAATAGAATGCTATTGGTGGAATGTCAACAGCCAAATTTGGCCATGATTGCACCTGTTGTAGATCAAAGCAGTATGACATTAGTACAAAAGTGAATCGAGAAGATATTGATACATTGCTTCACTCACACTGTTTATTCACAGGACATGTTTCAAGAGCTCTTGCTCCTATCATCAGCTGATACTCGACTAGTGCAAGTTGTAGTGGTTTCCTCTTTCTCCGTTTTGTCAATAGATGGCGTGATGTACTTGTCAAAGATGTCCGGTGGTGGAGTTTCAAAATTCATGACTCTATGACGATTTTTGTTGATGAAGATTTTTTCCCATACGGAAAGGTTTATGGGGTGATTAACATATTTTATTAGAGATGTTAATCACCCCATACAGAAAGGTCTATGGGGTGATTAATATCTCTAATAAAATATGTTAATCACCCCATAGCCCTTTCCGTATGGGAAAAAATCTTCATCAACAAAAATCGTCATAGAGTCATGAATTTTGAAACTCCACCACCGGACATCTTTGACAAGTACATCACGCCATCTATTGACAAAACGGAGAAAGAGGAAACCACTACAACTTGCACTAGTTGAGTATCAGCTGATGATAGGAGCAAGAGCTCTTGAAACATGTCCTGTGAATAAACAGTGTGAGTGAAGCAATGTGTCAATATGTTCTCGATTCACTTTTGTACTAATTTGTGCTTCACTGTCCCTACGCTTCTTTCAAGTTTATACTTTCAGTATGACATTGTTCCAGAAGGTACAGAATGATTTGGAAATTGCTTTTTCTTATGAGTTTTCTGTATTTTTAATTTGAAAGGCCTTGGGGCTATAGTAACTACATACATCTGTTGCTAGTGATCTGTAACTAATGTTTTGAAAGTAACACTTTTTATTTTCAGAAACACTTGAATTACACATTTTGAATGATCTGTTGATACTTACAAGAGTCGTTTGATAAGCCTGATAAAAAACTAAGAATATATATATTTAGTGAACATCTCATCTTATTTCTCGACATAGTCTTCATTGATGGCTATACATTTGGTCCAGGAACATTCCAGCTTTTTCATCCCATCAGAAAAATAGGTTCTGTCAAGGTCTGGAAAATACTCATTGACGGTGACTATCACTTCTTCATTTGATGAAAAATTCTTACCACCAAGCCAAATTTTCAAGTCTGGGAATGGGAAAAAGTCACTTGGGGCTAAATCTGGTGAATAAGGTGGATGAGGAACCAATTCAAAGCCCAACTCATGGACTTTTGCGATTGCTGATGTGTGCAATGGTGTATTATCCCGGTGAAAAAGCACTTTTGGCATTTCAATCTCAGTCTCTTTTCAGTCAACTCATGTTGCAAACTATCCAACAATGAAGCATAATAGGCTCCAGTTATGGTTCTGCCTTTTTTCCAAGTAGTCTATGAGGATTATTCCTTGAGAATACCAAGTGGCCAACACCTTACCAGCTGACCAAATGGTCCTTGCCTTCTTTGGTGCACTTTCACCAGACTTTTTCCATTGTTTAGATTGCTGTTTTAACTCTGGTGTATAATGATGGATTCAAATTTCATCCATGGTCACAAATCGGCACAAAAAGTCTTGAGGATTGCAATTAAACATCACCAGACACTAGGTAGAAGTGTTCTTCCAGATGCACTTTTGGTCGACTGAGCAATTGCAGCACCCATCACACAGCTTTCTCACTGCCAATTTTTCATGCAAAATATTGTGCACTTACTCAGTTGAGATTCCTACAGCCTCAGCAGTCTCACAAATTTTGACTCAGCAGTTTTGTATAACCAAATCGTGGATTTCTTCAATGGTGTTCCATGTGGTGACCTCAATTGGGCGACCAGAGCATGATTCATCTTTGGTGCTTCTTCGACCACGTTTAAGTTCATTGATCCAAAAGTAAATGGTCTTCAATGTTGGTGCAGAGTCCATTGAACTCCATCAACTCAGTTTTGACTTGTGCAGCACTCCAGCCCTTCAAATGAAAATGTTTAATAACAGCAAGAAACTGTTTTCTCCATTTACAATCACAGCTACCACACTGACCAGTTCAGGTGGCTGTCAACAATAAACTGTATATTGTAGCACATTAAAATTTTCTGTAAAATCTTTTGAACAATCAAGCTTACCACCCACAAAATTGCAACAAAAATTTCCATTCCCTCATGGAAATTTACCAGATTTATCAAACGACGCTCATAAGTCGGCTGACAAATAAAGTTGTTGGCTTTTATTTTTATTATATCAACATTCCTTCTCTTCTAATTTCATAATGGATTCTCTTTTCTCCATACAGCATTCAACTTTATGGTTTCCATTTTATTCCTTACATCTTCACCTGACTTAAAAGCTTGCACAATTTTGTTAAGTCTCCATTGTCCTATGCTGAACAATTTCTTGCAAAATTAATTGCAAACAGGCTGTGCTAGATCTCTTAGTTAACTGAAAATAAATTACTGAATTTATTCAGAATAAATAACTTATTATGGGATTTTCTAAAGTTTTCTAAGTCCACTTTTTATAATTAATACATTAATATCTTCATATCCTAACATTTTTAAGTTAATTAATGATTCCTTTTACTAAACCTAATGAAAAGGTAAAACAGCTAAACAAGAACTGGAAAAAAAAACAGGAAAATGAAATTAAGTTCAAGGAAAGTACTTTAGAGCATTATATTAATCTTTCCTCAGAAGCTACAGGGTAGTTAAATTATAATTGAACCCACACACAGCCTCTGCATGCAAGATGGCTGCCAGTCGCCAGGGAACTTAGTCCAGCAGAGACGAACTAGAATCCTTACCTTATAATAGATGCTGGAAATGTTGACCTTCTGCTCTCAAAGAGACAGCATATCTCTCGCTCTCTCTCAAAAGCTCAGCAGCAGGTATTCTTGTGATTTCTTGCACAATGTTTTCCCTAAGTTCCTGTAGTGTATGAGGATTGGAACAATATACATATGTTGAAACTGAAGCCCTATCGCTACACACGTGTAGAAGCATTAAAGCCAAATGATTCCACTAAACATGTGAATTATTGTAACTGGTTTTTCCAATCCATAAAAAGAAGTTGCATTGAATTTTATTTTTCACTGATAAATCTTGGTTTTAATTAACTGGATGTGCGAATACTCACAACAGTTGATATTGGGTTTCAGAAAAAAATCTGTGCTACTAGATGAAATGCCTCATGATCAGAAAATTGGAATGTGGTGTGCGATAAATGCTAGAAGAAGAATAGGACCCATATTCTTTGAAGAAACAATAAATGCAGAGCAATATCAGTGTTTAATTCTGAGATCATTTTTCAATCGCTTGACAGAAGAAATCATATGGTTGGTTCCACCAAGATTCTGCAACAGCACATACAACTGCAAATCATTAAATGCAGTAAGTGAGATGTTTGTTGACAGAATAATTAGTGTAGATTTGTGGTCCCCTTGTTCTTTTGACCTAATAAGTTGTGACTTTTGTTTATGGGTTTTATTTTAAAAGACAGTGTATTGTTCCAATCCTCAAACACTACAGGAATTTAGGGAAAACATTGTGCAAGAGATCACAAAATAATCTACTGCTGAGCTTCGAAGAGTGAGCAAGAATATTTACACAAGATATGCTGCCTGTTTGAGAGCAAGTCAACATTTCTATTATAAGGTAAGGATTCCAGTCTGCCTCTGCCAACCTAAGTTCCCTGATGACTAACAGCTGTCTTGTGCAGTAAAGAGAGGCTGCAAGTGGGTTTGATTATAATTGAACTACCCGGTATATATTCCCCCTGTTCTATTTGTTATTAATTAAAAGTTACAAACCCCATATTTTACTGTTTCTTGCTCCATGACTTATGACTTTACCTGGTTTCAGTTTCTTTGGAGAAGATGTTTTCACACCAATCAGTCAAAAATCTTGATCTAATTTGCAGGTAGCTATGTCCAATTTCCTTGCTTTCACAAAAAAGTATACTGGAATATTGCCACATTTGTATCATCCTTCCGTATGACAGTATATAAGACTTTAAAATTGATTTGCATTTCTATCAAGACAAATTATGAAGCAGTAAAATTTAGTTCCTGCCATAATACTCTTCTGATTAATACTGTATTAATATTCATAATATTAACTAACTTTGTTTGTCTTTCAGATACACATGTTTTCCCTTAAACTCTCTTCCTATTTCCTTTGATATTTACCAACAGTACCAAAATTTTCCATTTTTATAACTAGAACACATACACATGCCATCACAATTCAATAATTCAACAATCCATGTGATGACAAATCATCCTAACGGTATTAAAATAAACATCAGAAAATGGCACAAAACTAAGTTTTGAATTGACCACTTTTTAAAAACAATGTCTTGTTCTGACACACCAACTTCAGCAAGGAAAAATAATAGGAAAGAATACAAATGCACTGGTTTTGATTAATAGTGCTATAGAACACCTACCCAAGTGATATGCTATCTAGCTTAAAGCATATTCCTTCAGGTGTCATTTCTAGGAACATGCACATCCTGATCGTGATCATACGATAGTATTCGTAAATTTTAACCCTTGTTCATTAAAAATGCATATTTTGACATTTTCTCATTATATCTGCAAATTTTAATGTTTAGTTTTTACAAACTGCTATTTTTTTAAATTTTGATGCTTCCTAAGTATGATAATTTTAAATGACTTAGTAACTTTATCTGAATAGAGTTTTCTCTTTATTTTGACAATAATATAAAGTATGGTGATGATTGCCGATGGTTATGGAAGAATCATTCAGAGAAACCATAATTGGGGTCAATGTAGATAATACAGAAACACACTTGTTTTCTGGAAGTGGCAAAATTCTCTGCTAGCGCATTGCCTTACATCTGATACAGTTTGTCATTTTGTCTCTTCCATTTGTTCCTTTTTTTGTGTTTAAGACATACGTACATATAGAAAGCGGTCAGAGTTGTGATACTCTTAAAAATTTAATTAGTACTATTTTCACTGAACTGAAAAGTATTGCATACATACTGCAATAAACAAAACATTGTAATAAACACAACACTATTATTTTGTCTTATTAAACCTTATGGCATAGTGTTATGATATATACCTTAAAAGGTTAATGTGCCAAAAGTTACTGCTAAATTTTTGCAAGTGAATTTAGCACATATGGACTTCATGCAAGTGATGATAACTACTGTCTCTGTAAATATTGCAATGCAAGTATATCATGGGAAACAACAGATAGCTGTATGAAACATGTGGAACTTGGCAAACATTAAAAAAATGCTTCCAAGAAGACTGCTGCAGTCCAGCAGGCACAAATAGAAACATCTTACCTGACTGCCAAAAAGAAGAAAAATGCCACTCAAGAATTGGCCAGAGTTACAACAGCATTCCTCAAGGAAATATACTTTTCTAAAGAAAAGTTGGATGATCCCAACATTAGGAAATGGATGGACAAATACATAGAAGGTCCAGTACATAATGTCTTATAAACAGTAGTATCCTGGGATAACTTTTCCCTTTCGAGTGTTCTTGAATTTTCACGCATCTTTGAGCAAAACAAATGTAAACCAGTGAGTTCATCTTCAATTATTGGTACTGCCAACATTTACCAAATTGTTGTTGCAATATTTTAGTGCATAATTTAAACATCCATCTACACAACCCTTTGTTTAAAATACAGTATAATATGAAGTAATTGTCATTCTATAATACTATGGTGGGAAGGCCCTTGTTTACTTTTACTTAAATGTATGCAAGAGTAAAATATCTGCAGCTTACTGGTGTTTCAATAGAGGTTTAGTGGAAACAAACTTATTCAGAAAACTCATCATTATCACAGTTTGAGCGTGAAAAATCTAAATCCAAAAACACTCCAAAGGGTAAACTACCATTATCCAGAAAATTGTATTTAACATCCTGTCCCTAAACTCTAAAAAATGATTTCACTCCTAATTCTCTTTCATTCTTTTCTAAGAGGCAGGAGATTTACCACATGCCAAACTCTTCTTGTAAAATATGTAGGGGACTTGGCAAATTCCCAGATGCAAGATGTGAAAGAATGAGTGGAAGGGAAAGATTACATTTTCTGTGATGAAACCATGATAGAATTGGAAGGTGTGTATTTGTTGTACTGCTCAGAATTGTTTGTATAGTTCATCTGAACTTTTGCAGCTGGTGTTCAGCTTTTGGACAGTACAAATGCATTCAGGCCAATACATACTGGCAGTACACACTGCATTCAGGCCATTCTTGAGTATAATAATTGTATAATGTGAACTACAAAAATGTGAAGAATTTAGTGATGGACTCTGCAAAATACATAACTAAGTGTCAGGTTTTGCCATCAATATTAAATGTGGGGAAAAGAACTCATGATTGTAATATTAAATGTTGGGAAAAAAACTTGTGATTGTGTTCGGTAACTAACTTTATTCCACAATATTACAAACAAAATCAAAAGACGTTACTAGTTACAATATGAAACTATATATGAATATATGGTATCACTAAATTGGCGACAGATGTCGCAGTTATTTATTCTCCAGCATCCTATTTGGTATCACAAACTTCAACATCATGTTTTGAAAGTGTTTTCTATTTTGTGGAATTCTTTCCCCTATTGTTGCCTTTGCCAATACTGAAGAAATGAAGGCAACATAAAATGCTAGTGCTGCTTATTTTTGCTCCCTTAATGAACATGAAATAGACACAATCCAATGTCAAGCTGTTTGTTAAAGAACATGGAATGAATATGGATAATTTCCTCAACAAACTAGAAGATTGAACCTATTCTCTGGCTCACATTTTGTTTGGGGGGCTTCAAAGATTAACTAAAAACTTTGAAAATATAAGAATGAGATTTATTTTATTTTTATTTATTTTATTTTATTTTATGGTTCATTGAAATTATTAAATAAAATGACTATATTAGCTAGTTTTAAATTAGCAATTAAAGAAATTTATTTAAAGCTTTAATGAAGTTGAACTCTTTAATGGCAATAGACCCAAGCAGATCTGTATTTGGATCCAAGAATAGCTGTTACATATATGAACCCTGGTGTACTTTGCTTTGTATGGTGTATCTATCACATCCTTTTTTGCAGAAAACTGTCTCAATGCAATTTGGAGACCATGTGCAAACACTGACTCTGAATTTTACTTTCCCCCTGTAACAATGTACTGATCGACAGAAGAACAAACTTGAAAGAAGGAAATTTGTCTACAATAGTTACTTTTATCTTTGAGTAAAGTGTAATATCTACTGGTTTTTATATTTAGCACTTCAACATTTACATTAATGCTACGCTTTATTTTTGCCATTTTGCTTTCTAATTTTGACACAATGCATCAACATGTAACTGACATTTGTATTTATTAATTAAATTTAAAGGGAGTCGATTAATGACACTAAACAACTTACTTTTTTTTTTTTAGTGTCATTGTTTAGTGTCATTAATCGACTCCCTTTAAATTTAATTTATCATAACACTGTTTTCAACACTTCCAAGAAAGGAATTTGTATTTATGTTTATTAACAAGAATATATCTGGCTGGCCCTGTAGCTCTGTCGGCAGAACACCTGCCTGCCGTGCTAGGGGTTCCAGGTTCGATTCCCTACTGAGGGTGGGGATTTTTCTCCAACCAAGATGCTTCCCATCTTCCCCAGAGTCTAGAAGTACGAATGAGAATGTGTGCGTGATCTAATGATACAACCAAACGATTACAAGTTAACACCATCGATATGTTCCAAAGGAAAACCACTGCCAATATAAAAAAAAAAAAAAGAATATATGTGAACTATGTTAACAATTGCCTGCCTTTGATTTCAGACTAATTCAACAGCCAGTAAAATTACATTAAAAATAAAACTGCTTTTGACCAAATTATAGTCACATCTTTTGCATACCAGTAATCATTTGTAATAGTAAAGTCTCTAATGAAATAGAAATTTTCAATGAAAGTGAAATGGATAAATACATATTGTGTAGATAAGATTTTATTATCTGAAACAGGCAAGCAATAACCACCTTTTCCAAACATAAAGAGCAACTTTGTGTTGGGTAGAGCAGCTTTCTGACCTCACTCCCAAACAATGTTGACTTTAGCATATCTGGTCTGAACACATGTTAAAAATTGTTAAGTAGGCACCTATTATTGACATTAATTACAAAATCAGTAATTCCATCTAGAATGTACTGTCAAAATTCATCTGAATCAGGAAGTTCTTAAGAATCTACTACATATTGTAAAATCATGTTTCTCATTTATTATTGTTACAGTAAATATTAACACTTTCCAACAATGTGTTTTCTTTTGTAGAAATAATTTTTTATATTCCTTACAATTATGTACAACTGAGTCCTTCAATCATTATAGGTTAAAGAATAAATTAACTTTTATTTGTAATAAATTATACTTTCCTTTTAAAAAAAGGTAACAGAATTAGGTTATCCAGCAATAATGTTTCCTGCAATTAAGTTACCTATACTGTACATTAGTAATATCATATCATAATCTCAGTATAAAACTTAAAAAGTTTCCTTCATGAAACCTTATGCAACAGATTTATGCAATCAGTAACACATATATGAAACATTGCATTCCTTTGAAAAAGTTTGAATTCATTAATATGGCTGAGTATTATACATAAAATTAATTTAAAACTTTGTACTTAATTCTACAAACTATGCTGTTTTTTTAAATTGTTCTTGTCATTAAGTTTATTCACAGTTGAATTACTTGTTTTTTTCATTCCTGCTCCGCCACAGTCACACCATGGTGTTAATTCTTTGTTACAGTGTAACTCAATGTTCACAACCGTTAAAGGTGCTTCATTGATAATAATCTCACTAACACTTGTTACTTTATAAGCCACATCCTTTAAACCAGTTTGTCGATCACGGCGTCTTGTTATCTCTCGCTGATTGAAACACTTTGTCATGTCTCGCTTCCTATGTAAGCGATCATGAGTATGTCTGAAATAATTTGTAATATTATTAATTAAATACATGAATACAGTAAGCACAGAATTTTAACAGCAACTGACTGAAATACCGCTATCATACCTAAATCTACAATTAGTGATGGTTCAACAGAGATGCTTTTTATTTACTTATTTATTCATCACTGTACATATGAGATACATCAATGGAAAGAATAAAAGGATACAAGAATTAAGAAAGAATATAATAAATCAAAATATAATAAGTCAGTAATGCAATAAATCAATTATAAATAATTTAAAAAATATATAATAATTAAAAGAATATAATCCTTACAAAGAATTGAGGAAACTACAGGAGTTCAATCATAAAACAATCAAGAAATACAATTTCTAGCCTAAATCTTTGAGTACAAATGGAAGGAAGGCATCCATTAAACCAACTTATAATACATCTGTAAAAGAATTTCTGCCGCGTAGAGGATCGTAAGTTTGAGTCCCGCCTTGGGAATGGGTATTTATGTGTATGATGTATAAGTGTGAAATTATAGAAAACAGACAGTAAAACAAATGGAAACAATAAAAAATGGTTGAATAAGAAAAAGAAAAAATATATACAAAACTAGATACTCAGTTTTAAAATTGCTAAATTTAAAAATAAAAGATGAAATCCCACCAATTAACAGATCCAGAATATACCAAATAAGTTGTAAGAACTGTGAAAAATGCAACATAGATCAAACTAAAAGAAATCTAAAAACCAGAGTCAAAGAGAACTTAGGAAATATCAAATTGAAACAAGAAGATAAGTCAACAGTAGCATTTAATTTTTGGAACAAAAACCATGACATTGATCCAAATCCAAAATTACTAGAAGGAGAGATAAACCAAAATAAACTGTCAACATTTATTTTCACCCTTTTATAACACAATACATGTTTGTTGGATATGTCAGTTAAATTTATATTACATATTAAAAAAAAAAAAAAAAAACATACAATATTACACAATTATATAACATTTCACATTAATAATAATCAATAATAATAATCATAATACATTTCTATGTAGTTACTTTACATATGATAGTTACATAGTAACATTTTAGTTTACACACCATTCTACAACAATAATTATTACTATCTATTTAGATATTCCTCAAGCGAATAGAAAGAAGATGTTATGCAGAACTCTTTTAGTTCCCTTTTAAATCGGCTTATTTCTTTTATATTTTTAATATATTCAGGTAATTTATTGCATAGCTCCGTTGCCGCTGCTGAAGGTTTCATATTGTATAGTTGTAACACATGTGCCTGTATATGGGCATAGGAGAACATACTCATATGGAAAAATAAGGACCAAGTAATGAACTTTGAAATCCTACCAGTGGATAATTTGACAAAGTTCATAATTCCACTGCCAGAGAGAAGAGAGCAGACAACAGATGATAGTTGACAAGAGGTTGAAAATAGATGCAACAGCTTCCAAAACTAGTCCCTCAGTAACATAAAAAGGTAAGTGACGAAATGTCAAAAAACTGATTACAAATATTTATTAATTTTTAGATGAGTCGTGTGTGTTCCAATACAGTTAAATCTCGATATATGATTACAAATAGTTTTATCAATTGATTAAATGTGTATGGAGGAAAAAGCAAAAACATACTGCAGATATCAAAAGGCAAGATCTTTTTAGTGCTTACCTGACCTGCATTTTTTTAGAAACTACATAGAAATACAGATACATATAAAACATACCAGAAGATTTTTTTTTAAGGTAAGAATAGGAATTAAAAACCTAGTACGGTACTGCTAAGATGGAAACAAAAGTATTTTTGCCCGCAATGTGAAAGCTGCTCAGTTATAACTCTGCGCTTCATTCTAAGTGAGAAAATATAAAGATATGGAAAAGCAACTCATGTTTGAAACACAGGATAGTCTTGGAATGAGGAATTATAGAAGAATTTTCAAGAAAAATAGAAGACAATTTATTATAAAGCATGTCAAGAGTTGCAGGTGAGCGGCGGTAGCAGTAAGACATGTTTACACGAACTCTATAATGATGGACATTCCGAGGTCAAATCAGGTTATTTAACTGCTAGAAAGTTGTGACAAAAAGTTATATAAATAGAGATGGTAATTTAATGGGTTGTAGCTTTTCTCTGGTGATTTTGTGTTTATTAATGATAAATGTAATCGAAATGAATCTGGGACCACAAATTATGGAAGTATTCACAATGTTAAAAGATTTCGCGGAAGACATGGTGCAAGTTAAAAATATGGGAGAAACAATATTTGGAGTAAAGAGTAATATGGAAAAAATAAAAAAATATTATCAATATGGCTGACGAAAATACAGGTGTGAAGTTTGTGGAAATAGATGACTGCTATACCTGGAAAGAATGGAACAAGCTGATCGCAGAAGAAGTCTAATTATTATGGGCTGCAAGGAAGAAAGGAGAGAAAGAATAGGATATCAGGTTGAAGAAATTTTAAAGAAGCTAGACCTTAATCTACTTCATTGAGAGATCATAGATTCATTCTGGATTGGGAAAAGAACCAGAAATCAGCTGATATTAGTGAAATTGGCAACCATGAACTTCAAATGAATGGTGTTGAAAAATACATCCAAATTAAATGGAACTGGAATTTTCATAGAGCAAGATTATGGAAAGAAGAAGGGAATTGAGAAATGAACTTTTAGCAGAAATGAGTATAGGAAAGGGTAAGAGGGCTTGCTTTATTGATAGATGGAAAGAAAATGGAAGCCTATGAGAAGGATGGTTCTGCCTACACAGTTGAGAGAAGATCCACAGAGTTCGACATAAGGCTCAAATGCAACACATGTATGAAGAAACAGGGATTGAGTCTTATGTCAACTCCAGGTGGCAGTGTATTGGAAATAGAAGAGGTTGAGAACTTGGGCAAAAATGGGTTACATGTAGTAGAGCCAAAATTGAAAGGAAGAGGTCGGTATAGGATAATACCTTAGGTCTGCTGTGTTTATGAAGGAAATTAGCAAATGGAGAAACTGCAAAAATCGCATGTTTTGCTGACATATTGCGGTAGTACACATATGGGTGTGGAAAAATGTGAACTTAAGAGTTAAGTGGTTTTGACTATTATGAAAGTTTGGCAATAAAGGCCAAGTGAAAGGTAGAGCATAAAGTGGAATAGGGGTATTTAAAAGGAAGAAGGGGTTAAGAGTTAAAATGAGTCATGGGAGGAGTGATAATATGTAGTCTGGTTACTGATGCAGGGGTTCTTAGGAGAAAGAAATGTAATAGGACTAGGGGTTGTATATAACCCACCATGTGGTTCAGATTTTTACTATCAAACTTTGTTGAATACGTTAAGTATATAGATATATACTTGATATAGATATATATGAATTTTAAGGTTATTATTATGGGAGACTAATGCTAGATTTGGGAAAGGGCAAATTCGAATTCTATTACTGGGGAGTTGAAAGAAAAAGTTGAGATACTGAAGAGGAACAGTAAAGATATGTAATATAGAGGGTTTTAGGCTAATAGATTTTTATGTAGAAAATAATTTGGTTATTGTAATGGTGTGAAGGGGAGTGATTCTCTAGGAGAGTAAACATGTATAAATAAAAATGGACAAAGTGTTGTAGACTATATGTTGTGCTCAAGAGACAGAGAATATGTTTGTTGAATTTGAAATACTGAATATGGGGCTGACCGATAGTCATTTCCCACTTGGGTAAGGTTTAATAGGGGGAGTGGAGGAATTTGGTTCAGCAGATGAACAGAGGCAAAAAATAAACATTGGTGGAGAAAAGAAACTGAACAATTATTCAGGCATAATTTAGAATGGAGTATAATTTAAAATAAGTTCAATAAAGGAGTATTGGAAGGAATAACGAAGGAAATTAGAGGAAAAAGGTTACAAAGGATCAGGAGGGATGATATGACAAGGAATAGCAAGAAAAAGAATAGAGTGTGAACTAAAACGATGGAGGCAGGAAGGAGATCAGGAGTCAAAAGCAAATTTTTTGTTAGATGGGGATATAGGTGTTTATTAGAATTTAAGAGCGACGATTGGGGACAGAAGATTAGCAATAGACTACGGGAAGCATTAAATATGCAGGAGAATCGGAAAATGTGGGAAATTATAAGAAAAACGAAGGGCCATTAAAAATATTCTGGTCATATTTGGTGTGAGTATTTTAAGGAATTACTGGACTGAAGTAATGTGGAATATAACTGGATGAGGAATAGACCAGAGATGAGACTAATGGAAGTTCTTGATATAGAAATTACTGATTAGGAAAATTGAGAGATAGTTAAGAATTTGAAGAGTAATAAGGTACATATGTGGAATAGATGGGATACCAAGGGAATGGTGTAAAGTTTGGCATGAGGATGTGATTAGAAGAGAATTCATGTATAGAAATCGTTTGGAATTTACATGAAGAAAGTTATGTTTTCTTTTTTCCTTGTTCGTCAGGGGGAGTGTTAGCAAGGAAAGACATTGTACAATCTTAAGGACTCAGTTTGTTAATGTTGTGTAACCTGTTTTGTAGTGAATAATTGACAAGTTTTCACTTTTTTTTAAATTTAAAGGGAGTTCATTAATGACACTAAACAACACTTACTTTAAAATCTCCTAGAGCATGTTTTAGAGACTATTTCCCTCCATTGTCAACCAGACATCCACTGGTTCTCTGTGGTGTAGCTGGCAATATTTTGTCATAGGTCTCCTCTAGTGGTGGTTCGAGGAACTGGCTGAACAAATCTTTCTGGGGGATGTTGAAATTGAATACCATGTTCCTATTTTTTGAAATGAAAATTTGTTCCCATGTGGACAGTTCTTGTTTTCCTGATGCATTGTTTAGTAGTTTTGGTCTGGAGTTATGTTGTGGTTTTTGTGGCACCGTTTGTTAGAGCGATTGGACGGAAACCAGATCTGTGGTTCAAATCCCGGCCATGGCATTGAATTTTTCATGTTGACTATCAAAAACCTTAGCCTATATACGGCTGGTGCAAAGAAATGATTAATTTCCATCAATTAACTAAAATAAGAGTTAAATGATGAAGCCTGGGACTCAAGTACTTACGATACTTATGTCGCCACAAACAGTGTACCTCGAATGCGAGAGCCCCTAGTGGTCTACCTGGGAAATATGAGTCAAATGGAAAATTTGATGTCATGACAGCAAGTTGGCCATGGTAGCTCAATGGGTTAGAGTGACTGGACAGAAACCAGGAGATCCGAGGTTCAAATCCCGGCCATGGCAATGAATTTTTCATGTTGACTATCTAGCCAAAACCTTAGCCTATATACGGCTGGTGTGAAGAAATGATTAATTTCCATCAATTAACTAAAATTGAAATAAGCATATTTTAAGCTTTTTTGTTATCAGATTGCACATACTAAAATTGTTGGCTTCACCTCATCATGATTATGCAATTGAGTACAATATGTAATTAATTACTAAATAAATACATCACACCCTAACATGTCAATTTCTGACGAGAATGTGGAAGAAATAAAGAAAATTATTCTGGAAAATCGCCAAATCACCATCAGAGAGGTTGCTGATGATATCGGCTTATCCTATGGCTCATGCTGAATGAGGCGAGTGAGTGAGTGTGTGGTGTTTTAGGGCCCGTCGACAACAAGGTCATTTGGGCCCTGCTGCTGAATGAGGCAAAAAAGTACGAAAGTGTTGAATTTCAATCAAAAATGATGTTGTATGACACTGCTCAAAAATTGCTGAATGAAGTTGATAATGACCCAGAACTTAAAAAGAAAGTTATAACAGGTGACGAAAATGGTATACAGGCATGACGTCAAAACTGAAGTCCAATCATATCAATGGAAACTGCCTAAAGAGCCAAGACGAAAACAGTTTGACAAGTTCAATCACACGTGAACGTTCTTCTGTTTCCTTCGATTATGATGGGATAGTAGAGTTCAGTTAACTTGAGGTGGCAGCTGAGCAAAGATGTACACTAAATGTAATTAGTCTGTTACCAATCCTGAAAGGAGACATTTTGATTTGTACACTTACAGTAGTTGATATGGCTCCACATGTATAAATCATCCTCAGTCTCCTTTCAGGATTGGTAACAGACTAATTCCATTTAGTGTGCATCTTTACTCAGCTGCCACCTCAAGTTAATCAGAGTGTACATTGCAAGTTCCTGCCTTATGGCCATACAGTTAATAAGGAATATTACCTGGAAGTTATGCGCCTATGTGAAGCAATTCAGGATCAAAAAGAAAAAAGATCAGAACTGTGGCAAAACCATTCGTGGAAATTGCATCATAATAATCCTCCCACTCACACTTCAATGCTTGTTCATGACTTTCTGGCAAAAAAACAAGACCATTATGTTACTTCAGACACAGTACTCGCAGAACATGGCCCCCTGTGACTTCTTTCTATTCTTGAGGCTGAAGAGAACCATGAAACGACGTCATTTTGTCATCATTGAGAAGATAAAAGAAGAATCACTGAAGGAGATGAACACCATAAAAAAGTGAGTTCCAGAAGTGCTTCCAATTTTGGAAAAAGCACTGGCACAATTGCGTTATATCTGAGGAGGATTACTCTGAAGGGGACAAAGTTGATATTGATGAATAAATAAAGATTCTTTAAGAAAAATAAGAATTCTCTTTCTCTTTGATCACACCTTTGGTTTGATCTAGTATGTTGATTAAAATTATTTGAGAAATAAGTAAAATAATTTTTACCTTTAAAACTTATCATGAAAAAAATTTAATAACATATTAATATTCTAGAAAGCCATATAGCAAAACTAAAATGTATGTTAGAGTTTAAAATTACTAGTTTACATATATTGATAAAATTACAAAATTAAAATCAAGAACATTTCATATGTATTAAATACAAAAAGTGTGAAAATCCACTCTAAATGAAAATGTTTATATCTAGAGGTATGTGCAGAACTGCTTTAATACACTCTGGATATCAATGAAGTTTGAACTTAAAATCTATCTGGACATACTAAGAAAAATTATAATTTTACTCTCCACCAAAGAATAATATTCTGCAAAGTTCATTCAAAAACCCTATAGATGACAATTATAGGCTGGTTTTATATGGATATTCCACTATCACTTACTCAAAAAGAATTTGCACTTAACTAATGACTGAAATTCTGTTGAAAAAAGCCATACTAATAAAGTTATAAAGCTCACAAATAGGAAACAACAAATACACACCTGAAAGTGTTTTCAGTGCCTGTAGAAATATTTACAGGTCTTGATACATTGAGACCAGCTTCTTTTAGGCGTACATAAAATTCATCATCTTCCAAACCCCAGCCCCAATATTTGTTACTCATACCATTCACTTGCTCAAAATGCTCTCTGCAAAAACAACGAAAACTAATGACAAGCAGAGGAAATACTGTCTAATATTTTATTTATGTGCATCTTATTCAGTTTACAATAATGGAAGGAAGGAAATGAGGCTTTAGGGCACAAAACCTTATATGTCGTTAGTGCCCTCACAATAATGGATATTAATGAATCAAGCATACGAGGGTAATCCCAAAACTAAGGTCTTCAAAGCGCTGGGGTCTCAGGGAAACTGCTTGCACGGATGTTGGCCATACTGCTTCTTTCCTTCTTCCCTCCACTCTCTACAGACACCACTAAACATCCACTAGGGCTCTCAGTCTTGGCTTGGCAGACAGTTGTAATACAGCTCCCATTAGCAACCACCACCAGGTAAGAAGTTCGCGCAGTTATTAGATTTTTAAATGCAAAAAGAGTTAAAAGAATTGAAATTCATTGACAGTTGGTGGAAGTATATGGAGAGCTCTTGTATGGATTTCAAAAATGTCCACAAGTGGTGTAGAGAGTTTGCAGATGGTTGCACAGAAATTCAAGACGAGGAATGAAGCAGGAGACCACCAATTTCGGAAAAAACAATCACAAACGTTGAAAAAATAGAGCTTTGAGATCGATGCATCACTCTCAATGAGCTCTGCATTGTTGTTCCTGAGATTTCTCAAAGCACCATTCACAGCACTTTGACTAAAGAGTTGAAATTTTGGAAGGAGTATGCAAGATGGTTCCCAAGAATGCTGATAGAAGATCACAAAAGGCAACATGCTGAAAGTTCCCGTCAATTTCTTCAATGCTATGCTGTCAAAAAGGACAATCTTTTGGAGTCAATAGATACTGGCAACGAAACTTGGGCTTTCCACTTCACGCCAAGACAGGACAACAACAATCTCGTGAGTGGCAGCATTCTGGTTCACCCAAGTCGCAAAAGTTCAAAAGAACACAGTCTGCCAGAAAAGTCATGTCAACTGTGTTTTGGGATCAAAAGGGGATATTGTTGGTTGACTTTATGGATCCTGGGACAACAATCAATGCCAACAGTTATTGTCAGACACTAAGAAAACTCAGACGGGCAATTAAAAACCGAAGAGGAGGAATATTGAGCATTGTGTCAGCTTTCTCCACAATAATGCTTGCCCCCACACTGCTCGTCAAACTGTGGATTTCCTTATTAAATTTATTGGGAGTCGATTGACACTAAACAACACTTACTTTTAAATTTTCCCGGAACTAGTTTCAGAGGCCTTCCCTCTATCATCAGCCGGACATCGACTGGTTCTCCTTGGTGTAGCTGGCAATATTTTGTCATCAGTCTCCTCTGGTGGCAGTTCGAGGAACTTGCTGAACAAATCTTTCTGGGGGAAAGCAAGTTCCTCGAACTGCCACCAGAGGAGACTGATGACAAAATATTGCCAGCTACACCAAGGAGAACCAGTCGATGTCCGGCTGATGATAGAGGGAAGGCCTCTGAAACTAGTTCCGGGAAAATTTAAAAGTAAGTGTTGTTTAGTGTCATTACTCGACTGCCAATAAATTTAATTTATACAACACTGTTTTCAACACTTCCATGAAAGGATTTGTGGATTTCCTGCTTCAATTTGGATGGGATATCATCACCCACCCACCCTATAGTTCAAACTTAGTACCCAGTGACTACCACTTTTTCCCAAATTGAAAGAACACTTGCGTGGAAGGTGCTTTAGTGACAAGGTGAAAGATGGGGTCCAACGCTTCAAGAGCATGGCGGTGGACTGGTATAACATGAGCATACAAAAATTGCCACAGCATTTACAAAAATGTATTGATTGAAAAGGCCATTATGTGGAAAAATAGAAAAATGTTCAAGCTTAAAATCTATGTACCTTTTGTTGTCAATGTTTATTTAAATTTTTAAAAACTTGGAGACCTTAGTTTTGAGATTACTCTCGTATATGACATACAACATATATGCTTAATAGAGTTGTTTTTTTAAAGCTTAACAAATAGAAAGAAAACAGAAAGTAGCAAATGAATTTCTCCACTTTCTGAAATACTTCTTTTTATTCTATATAGTCAGTTGATGTAAAGAGATTTGGGAAATTAGTCCTGTTTTGACAATATTAATATCAAAGATAAGTTTAATCACTAATTGTTATAATTCCTTGAAATATATTTGATTTGCTCTCAAAGCTTCAATTTTTTTTACATTTATTTGTTAAATTCTGCATTCTTGTATTCCTGTTATCTAGTATAAAGGGTCAGAAAGTGGTTACTCAACAAAGATGATTATTGAGTAAGATTTTAAAATCATTTAAATATTATAGTTGAATGCTAACTCAATGTGGCATGAGATTCTTCAGCAGCCCTGAAAAATCTAGCACAATGAATGAAACATCTGCATCTAGCTACCTCTGGAGGTTCAGCTCAATTCAGATTAGATCACTGGCATTTCAAAGCAGGCAATAAATTAACTTTAAAGAGAGTCGATTAAAGACACTAGACAACACTTACTTTTAAATTTTTCCGGAACATGTTTCAGAGGCTTTGCCTCTATCATCGGCCGGCTCTTAGAGGCAAAGCCTCTGAAACATGTTCCGGAAAAATTTAAAAGTGTTGTCTAGTGTCTTTAATCGACTCTTTAAAGTTAATTTATCATAACAACACTGTTTTCAACACTTCCAAGAAAGGAAAGGCAATAAATTGTTTGCTTAACCTTACTGTATAATCAAGGTTCAACAATTGCAACTAGATAGCCAGTGACCAATGTACAAATCTGCAGATTTCTATACCCTTAAGTAAAACAATTAGCAAAATATGTGATAGCTACAATATTAGCAATTTTAATGGACACCTACTTTCTCTTTTAATGTACTACTTATACTTATAGGTAAATGTACTTTTAAACAAACCTTTTAATAATTAAAATTCCCCCAACAAATGTGGGATAATGATAACGTGGATGTAAATCAGGTGAAGCTACATGGAATGGTCCAGATTCAGGATAATCATAATGAAGCTGTGGATTTAACGGCAAGAGATCAACGTCATGCATTACAATATAGTCACATTCTTCCCGAGACAGAAGGAAACCAACATTAATCAGTGAAGCTCTGTTGAAACGGTAGCGATCAACCTACAACACAGAGATACGAACATATTTAAACTAAAAAGATTATAGCAAACAAAAGTATTATGCATACAATTAATATTTCCTAGTAATTACCTAATTTCACCCCACCACAGAAAATAGATAGTCTAAACAAAAAGATAAACACTTTTACTAAAATAAAAAACTTAACAAATGCTTTAAAAGTGTGAATAAAACATCCACTTTATTCCTGGGTCAAACACTACCAAATTTTTAAGTGAGATTATGCCAGTCTAATTTATATTTATTCATGCCACAAACCAAGAATAGTTCAACCACAGGGTTTTCTTTGGTTCAAAAACTGATCCAAGCAGAGCCGAGAACATAGCTTATGCTACTCTTACCACCTATTTTGTTCCAGATCATATAAAAAGCTCGATTTTGTAAGAATTCTTTACTATGCTATATTAAATTAAATTTAAAGGTAGTCGATTAATCACACTTAATAACACTTACTTTTAAATTTTTCCGGAACATGTTTCAGAGACTTTGCCTCCATCCTCAACCGGCCATCGACTGGTTCTCATTGAAGTAGTTGATATTTTATCATAGGTCTCCTCTGGTGGCGGTTCGAGGAACTTGCTGAACAAATCTTTCTGGGGGATGTCGAAAATGAATACTTTGTTCCTATTTCTTGAAATGAAGATTTGTTGTTTGATAAATTCAAAAAAGTCTTCAAAAAACAAAACATTCAACTAGCACCAGTCAACCATTTCTCCTTAAAAAATCTAATTTTTTCAAACATCAAAGATGCCATTCCATCTAACAAAAGATCTGGTATATATCAAATTGAATACAGTGACCGTAGTCAAATTTATATTGGAAAAACCAAAAGAAATTTAGAAACAAGAGCAAAGGAACACTTTAGGAACATAAAATATAAACAATTAGAAAAATCAGCAGTTGCCACACATTTTTGGAAAAAAAACCACAACATAAATCCAGAACCAAAACTACTAAAACATACATCAGGGAAACAAGAACTATCCACATGGGAACAAATCTTCATTTCAAAAATAGGAACAAAGTATTCAATTTCGACATCCCCCAGAAAGATTTGTTCAGCAAGTTCCTCGAACCACCACCAGAGGAGACCTATGACAAAATATTGTCAACTACACCAATGAGAACCAATCGATGGCCAGTTGAGGATGGAGGCAAAGTCTCTGAAACATGTTCTGGAAAAATTTTAAAGTAAGTGTTGTTTAGTGTCATTAATCGACTCCTTTAAATTTAATTTATTATAACAACACTGTTTTCAACACTTCCAAGAAAGGGATCTGCTATATTACTTTATCATTACTTGAAATTTCAAGTCACTTCAATATTATATGTGTTGCATGTTGTAATGATGTAGCCACATGAAAGAAAAAATTACATTTTTATATCTTAAGTTTATGAGCTCCTGATTGAAGCTACAGGGCAATTAAGTTTCATTTAAACATTTAAATACTCATAAAGGAGATCTGAAATATGATGTAGCAATGTCTATTAACCAATCATAAAACTTTTAACATTCTACTAGATAATATTCTGAGCTGCAGAATATAAATGTAAATTCCAAAAATCGTGTATGTTTTGGGGAAATGGCATTTTGAGTCAGCATAGAGACGATCACTGCATTATGTTAATCAGTGCTTTAATTTAGTTGTAAAACTAGTCAACACACGCATTTTTAAATCACATCAATTTGATCCTACACAGTTTGTCCCAGATGATCTCTCTCCCTTTCCCCCTTTTCCTGTTTGCTCAGATTTATTTGCTTCATCTACATACATCTTTTATTCTTTCTGCTTAATACTCTTTAATTCCCTAGCATTGACTTCTATGGTATTCAAATGTATTTTAATTCTTCCTGTGGTCATCTTAACCAGCAGTCTTTCTTTGGCACAAATAGGATCCATGAGTTCATTAGTTCATGGATTCTTCTACTACATTGTCAACTGTTTCTTTGTATTTGAGTGCAAAGAAGCTAATGATGTAATCAACATATCCTACTGAATTTATATTGTTACCCGAACGTTGGAACTCCCTATAGAACCGACCGGCAGCAGCAGCAGCAGCAGCAGCAGGAGACGGTAGGCATTTGCTACGCCCACTCATTTGTCTTATAGTGGTAACGAGGGGTGGCTGGAAAAACATCACTGTGCCGTCTCTTTCCGCTCCACCGGAGTTCTCGAACATACGGGATATTTCATCTAATCCAGAACCTTCTAGATTGGCCAGTTGGTCCTATATAAGCAACGCGTTGGGCTGGAGGGGAGGAGTTCTTGTCGAGCAGTCGTGAGGATCGCCCAGTGAGGGAACAGACTGTGTACGTGCTTCGGAAGAGTGTACGTAACTGTGAGCGTGCAGTGGAACTGTAACGGACGAACTGGTGAATTGTAATTGTGTGCATTACGTAATTCTGTGTAATCGGCAAGTGTTCAACTGTAATTCGGTGGAAATAAAGAACCTTTTTGAGTGGTACAATCAGACTTTTAATTTCACGAACCCACAAAGTCACAATATTTTAAAAGATAAGTGAAGCACTGGCACTAGGTATTTGTAAGTAATTTATAGTAATATAAATTTAGATGTATTTTAAGTTTCTTGATTTACCAAGGAAAACCTTATCAAAACTTTGCAACTCAAATTGATATGAACAGTTTTAAATGGTGTTATCTGAAATACTGAGTACTTACTAACCGCTCCTTAGAACATGCAGCTGTTGTGATAGCACACTCTACAACAGAAGACCACTATCACCCCAAACCATATTTATTTAACAAGTTTAAGCACATTTCTTGTAGTATTACAGTTAATGGAAGGTCTATAGCAATAAATGATTATAGACAGTTTCAATATTTTTGTCACTAAATGCAACATAGGTATCTTATCCATGACAACACAATTTTAATGAAACATTTATAAATATAAAAATTACAAGATATAAAATGAAACTGCATATGCACTAATTAGTAGGAAAAAAGAAATTAGATAAGAAAGCTGTCTCTAAGAAGTTTAAGATACAGTGACATGCATACACTTCTATCAGGTCTTAACTTTGAAATGGCATTCTAGCAGTTAAAACTAATGCTTTCCCTTTAATTAAGAAGAAATTAACTATTTTAGCTATAAAATGTACAAATGCTTGTTTTGTCACTGACTTGCCATAAAACTACTCCAAAGTACAAAGTTTTGTCAGTATTGATATATGGATGTGAATGTAGACACTATTTCCTAGCTTTCAGAATATGTTAGCTACATTTGAAAGGATACCACAATACAAGAGACTGGAGGGAGTGGAATAAAGAAATAGAACTCATAAAGAGCTGGATATTGGGAAAGACAAAGACAAGATGAACGAAAATCTGCCTGCCATAGGACAAGGCTGGGAGATAAATGCATACCTAATAAAATATTGAATAGCAAATTTTACAACATTAGGCCAAAAGGAGCATCAACGAACAGATGGAAAGATAGGGTATGAAAAGATGTGTCACAATTGCCTAAAGGTGGATATGTAGAAGAATGAAAGAAAGAAGACTGCTTTACTGTAATAAATAGAGGAAGTGTTGCATTTCACCCGAAAATATATAAATTTCAAAGGAAATGATGTTTTAATAATAAAGATGAAGATGCACCTGAATGAACATAAGTTCACAATCTTCCACTTTTTGATTTTGCTGTACTCCGAGATAGATTGCACTCTTGTTGACACATTTCAGGATGTGATATCTTTCAAAGTGGTTTCTGCACAGTTTACAAGAACAGCTTTCACATGGCTCATGATATTTCTTGTTTTTACATAGTTCATGATGGAAGCCATAGGTCACTAGTTTTATGGTGATATGTCTCTGGGATTGATTTTCCTTAGTCGAGGATCTTTCCACCATTGCACTAGAGGTGTAGAAGTCCTCGTGGATCTCCCTCTTCATGCTTCTCTTCTCAGTAGATGGCAGCAGATATGTCAGGCATATGTCTTCAAAGAAAAAAAGACTCTCTGGTAAGGTCATAAACTAGTCGGGATTTGGTGTTTTTCCCTATACCCAGCACCTTCTTTAGATACCTCGTTTTTACTTTCTCCAACCTTTTAAGGTCACCTTTTTTCATCTTCTCCCATATAATGATTTAAAATCTTATTTAGTAATTTTTTAATTGCACTAATTTTGATTATATTTATTCAAATATCTTATATTTGGTTCTACACCATACAGTACTATCGGCATTATTTTCGCCCGAAACAAGATCATTGCTGTATCGAGAGCTAGTAAATGTAGGTTCTTTATATTGTACATGGCTTTGATGGAGTGGCTACTCTGTTCTGTATGTGTGTCCTGAATGATGAAATTGTTGGTTGTAATGTGACTTGCACGTATTTGAAGCTATTTACTATCGCCAATGAAGTTCCCTACAGCCTTAGTCCATCATATGGGGATAGTCTCACTCCTTTGTGAAATACCATCTGCACAGTCTTTGCTTTGTTAACGATAAATTTATTGTTGTCAGCCCACTCTTGCAATTTTTCAAGTGCTACTTGTAGTTCCTGCTTGACTGGTGAGCCCAGCATCATGTTGTCCACATACATAATCACATTTGTTTGTGGCAGGCATCGTCTCGGTAACGTAGGGGTTGTGTGTCTGCCTCACGTTCAAGAGGTCCCGAGTTCGAGTCTCGGTCAGGGTGAGTTACCTGGATAAGGTTTTTCCGAGGTTTTCCCTTATCCTGAAAGACGAATGTCGGGCAACTCTAAGCTCCATGGATCCCGGACCCATTGGAGCATCATTTCACCTATTTCATTCATCGTCCAATATGACTAAATGTTGGAGGATGTAAATTACAAAAAATTGTGGCAGGCCTGTTACTATTGTAACTATGTCAGCTATGACAATGTTAAATAACAGAGGGCTGATAGGGTCTTTCAGTAATACCCCATTTGTCTGTCTTATATATGCTGAGGAAGTCACTCCATCTTCGATTCAGGCTAGGTTGTATAACATTATGATTGCATCACTCCACTGATGTGGGAATTCTTGGTGTTTGCACTTTTAAGATTTTGCATTAGTTTTTGCCCATTTATCTAGTCAAAAGCCTTCTTATAATCTATGAACACTGTACAATATTTTCCTTTCTGTCCTCTTGTGGCTTTCTCAATGTACATCAGCAGATTTTGTAGCTTGCAGAGGGCTTCTTCCATGTCGAAAGCCAAGCGGGCACTCAGGGATTTGGCTTTCAGTGATTTTTATTAATTTCTTTAACAATTTTGAGAAAATTTTGAATGAGTTATTTTTCAGGGCTGCATCTCTGTAAATGTTGGGATCTTCTCAGTCCCCTTTTCCTTTATACAAGGATTTGATTATAGAAGCCCTCCAGGGCGTCGGTAAGGTTTGATTTTTATTAATTTCTTTGTTAACAATTTTGAGAAAATTTTGAATGAGTTATTTTACAGGGTTGCACCTCTGCAAATGTTGGGATCTTCCAGGTCCCCTTTTCCTCTTAACAAGGATTTTATTATAGAGACCTTCCAGGGTGTCGGTAAGCATTGTGTGCTATGACATTTATTGAAGTGTTTTATTCAATAAGAAATTATGTTTGGCTGCTAAACCCAAAAATAGGATTCCTGAAAAAAATAGTGTGTATATGCTTAAGTTTATATGTGCATGCACATATATTTGTGAACCGGTATATTTAAAATTAAATGTTAAATAAATACTAAACTTTGTATGGAAATCCATTATTTTCCATATTTGGACACCAAAAGAACACTGAAATATTAAGCTTTCTTTGCACCACACTTAATCCAGTCTACCAGATGAAAATATTTTTGTTTGCAATTTTTCAATTGTTTAATGAGGACAAAAAATGGCATTTGCTGTGGAAGATAATTTGATTCAAGACCTTTTGCTTTTGAGTTCCTTAAGAGGGCCATGGAGTTTACAATGGCCAAAAGCTTGAATTTCATCAATTTGACACAGCTGATCTCCTAGCTGAAGCCATCATCAGAGAAGCTTATGCTGTTCTTTACTACCCAACAGCCCGAGAAAAAGTGTAAAGAAATAGAAACTGAAGACATAGTTACCTTTGGAGTGTTTGGAGTGTTGTGTGAAGTTGAAGTTATTTCTTCTAGAGCCCAGAACACACGTTTTGTTTTATAGCAAAATGACAACACACATGGTCATTTTACTGCTACTAATTACATGCAATGTGGATAGCTATCTTAAATGTGGATCAAAATTTGCTGGAAATTCCTGGAGTTTTTTGCTTTGACCTACAGTTATGGTGTTGTTACTTACCAGTTGCACTGACTGCAACTGCTTCACTTGCCTTATAAAATCCATCCCACAGCTACTTTGTGGCTAAGGAACTTCAACCACTCAGCTACTGTTTGTGGCTTAGGGCCCTCATATCCCTTAGAAACAGTAAATGGGACATATGGAAGTGTTTGTTCCTCATATAATAGTTGTATAGCTTTGCATATTAAAATGGATAGAAGTAGGAAATGTATCAGCCAAGAAGTTGGAAAATGACACTGGATCTTGGGCCGTTGGCAGTAAAATGTCAAAGCTTTTACATTACTTACCGCCGTATAGCAATACATTAATAAAAAGAATTCCTGTTAATTTATGGTTCAGTGTTAATGTTTAAGGAATGGACACATTAAGAAAAATAAAAGGAAATGGAGAAGGAAAAAAACTGAGCTGAACATAGTATGTTTTATCTGGAATAAAGCAATAAAGCAATACATTACTTGAGCATAATTCGAGTTTGGAGTATAATGCAGGTTAAGTTCTGCAGTATGAACTAAAGGATTAGCCAGAAGATATGAAATGAAAATAAATAAATACAACCGCATATGCATTTTAAATACAAAAGAAAAACACAAGCATGCATCATAAAACATTAAAATGTGCTTAAAAGTCTTTAAGAGAGGAATACCTGATTTAAGATATAAATATGATGATCAATATTCTGCTTGTTCAAGAAATCTACAATAAATGGAGCAAACACTAGAAGCTCTTCAAATCTGTCTCTGAAGGGCACCAGAACAGCTAATTTGTGTATGGATTTTCCCGGGCGTTTTTCACGACGAGGAAGAGTTATCTCAGGTGGATTATGTGATATTAGCTTGTCACGCCTACATTCGCAATCTTCTGTAAAAGACAAGCAGTCAATCAAATGTTCAATTATTGCTTGTATAAAATTAACAATGAATATTAATTACCTACTGCATTAATTACCTACTGAAACAGGAGAAACTGCTAGAAAACAACCAATAACGAACGTAAAAAATATACAGCCAACTAGAAACTTTAATTTACAAATTTTTGTTGCAGTATGAAACCAAGTAGTCCTTTTAAAAAATTTAGTCATTACTGCAGGTGGGATTGGTATGTTTTTTTCTACACATTATAAGACACTAACTTTCTAATACAGAAAGTAATCTATGCTTTTATAAGTAAATTTTGAGAGTTAGCGAGTATGTAAGGTTTAAGGGTTCATAAACAAATAGATCATTTGAGCCCGAGAAAAATTTTGATGTCCTTTTTAATTTTATAAAAGTAAACTATTTTTAACTTTTCAACACGAACAAAATCTGAAATCATGATTGTCACCCGGACTCTTTAATTTCTGATAATAAAAGAACAGCGAAGCGCATCAACCAGATATTCACGAGTAAAATAAAAACAAGTCACAAACTACAAAACGCAGCTGACAGTCACAGGATTCACAGAAACACCAAATCGCTTGTTTCATAACGTGTTCAAAACTATGCAACCGCCACATAACCCAAATCAAAGTAATGCTCCCGTGTTGATCACAGAACATATGTGTTGCCAATTGGCAGCACGAGGCGATTGTAACATCACATAGTGGGAGAGCACGAAACTACAATACGAAAAATCGCGCTTCCATATACATATATTACGTTGTCGGTCGTATACTGTGGTCGTATAATAAAGTGTTACGGATGTATTTCTCGTACCTGCCTGTTTTTTTAGTTCAGTAAATACCGCGTAGTTATGAAGTAAAACGTTAAGCAGAAGCTGTAACAAAGGTTCTACACTACAGGGAAAAGAAACAACATGACACGTGGAAAGAGTTCTAGATCAAAGAGGCCATAAAAATAGAAATAAAAAATCATGTTTTGATATGTGGTGATGGTAGTTCAAATGATTTATGTTGAATTAATGAAGTTGTCCAGTGACGGGAGCACACGAACAAAGCAACGACAAATGGAAAGATGGAGAACAGTGATCTGGGACCTATGATAACGATAATGACGATATCATAAAACAATCTAATAGTACCGTCAGAGCAATCATGAGCCAGGGGAAACATGCACATGTGAACTGTGTGGAAAGAACTTCGATAATGTGGTTGGGCATCAACAATTCAAACTACTTTTAAAGGTTTGATTAAAGCAATTTGAATGGCTCCTGTGCAGTCAGGACTGCTAAAGCTGGTATTCCGAAAAGATAATTTTATTTTTTGCGTCATCAGTAGCAATTTCAGCCTCATTTTTAAAAGAAGATACACGACAGCTCTGAAGCAAGGGACCTGGAAGGTAAGAGAGGAAGGTCGTTGCTATGGAACCGTAAAGAAACGTTGCCACATCGGTTATACTGGTTATCACTCATCCCTCAGGTCAGTTATCGCTAGTTGTGTGCGGGAAACATAGTTTGCTTGAGCGCTCAGTTGCGTTGTGTGTTAACCTACTTTGTTAAAGCTATTAAAATACGTCGTTAGAGAATCAAAACTTAGTGGGAGTAGGATTAGAGGCAGACCAAGAGGTAGACCGAGGATTCATGCCCCAAGAGAGTCGGGGTCTTACACTGCACAGTCAAGTTTGAGAATTTGTCTGTTCTCTTAGCAAATTCTTTGAACAGGAAGAGGAGAAGTTGTTTCTTTACAATGAGCCGCTTATTGCTGTCAACCAAGTGAGATAAAGCACTGCGAGTGTCCTTAAGTGAGGTGAATGTTTCTAGAATGTCTTAAAAAGAAGCAGCGACAGCCAGGTTTATCATGTATTGTAACTCCAGAGAAACAAACACCAAGAGAATCTCCATGTTTTCAATTAGATGCCATAAGAGGGTGGATCTACGACTATTACATCCGAAAGGAACATCTTACCGCACCTAGGCTTCATTCTTCTCTTACAGAAGCAGATGTATTTTAAGGAAGCCTTAGCTCTTTGAACAAAGTCCTCAATAGAACTTGAGTTCAAAAAATAAAAGAAAACTAATACTCGAAACATCAGATATTGCAGCGCTAAGGGTTTTGTTTTTAAGAGAAATCTGAATTAGAACCTGCATGAAAAGTGTGGTAGGATGAAACCTGGATAACGCCGACCACACTGTGTCAAAGGGTTCTACTGACGGCCCATTTGAATTATTGTTCACAGAGATATTTTACTTTATTACAGAAATAAATTGGATGTTGTGCACAATGAAATTATTATTTTGACTATTTACTTCATGAAACAGGCAACATGACAGCTGTCTTACATTATAATAGTGGTATTAAATAAATATAATGGTAATAATAATTAATAATGGTGATGACGATTATGATTATAATGGTTTATTGAACTATTGATGGTAATACATGTTTCAGCCTTCGTCTGTTGTTGTTTTTTTTTTTTTTTTTTTTTTTTTTTGTAATTTACGTCCTCCAACGTTAAGTCATATCGGGTGATGAATGGAATTTATTTTATTTATTTATTGTTTTCTGAAAAGGTTCCCAGAGCCAAGGTTAATGCTAGGGAACAGTACAAAAATATATAAAATGAGGACAAACAGCCCTTAACAATACTTATATTACATTTTCATAGTAGGAATGAATTACCGTACAAGAATAACATATATGAAACATACAAAGATACAAACATTCACATAATAGTAACAAAGAACTTAACAGAAAAAAAAGCTACATATTCTATGGAACATTAATCCATATTAATTTGTAACCAGTTCAGCTTTCAAACCAACTATAAATGTGTAACACTTTATCAGCTATCAATATATGCCTTCAGTAAATTTTCAGCAACTTTCCTTTTAAAACCTTTTATGTTCCTGCAGCCTTTCAGTTCCAGTGGCAGCGCATTATATAAGTTCATAACGTGTGAGGTTAAGCTGTTCAGGCCATAAGTAGAAGTGTTCACTGTTTGTTTTGTTAAGTTTCCTTTATTTCTTGTGTGTGTGTGTGTGTGTGTGTGTGTGTGTGTGTGTGTGTGTGTGTGTGTGTGTGTGTGTGTGTGTGTGTGTGTGCGTGCGTGCGTGCGTGCGTGCGCGCGCGTGCGGGTGCGTGTGCGTGTGCGTGTGCGTGTGCGTGTGCGTGTGTGTGTGTGTGTGTGTGTGTGTGTGTGTGTGTGTGTGTGTCTCTTTCAAATGTTAGATTGGACTTTAGAAGATTATTTTTTATTTTGTGGAGATATTTTAATAAGGACAACTCTATGTTTACTTGTAATGGTAAAATGTTAGTTACATGGTAGAGTGTTTTTGTGTTTGTTCTAAAGGGTAGATTGTAGATTACTTTCAAGGCACGGTTTTGAAGTACTTCGAGGTCATGAATTAAATATTTAACAGAGTTACCCCATAAGATGTTTAAGTAATTCAAATGAGATTGAACTAAAGCATGGTAAATACTTCGTAAATGATTTACACTGAATCCTTTGAATTTCAGCCTGTGAATTACAGCTAACACAGGAAGAATCTTATTGTTTAGATGCATGATATGGTCCTTCCATGTAAGGGTACTGTGTAGAATCAAACCTAGATATGTGATTTTTGTTACTCTTTTAATCACTGTGTTATTAACATGTATCTTGTTATTTACTACTGGTACATATGATCTTTTATGAAATAACATATATTTTGTTTTACAGACATTTAATGTTAACTTATTGCCCTTAAACCAGCTATTCAATGCATTCAGGTCTTGCTGTATGTCATATTTCAGCTGGTGCACAGAGTTATCTATATATAACAAACATATATCATCAGCAAACATAGTCAATTTACCTTTTAGTCTTAAACATCCTATGTCATTTATAAAAATTAGGAATAATATAGGACCTAATACAGAACCTTGTGAAACACCATGATGAATTACTGATAGAGAACTGGAAATATTCATATTTACAAATTGTTTCCTATTGCTAAGATAATTCTGAAACCAGTTTAGAGGAAGTCCTCTTACACCAGCATACTCAAGTTTCTTTAGTAATAAAGTATGATCTACAGTGTCAAAAGCCTTTTTTAGGTCAATAAATAAACCAGCAGCTAAACGATTTCTATCCAGAGCTCTTTGAATAGGTATGATAATATCTACCGTGGCAGCAAGAGTACTAGATTTATTAATAAATCCATACTGATGATTGTGCAAAAAGTTGTGTTTTTCTAGATGCTGTAATAACCTAACTTTTACTACTTTTTCCAGAATTTTGGCAAATACAGGCATAATACTTATTGGTCTGTAATTATCCATAATTACTCTATCACCTGTCTTATAAATTGGGACAACTCTTGTGATTTTACAACCATCAGGTACTGAACCTGAACTAAGTGATAAATTCATAAAGGTTACAATGTGTGGAACCAAACTGTACTTGCACTTTGTTAACAATTCATTTGATAACATATTATCTGTTTTATTACCTTTGTCTTTTATTGTTGCTATCATTTTTAGAAACTCATTATTATCTGTTGGATATAGAAAAAGACTATTTGGTACTGAAATATAAGGTGGTGGAGTATATAGTGTAGTTATACATATCTTCACTAACTGATCAGCTATATTTACAAAGTATTGGTTAAAACACGCACATATTTTTAACTGATTTACTATTTTTTGATTACCTATCATTATTGTTTCTATTTGATTGCAATGTACTGGGGTTTTATTTCTTAAGATTCCATTTATTGTCATCCATACCTTTTTTGGATCATAGGAGTTATTCAGTTTATTTGAGTAATATGCTCCTTGAAGTTCCCTTTTCATTTTAGTTACTTCATTTGCACACTTTTTGTACAGTTCAATTGCTATCGGAGAGGGAAATTTGCATTTTGTTTTGCTATACAGTAAGTTTTTCTTTTTAACTAGAGCCAAAAAGTTACTATTAACCCATGGTTTATGTGTCAGTTTATTTGACACAACCCTTCTGCTCCTGTAGGAGCGGACTGAAAACCCTTCCTTTATAAATTGCAATAATGAGTTATAATATTCATTAGGGTCATTTGTGAAACAGTTAAATCCAGTATCTTGTATAAATAAGGAAAGTCTATTATGATTTATAGTGTTAAATTCTTGAATTGACATTCTGGTATTGATATACTTATCATGAAGGGCCTTGCAAAGATGTTCTTTTATGTCAATTATAAGTATGTTATGGTCACTGATATCATGCATTATGTTAGATATAGACATTGGGGTATCATTGTTATTGATAAGTGCATGGTCAATTAGTGTAGCTGAGGTATTGCCTATTCTTGTTGGGTATATTTTATTACCTTGTTCAAAATTGAAACTTGTAATTAGTGTATTATAGTTTTCAAGATTTTTACTCTGAGTGAGGTAATTAATATTTACATCGCCTATGATCATGGCTGATTTTGCAAGCTTCCTACACAGCACAGTTTCCATATCAGTGAGAAAGTTGCCAGTATTTTGATCCTTGGGATTATAAACTGCAATGATATCAAGTGTTATTAGATCCCTTTTAAGGTTTATGTGCAGGATACCGTGGACACTCTTTACTATGTTTTGTACCCACGTTTTCCATACATCTCTAATATACACTGAACTTCCAACTCCTGTCATTTTCCTTATAACATGATGTGCATAAAAATTTATATTAAAAAAGCTAATTATGATTTCCCTGAGTGGGTGAAAGGATCCTCAAATGAGTCCACGGTCCATGGAGCTTAGAGTTACCCGACATTCGTCTTTCAGGATAAGGGAAAACCCCGGAAAAAACTTATCCAGGCCTTCGTCTGGATGATCTACACACATCAAGTACTTAATACATCTAAACATGGCTTTGACACTTTTCTGTCTCTCCCTTTCTTTTATTCACCATGGTATTGCACCATTCGTATTATTTAAGTAATATTACATGGATTATATAACTTTTTGATTATATGTAAGTTGTTACTATGTACTACATATTTACAAATTATGTTCCTATATTAACTATAATAACATTGTTTAAAGTCTATTTTTATTTGCAAATCCAACCATTGGTTTTATTTGTTCTTTTAATAGATCACTGTGGTTTATAGGTCAGTTATTTCAGATTTTAGCCTTCACTCTGAAGTCACTGTGCTGCTGGTCTAATTTGGAGCAATCCCATAAAATGTGATAAACCGTCTGATCTCCGTTATTGCCATTGCAGGTTGGATTGTCCAATTTTCTGAACCTGTAGTAATACAACCTTAGTTTTTCATGTTCACTTAATATTTTTGTGAAGTTTGGTGTTAATGGAATGTTGATCTTCAGTCTGCCCTGTACCCGTGGGAAAAAGCTTTTTGTTATTTCACCTTTTGTTGTGTTTGTCCACTGCTGTTGCCACTTTTTTATACCTTCCTTTTTCTCGTCTTCTAATATTGCAGTCTTCGGTATCTTATTTTATACCACTTTTGCATCATTATCTTCCGTTGCTTGTTTGTCGAGCTGGTCAGCAAAGTTATTACCATATAAGCCTGAGTGTGCTTTAATCCATTTAAAATGGATCAACCAGTTTCGTTCACGAAAAATGTTCACTATTTGCCGGAACTGCTTTATTATGTATCCATATTTATCAGGCTTTTTTAGTAAGTCTATTGTGAATTTGTTATCTTTGCTCTCTGAATATAGATAGCTGCATGTGGCAACCATAAAACATCAAACCGGTAAACTGGCAGCAGTTGGTGTTCTGTGAGCTGACTTTAGTGCTATTACCGTGGTAACTAACTGTTCAAAATGGTAAATGTCGTGGAAGGGGAGGAATATGTATCTATGATTACCGAAAGTGATCAAGAAAAAATTTATCAATGGATTGACTCTCTGTCACTTTCAAGACCAAAGAAGAATATAGCGCGGGATTTTTCAGATGGAGGTAAAAGCATATGTGTTTTCCAATCACATTTGTGCGTAAATGTGTTGAACAAGGTTTCACTACCCCAGGTGATAATTCACAAATTATTTGCATTACTTCTAAGTGAATTGCAGGCTATACAACAGTGTTGAAATTCTAAAACACTATTATGGTCCCAAAAATTTACACATGTACAGATACGCAAAAAAAAGCATTCAGCTGTATAATAACTTAGAACTCAATACCACATTTCTAGATGTTTCCTGGTAAACTAACAGTAAGGTTAAACAGAATTAATATGAACTGGATTCTCACAGTGCAGAAGAAAGTATACATCTAAAAATTTACATAAATTATATATTTACATGAATCTAATAACAATGCGAATACTTTGTAGGCATTATCCTTTTATGTATGACTTCTTTTACTTCTTTGGCACGAAATAAACCAGTGTTTTCTGTATTCTATGATTTTATTTTTGTTATTCGTGTTGTAAACACTGTTTCTGAATTGCCTCATTTGATTACTCTTTGAAGTGCACATCAAAGATGTCGTTTTGGGTTAGTTCTGCGCGATATACTGGATACCTGAGGATCTGGGCCGTATGGCAAAACAACCACGTAAGAATAGTTCATGCCTTATGCTTGTCTTGCTGAAAGTAGTAATTTGAACCTGAATATAAACTATTGATACCTTTTTGCAGACATTTATTTATGTTGTCTTCCACAACAGCAAGTTTCCCAACACCAAGATATTAAGAATGAGTTTTTATTTATGGACTCCCTTTAACAGCTGTGGTTCTCCGCGTCATATTTTATATTAGACGTAGAAGTCTGCTAAATTTTGTTCAGAGATCTCTTTATCAGGTATGACGTTCTTTAACGTGCCGTAAGTCTACAACATGCGACTACTGTCTTTAATTCCCTTCCGAAGCAAATCATACTAGGGATCTTCAAGCCTTAAACATTTTCGCCTTCCGTTTGGTTAGATTTAACGACTTCTGGAACAAAAGGCTAGCGTGTTATCAAGAAATTACGCGGGACGACCATAACACTAGACGTACACATACATACTCATACCATAATTCTTCCATCATCAAGCTTTACTGGGCTGAAATGTCAATTTCCATTCCCATTTCGTTTATTCATTATTCGTAAAAATATTACATGGTATTGTCAAGACATAATGCTATTTACGATTCATGGTGATTAAAGTGTCTGAATATTTACAAGAAATGATGGTGTAATGTGGTACAATAATTGTGCTTATATATTTTAATTACACGCAACTTTGAATTCTTCAGGTGAGTGGAAAACTTATTTTGTATTACGTATGTGTGAACAGCATATCTGACAAATGAAATGTATAATTAGCAAATTTGATATTTAAACTCATCTTCCAAAGATGTGGCACAAAGATTTTCAAGATAATCTGTAACTCCAAAGACCTTTCGCATAACTTCTAGAGGATTTTGGTTTTTAAAAATTTTTCTAAAGATTTTTACTAAAATGCCATTTATTTAATGTATGTGCATGAATTAAAATATGTATTCCTTAAGTTTTCTTCCAGTAGCGTGTGAAATAGTCCTTATTTGTAACAAATTGTGTATACTCCTTGTAACTGTAAACTATACTATACAAAGCATAGTTTAAATAAGAAAAATTATAACAAACACGTTTTTAAAATTACTTAAAAATATAACAAATTTCTCCCAGCCACAATGCATATTTCTAACCCTATACAAGTTGTTCCGGAAATTTGTTATTGGAAATTGTTCGTAGCTTGAGTATAGTTGATAGGTTTAAAACGAAAAGCGTGGGGCGCATGTAGCAAATAAAGAATGCAGAAATTAGCTGTAATTGGCAAAACACATAACAGCTCATACAATTTGCAGAACAATAGAAGTGTCTGTGACTTAGGTGAGTAATATACAAATTTGGACCCGCGACAGTGGGATCAGTAAGCCAACCAACCGAGTCACCCAGAACGAAAATGAAATAAATATTTTCTTTGTTCAGTTGCCAGGATCATACCAGTACTACCGGTGTGCCGGAATTTCGTCCGGTATGACTTATTTTACATGCCAAACCAATAGACACGGAACTGTCACTTTTAATCACACTTATAAATCAAAATTGCGTACAAGAGTAAGCTTTACCTTAGTGTCGTTTGTTTTCTTTTTCCCCGGCACTGGTATTTCCTTGACTTCTCGATTCGAGGCGCTGTTTACTCGGGAATCGCTTCGGATTCCTGTCGTTGCTCTCTTGGGACGCTGCAGTTTCCGGAGTCTTCCTGTGAGCTCTCCAACGAATCGGGAAGACAATCGGTACCTGGCACAGATTAATACGAGACTCTCAACTCCGTGGTGGAGATTGAAGACACTTAGGACACTCTTCCTGACCTTTCGGGTACGACATAAGTGAACTAGCGATTTCGTCGGTAATGCAGTGAGCTTCTATTTCGACCGAGCTATTGTACACTCCGCCTCCCCTTCTGCCCTTCCTTGCCCGTGTTCAATGTCTGATAAAATTCAACATCTTTCGAAGCCTAACCTCGTACACTCATTTATAATGTTAAATATGCGGAGTAAAAGTGCGCGGACTATTAATCAGTGTGCGAGATGTGACTTCGAAAGAAGTTGACTAATTAATTTCGGGGGGGAGGGGGGAAGGTCTTGGAATCCACTTCCAAACTTGATCGTTTTCCTTCACTTTCACAATGACAGAATGAGATCACTCAAAATGCTCTCGAGTTTACACAAAACATATGTATTTCCTTTCCCTTCAGTGCGAATTCCACAGTTTGTTACCGTGATAATTACAAGAAAAATGACCTGATATTAAATTAATGCACTGTATAGGTACAGGAAAACAGGAAAAGATATCACAAGGTTATGCGTAATGCTATTTCTTTGTACACACAATAATGTGGAAAAATTCCCTGGAAGGAAAGTGTCCAAAAAGGACGAAAAAATCACTAAAGAAATGCATATAAAAATGTTCAATGAAGATGACAACTATGTACAAAAATAGCACCTTCTCTTTAAAAAGAAACCAAAGAAGCTCTTTTAATGTTTATATTTAATAAGAATTTGAAAATCTTTATAATATATACATTATTTTAAGCACAAGTTTACAAAATAATATTCAGAGAAAAACCTGAAATTTGTGATTAATTTATGACATTAATATAGTAAAACCTTATAAATTAGTACACGAGGCAGTGATAGCTACTGAAGATATAGATTTAATTTAATACACTATTTTATATACTTCTAACCACTTTGGTTGAATTATTATTCACAAATGCTGTATACAGTATCATGATTTGAATGAAACATACAGTTCAATGAATCTAACAAGAATATTAAGTACATAAATATCATTCATTTAAAATTGTCCTAAGCTTAACATTGTCTTTGGAGCACAGGAATAATTCCTGGTTTCCGTTCAGTCACTCTTACACATTGAGTAATAAAATATATGAATCAATTGGAGGATTTAATGTCATAATTACACTTTGGCCATGGTAGCTCAATGTGTAAGAGCCACTAGACTAAAACCAGGAGATCCGCGGTTCAAATCCCGGACATGGCATTCGAATTTTCGGTTTCATTTTCAGTTTGACTCTATCCAAAATCTCAGCCTATTCACGACCTGTGTGAAGAAACTATTAATGTTCACCAATTAACTTAAGTATTAACTTTGTTTTAATAACTTCAAAGTAAATTATATAAAATGCTATATTTAGAGAAGTAAAAAATAATATATTCTAAATAAAACAATAAAATAAGAAAAGGCTGATTTAAAAAGCAAAACTGGAAATTAAATTAAGAATATTTTGTTTTGTTTTTTCATTAAATTTTGGACATTGGACATAGGAATGAGCGTACTTTGTAAAATCAAAATAGTTTTCCTCTTATGTTTTGTTCTTTTCAAATACACCTCAGAAGATTTCTCTAGACTTAAGGGGCTATTGTTTCTGTTTTAAAAGCTTCTTCTGTGATTATTAAAACTATGCATACCTACTCTTTGAATACTAATCCTTTAACTTTCCCTGGGGGTAACTACATACAAGATTAGTACTATTATGTGAATACCCTTTTTTTCAGAATCTGAACTTAACTCAATCCTTTTGTTCTACCGTCAGTTTCAAATGCAAGCATGTTTATCTTTGAGGTCTTCTGTGTTCGCACATTGCATTTCTCTTAAGTGTGGCGTGAGGTGCGCCATGTGATTCGGCTTCAATTCATTATTTTTACACTAGAAAATTGTTTAAACAATTCAAATTAAAAATAATGAACGGGAGAATTAGGAAGTAATGCTTGGAATATATTCGTAAAACTACACATTTTAGCTCAGGTTTCATAATACAAATGAAGAAATCATACCCATGTGTTATAACATTATGGCGCATCGTAACGTAAGCATTATAATGGCCATTATTATTTGTCTGTATGTGCGTACATATAGAAGGCTTGGCTGGTAAGTCCTGGGACTCACAATAAAAAGCATTTTAAAAAGGGTTTTCTTAATCTCTCAAAACAGTCTCCAGAAAGACTAATACATTTTTCTTATCTGTGTTCAAATTTAATTAAACCATCTACATAGTGCGATTTACCATGGTTCACAAAATATCTGATTACCGCATCATTGACCTCGTTGCTGTGAAATCTTCGTACTCCAAGACACTTTTTAGAGTTTGGAAACAAGTGATAGCCATTCGGTGCTAGATTTGGTGAATAGGGTAGATGTTCAAGAAATTTGAACTTTAATTCGTTCATTTTTCCCATTGAATTGACTGAACGATGAGACGGAGCATTGTCGTGAGGTAATAAATCTCTTATTCTTTGCCAAATGAGGTCTTTTTCTTTTCACCTCATCACTCAAATGTTGCAGTAAGCTTGCGTAATCGTACCCACTGATACTTTTAGCCCTTTCCAAGTTATTGATACCAATTAATAAATAAAAATAATTTCCTGTGCATCTCAGAAAACACTCGCTGTAACCTTATTAGCTGACAAAGTTGACTTTTCCGTATTTCGGAATGGGTTCACCAGGCGCAATCCAATGTTTTGACTGCGATTTACTTTCTGGCATGTAGTGATGTATCCAAGTTTCATAGGCGGCGCTGTGGCTCAGTGGTTAGACCGCTTGGCTCTCACCAAGGCGGCCCGGATTCGATCCCAGGTGTCCGCAAAGTGAGATTTGTGTTGGACAACACGGCGCTGGGCGGGTTTTCTCCGGGATATCCGGTTTCCCCCGCCACCTCATTCCACCTCATTCCATATTCATCTCATGTATCATCAGTGTCATCGCCTGCGGTGCCGTATGTAGTAAAAGTGGGCGTTAAACACTACTTTCATGCGTGGTAATAAACCGTCTCAAAATGCACTGGGATTTTTGCGCTAGAACTCCAAATTCTTAACAGGAGCATTTTCCTTTGCAACTTTTGATCAGATGTCAACAAACGCGGCACTTATTTTACACAGACCTTGTGAAAGCCCGATACATTATTTAAAATATTACCTTACGTTCTTTTGATATGTTTACAGCCTCTGCTATCTCAAAAAACTTTAATCTGCGGTCTTCGAGTACTAAAGGATGAATTTTTACAATGACCTCTGAAATTTAACTTCAACCGTGCATCCAGAGCAAAGATCATCACTAGTGCTCGTACGTTCCATTTTAAATTCTGCCACTTTCATTTTAATTATTATATATGAAGGGGCAGAGTCTTTTAATGTACTATTTTCTCCTTGATTTCTTTAGGCGTTATGCCTTTCATGCTCGTTTTTCGAAATCCTCCATTTTCGTGAAACCTCTACACTTGTCTTATTTAAACTACTATCATTCAGAAACTAAAAAAGCTATCGATCTGTAACTATGTATACAAGCTGGTCTAGAGTTAAACTATATGATTCTATCTGTCAAACTGGCCCAGTGGCGCCATTTCTATGCGAGGCCCGTGATTTATCGGCCTACTTTCTTATTTGAAATCATTCGGAACTTTACAGTCTAATTAGTAAATATAAGTTAATCTACCAAAATTTAATATTCATGCAATAGCTGTTAATTGTATATTATTTATATTGTGTTCTAAAAGAATTATTCTGATCAAGTCAAGGCTTTTGTTGTCAAGAAATAACAAACAATTCATTTTTCTGTTAACCAGTAGAGTGATGTTATTAGCAGAATACGAATCGTCAGTCATAGTTATGACTGCCCTGCCTCGTAATTGGGAATGGTGTTCATTTACACTACACAATTCAAATCAGCATTGTGCACATCTTGCATTCGCATAATTGACGAAATTAGACATTTTATTTTGCTTAGACGGGACATGGGTAGTTAAAGACGCCCTCTCTAAAGCCAATTTGGCAACATTCATAAAAAAATTTGAGTTAAAGGTACCTGCTGGAAATGACAATAGGCTTGTCTTTGTCGTATGGGATCTGCTAACACCGGACCTACCTAAAAGCAAATATATTTCATTCTCCAAAGATACCTCCTCTGTGATTTGGAGGTAACAGCTGATTCATTTAAATAATGGTTTCTGAAAGGATTCTTAGATAATTTAGGAGATGGAAGCATTAATATAGCGGACAATTTCCTCTGATCATTCAGTTATGAAAACAACTACAAAGTACAGTCAACAGAACGAACCAAATTGTTAAGTAATTGCAAAAATAGGGTTTGGATCTCAGCAACAGAAACTAAATTTGAGTTACGACGTCGAGTACTTACGTTAAAATTTCGAGGAAATGTGTATGTAACTTTTAACCGACTGAAGTTGAACGATTTCTTCAGAAGAAATGGCATGGTAAAGCAAGACTGGGAAAACTGAGTAAAAGTGGGAAGGGGGGATTACAAGAGGACGATTTCTTTTAGATACGGGGTAAGGAGGTTTTGTAACCCATAAATATAATTTTCCAACGCTAAAACGATGAAGACTGTGAAAAATATTATCTTTTCACGTAAGTAATGGCGGGATTATGAAAGCATGCAAAAGTCATAACCATCTGCAAACTCGGAAAAGGCCTTATGTCTACAGAGAACTATGTACACATTAGTTTAATTTCTAAACTAAGTAAATTGCTGCAAAAGCTAATATTAACTAGGCTAAAGTCCATTCTAGACCGCTACGGCTTTGTGAGACCGAAAGAATTTGGGTTCACAACATTCCACACAACACAACTACTTCAATTGGTTGACAAAATCTACATGACACTGGATAGGAAGCACTTCTTTTTTGTTATTTCTGGACATTAACAGAGCATCTGACAGTTTATGGCATGAAGGACTAATTTCTCGTGCAATGAACTACCGTACCCCCTCGTACTTAATGCATCTAATTCACTTTTACCTCACCAACAGAACCTTTGTAGTATCTCACGATGGAATCTTATCCCAACCTAGTCGCATAACAGTTGGCGTCCCATAAGGTAGTGTTTTAAGTGCTATGCTATTTTATACCTAAGCACCTTACTTTTACTACCTTGCTGGTCGCTGTACATGTTCACTAATGCTACAGCTGCCACCTCTAGGTTACCTCAACACCCCATGTCTGACCTCAGGATTCAGATCTGTGCATTTATCCTGGCCACCTGATTCAAATTTGGCTCCTACGCGTCCATCTGCAGAAAAGTCGGGCTATAACCTTCACCAGATGCTAACTAGATGATATACCACCTATATGTATAGTCGGTCAAAAAGTCAAACAAAAACATACGTGAAATATCTAGGAGTCCTAGACATGAACATGAGTTGGAAAGAACCGAACTACGTAAAAAAAACAATATCAAGAAGAGGATGAGATGCTTTATCTCCCCTACAATAGAAAATTAGTAATTTTAGTGCCAACGAAATTGCCCCTGTGTAAGCGAGTGCTACGTCTAGTTATCATCTACGCCTGCGAAATCCGGTGAATTGCAAACAAGTCTCACCTACACCGCCTCGAAGTCCTACAATCCCGTTACCCAAGCCTCAATGCAGACTCCCCGTGGTACATACCCTACCTCGTAATCCGCATTGACTTCAATCTCCCTACTTTAACCGAATATATTCATACTCGATTACGATCCTTCTACCAGACCTCACTCACAACTTCGAATTCTTCATACACAGTTTAGGAATCACCTAGATGAGGGATACAGACATACGGGGCTGGTTCTAAGAAAATAAACAGCAACGCTTCAATATGGCCAAACACAACCTCATAAACCTAGATAAACACCACTCATAACACTAACAGTCTTCTCCAAACCTAACATCTGCTCTAATTACCTCTCCCTAATAGAAACAACTCCACCACCACAAGAGGGCTTAGCCATGGTCTGATAGTAGTAAGATAACCTGTCGCTGGTCTTCTAACTTCCAATTCGTATGCTACGCTACATTAATATGGATGAACCATTTACTGTTGTAATGGAATAAAAATGGGGTAAAGTAGTTAATAAACTGTAGGTGTATAGTATTTAAGAAATGTGAATATACATGTAACAAAGTTGAAGTGAAACACCTATGTAAAATAGAAAACTTTGTTTGGATTCCTGGATGGGTCACAACGTGGTTGAGTGGTTAGAGCGCTTGGTTCTCACCTAGCCGGCCAGAGTTCGATCTAAGACAACCGCAAAGTGAGATATGTGGTGGGCAACACGTTGCTGGGATGAGTTTTCTCCGGGTCCTCAGGTTTCTCCTGTCAGCAATCCACCAATTGCAACAGCACCTTTCCTATCATAAATCTCGCCCTCAGTATATCATCCACTACCTTTCACACTCACAACAGGCATCGGGCTGATCACCCATCTCGGTTCTCTATCGGATCCAAAGCTTCGTTTCCTCCTTGAGAGAGAGAGGAACAAGAATCCCCTAACACCACTCATAAGTTAAACAAGAAGAAGATTCTTGGATATGTAGCGGCAGGTCTAGGATACTGTGCGAGAGAGAAGTAAATAAGGAAAGACTGAGAGTAACAGAAGGCAAAGCTGGGCACGTAAAAGCATCGTTCAGAGCAGAGCTCTTCCCATTTGAAGACCAGGATGGATCACACTCAAGATATCCCGAGGTGGACTCTTGGTCACGGTGATTTAATCTGGATAAGGCTTTTCCGAGGTTTTCCCCTATTGTGAAAGATAAAATGTGAGGTAATTCTAAATTCCATGGAACATTTTTTGTTTGTGATACGTCCTCCAACGTTAAGAATCTATCGGCCATGAATGGAATTGGTGAAATGATGCTCAAAGGAACCCAGGGTCCATGGAGCTTATAATTACCTGACATTCGTCTTTCAGGATAAGGGAAAACCCCAAAAGAAACCTTATCCAGGTAATTCACCCTGACCAAGACTCGAACTCGAGACCTCTTGAACGTGAGGCAGACATGCTACCACCACGCAATCCATGGACCCTGGGTTTATATGAGCATCATTTCACCCATTCCATTCATCGTCCGGTATAACCTAACGTTAGACGTACATTTAAGAGAAATTACTCTGAAGGTTTTGTTATTTTAAGAATATTTAATTATATATATAAATTATTAAATTTACTCTCTAGATAATAAAGATGACTTAGATAATTTTTACTGACAAAAGGCTCTGTTTGACAGTACTGATGGCAGAAGTCCTAAAACAGCACTATCCTAAGATTGTTGAGCTTCACAGTTATGTCTCTGCAAACGGGAAAGAAAAGAAAATGAACAACTGGTCGCTATTAAATAGAAAGGTAAGTCAGTTACAAAGAGACAAGAAACAGTATATACATATATACCACCTATGTTTGAAAAGAGGCTTTACTTTTGGAGTGAACTTATCTTACAGTATTTGACATGGGAGTATAAACTCCATTGTTTATTCCTCTAACTCTATTGCTTTACCCCTGCTCCAAAAGCAACGGAGACACATTGTGTTACCGTATCTTTATAATCACACTGTCAATAAATAAAACTTATTAAACTTATAAAACAATACAACTCTGACCACATGAAAGAGTATTGCAGCTAAACCTGGTACTGTCTACAGTTCAACTTCATTGTAGTTGATAAATTGAAACTACCGAGGCTACTGTATTTGCACGATATCAAGAATTTCAATACTTCACTACAGCATATCAAGGCTAAAGACATTATCCTGATCAAATGACTGTACAGTTTTTCACGTGGGCTATGCAGTAGGTTTATAATAGGTTTTTTCTTCATTATATTATTTGCTACACCACTGACTGGAAGAATTCGGACACTTTCGGCCAGATTGTCTTGTACAACCTAAGCTCTCTTTTGAGTAGAGGTGGCCAAATTGTTAGACTAAGCTGAATTTCAGTCATAAAAATTAACATATTTCAACCTAACTCCGAATTAATGACAACATTGGATGTATCAATGACTGAATGATACGTTATAATCATTCAGGAATATTTTATGATGATTTGTGGAATGTTTTGTAAGAATATGTTGATATAACTGCTAAGTTAACTGTCAGCTACTGTATTAGTACACTTATTTTGTGTATTTAAAAAGTGCTCATGCAAGTTTATTGCACATTTCATTTATCTTAAGAATTCTTGGCTTTATCTTATCAATAGACTTATTCTGTATTGTACTAAAGCTTTTAAAGTTCTATGCATGCAATGAAAGACTAGAGAACCTGTGAGATTTAATGTTAACGAACAGTTAGGTTTATGGGGAAGAAAAGTGACTTATCGCCTAGGAAAACTAATATTATAAGGGCAGTAATAGCAGAAGGACGGTATACTCAAAATGAAATAGCAAAGTGACTCGAAATATCATAAAATCTGTAAGCAGAATTAAACAAATGGACGAAAATAAAGATATACAAGGCACATCGAAGCGTGAATTTGGTAAAAAAAAGCAAGTTGAGCTCTAGATCTGTACAAAAAGTTATGGCTGAAGCACAAAGAAACCGAAAATCCACTAGTAGAGACTTGAGGAATACTTTCGTAGCTAGAGGCTTAGAAGTTTCAGCAAGAACTATCACAAGAACCCTGTTCGATGGCGGTTGAAGGCCCGAAGACCCAGAAGAAAAGCAAAGCTCACAGCAGATATGACAAGAAAGAGGCTCCACTGGGCATAGGGACTCAAACATTGGTCCTCTGATAACTGGAAAAAGGCAATTAAATGCTACACTGTGTAACTCTTTTTCACAAAGATAATTTTATTTAATAACCAGATTCAATTATGGATAACCCTCATAGACCATATAAAGGTATTATTTGGGATAAGTTATTTAGTATATTGTTGACGAATAGCTGCCATTATTATGGATTTCTCTAACCAGGTGTGCTATAGTGATGAATCCACGCTTGAAGTTACTGACAAAAGCAGTCAGTATGTCCGGAGGACACCTGAAGAAGAGTTTCACCCTCAGTGTGTGCAACCAACTGTGAAACACCCTACAAAGTTGATGGTCTGGAGCGTTATGTCTCTCCATGGTACTGGAAGATTGAACATTGTTGATGGTACCATGAGGCAAGATCAGTACCTAGGAGTTCTTCAAACTCTAATTCTACTCCAGATAAGGGATTGGTTCGGAAATTATTCATGTATTTTATACATGATGGTGCAACATGTCACAAAGCCAAGAAAATAACACAATTACGTAGTTTAGATCTTCCAGTGCTTCCATGGCCAGGAAATAGTCCTGATATGAACCCAATGGACAATTTATGGTTCATTATGAAGAAGAAAATCAAGAAAACCCACATTACAACTAAAACCCAACTTTTCGAGACATAAATATCTGGGATTATGATGCCAATATTACAAATAAGTGTAAAACATTGGTTGGGAACATGCCTAACCGAATTAAAATGTCAATTTCCAACAAAGGAATGTATACACCTCACGTTCAAGAGGTCCCGAGTTCGAATCTCGGTCACGGTGAGTTACCTGGATAAGGTTTTTTTCCGGGGTTTCTCCTTATCATTCAAGACGAATGTCGGGTAACTCTAAGATCCATGGACCCTGGACTCATTTGAGCACCATTTCACCCAATTCATTCACCGTCCGTTATAACTTAAAAAGTTGGGGCGGACGTAAATTAAAAAAAAGGAATGTATACAAAGTACTGACTCAAGTTTCTGTGTTACATATATGTATCTGAGAGCTCATGAGTTAATGTTAAGTGAATCAAGAAAGTTTTCAGAGCTTTAGTCTAATAATTTGGCCACCTCTGTAATATAACTGATTTTAGACAATTCGTTTGGGGTGGAAATGTTACCGGATATTCGCTATTCTTAAATTAACGAACATATATTTATGACAAGTAAATGTATTTCTTGTCCTGCGCCGTGACGTATGGGCTAAGGCAGCATGCGTCCATGCGTCCCTGGCTACGGAAAGCGGCCTGGGCTCGATCCCACCCATGTGGCGGATATAGGACCGGTGCCCACTCAGCATCGTGAGGAAAGTGAGTAGCTTACGCTAGGTAAGCGGCCTTGGTCGTGAAAACCAACGTTCCTGCTGGGAGATACCGAGATACTGGCCACATCTCCTCCCGGTATCGCTTGGATGACCACCCACCTCTGTCGTGCGTAAGTGGGCATGAGGCCGGTAGTCGGGTTGGTAGGCCTTGGTACTCTTAGGGCTGTCGCGCCAGTGGTTAAATTTTTTAAACTTTAAATGTACTTCTTAAACAATACATACTTGTGTTTATTAGCCAAATATAGATAACCCCCATGATTTCGTCAACGACAGAGAAAGCCCATTGATCTCCAGTATAGAAAATAATACTTTGCAATAAATTAGTTTATATCTTTAAATCACAAGGAACACTTTCCTGAAATATATAATAATTATATATACTACTTCACTAAGCATCTAGTGTCCTGTTAAATATTTGAAGGCTGAACATTTTTATTGAATAAATAGGTATGATATTTGTGGGATTCTAAAGGCAAACATCGTTATGAAGCTTCCACTGTTTATTTCATTTGAAAGATTACTCGACTACCTCATGCATTATTTGGTATTGCCTACTAAATGTCAATTTTAGCGTTTATTGCTAACTAGGTCTGTAGCGTACTTAATATACCAGAAATGTTATTTAGCTAAATCATACTACGCTCATTTCTATAACAATGTTTGCTTCTATTTCACAAGTAGTCTTATGCCCGACTTCACCAACAGATGTTAAAATCGACATTAACAAATGTAACGTAACAATTGTCACAACGCTAAAACTAATGTTAAATTTCTTGCATTTCAGCAACCTGTTTTCTTAAAATGTTAACAAACCTGTGTTATCGCCAAGAAACTTGTAAATATCACAGCTATAGAAGGCTATGGATGATTTTCTGAACGTACTCCGATGCGCTTTTGTTTTCATTTTTGTCTGCACAAATGGCGGATGAACAAAATCATAAATAAAGCCGTGAGACAAATTTCTCATCGACGGAGAAGGAATTGTTAATTGAAACGGTGACGATGTGTAAGGATATCGTGGAAAATAAGCGGACGGATGCAGTGAATGTAAAAGAGAAAGATGTCTCGGGGAAAATATTGGGAAATTCAAATGCATGTGTCACTACTACAAGCACCAAACAACTTGTCAGTATTACGTAAATTTAAAACGAGGTGCGAAGAACAAGTGCCTTAAACGTTTCAAGACGGGAGGTGAACAATGTATTATCCACATAATTCAGTGAATTATAAAACCGCAAAGTTATTAATACTTGAAGCAAAGGCGATATCAGCATATTCCTTTCGGTGTATATTCTAACTCATTATTACATAAATTTAAAACGAGGAGCGAAGAAGGGCAAGTGACTTGAACGTTTCAAGACGGGAGGTGAACAATGTATTATCCACATAATTCAGTGAATTATAAAATCGCAAAGTTATTAATACTTGAAGCAAAGGCGATATCAGCATATTCCTTTCGGTGTATATTCTAACTCATTATTACATAAATTTAAAACGAGGAGCGAAGAAGGGCAAGTGACTTGAACGTTTCAAGAAGGGAGGTGGAAAACGTATTATCCACATAATTCATTGAATTATAAAAGCGCAAGGTTATTGATACTTGAAACAAAGGCGAGATCGGCATATTCCTTTCGATGTATGTTCTAACCTCTCTTATACTTCCGCAGCAACCTTCATAGCAACATATTTCATTTTCGTCTGCACAAATGGCGGATGAACAAAATCATAAATAAAGCCGTGAGACAAATTTCTCATCGACGGAGAAAGAATTGTTAATTGAAATGGTGACGAAGTGTAAGGATATCGTGGAAAATAAGAGGACGGATGCAGTGAATGTAAAAGAGAAAGATGTCGCGGGAAAAATATTGGAAACTATTTTAATTCAAATGTATGTGTCATTACTAGAAACACCAAACAACTTGTCAGTTTTACATAAATTTAAAACGAGGTGCGAAGAACAAGTGCCTTAAGTTTCAAGACGGGAGGTGAACAATGTATTATCCACATAATTCAGTGAATTATAAAATCGCAAAGTTATTAATACTTGAAGCAAAGGCGAGATCGGCATATTCCTTTCGATGCATGTTCTAACTCAGTATTACGTAAATTTAAAACGAGGAGCGAAGAGTGACTTGAACGTTTCAAGACGGCAGGTGGACAGTGTATTATACACATAATTCAGTGAATTATAAAATCGCAAGGTTATTGATACTTGAAGCAAAGGCACAGCTATCATAAATGCCCACGAATTTCGTTTACGCACGAGAATATGGCTCATTTTAATATTAACAAGATTTTAAGTGCATACGCTGGATCTGCTTCAGCCATTTGGTACTTACTGTTTGAAATACTGTTATCTGTATGATGACGCAAGAGAACAGCAACAGAGGCTCATGGGGAACAGCAACATGATACATTGAAATGCACCATTAGTGATACTGGAGCGTGGACAATGATGTTCAGTGTCTCATCAATCTGCTGTTACCAGGGACGGTTCTCAGTAGATAGCATGTTTGCGTTACAGCCTAAAAGCTAGGTCATCCTTTAATGTAATGGCACGTTCCCTCTGGAGTTCATTTGGACCTTGTCTAGTGCAGTTGACCTGACACGCTGTATTGTTTGCAGGTGCTGAGTACTTCACTACCAGATGCAATCCACTGGCATACAATGAGTAGGTTTAGAGAGGTAGGTATCAGTAGGTATAGGAAGGACGAACCGATAGATTGGTGCCAGTAACAAAAAGAAAGTTGCAAAGTTAATACACAGGTCTTGCTCATAGGTTTCCTCACTATTGATTAAAGACTACAGTATCCCGCCGCCTCCGCCACCGCCGAAAAGAAACACAAAAAGCCTTCAAATTGCTGAAAATACAACTACACTCAACATATTCGTTTTGTGAGTTGTGCGCATCTTACTCCATAGATAATAAGTTTACAATAAGTTCAGAATTTATTGTTGTGTCTAAGACAAATGTTTGTATTAAATAGTATAAGCTGTCTCTTTCAAACACACTCAAAAATAACCGGGCTAGGCCGGGTTTGAACTGTGACACTGTGGGAATCAGTAGGGCAGTACTTAACCAAATGAGTCACCTAGAGTAGCCATGATAGATGAAAATATATCTCACAGAAAACTATGGATCTAATTAAAATACGCAACTGTTTCGAATAACTGTCTTTTGTGACATTTTTCATCTCCTTGATATACGTTATTAATGTTTAGAGTTTAACAATTTGTATTTCTTTTAAACCTTTTTCTTTGTTCAGATGTTTCTAGTAATTGTGTGGGAACGTTTTGGAATATTGAGACCAGCACATAATGCCCAGTTATAGAATATTAGAATGTGGCTGTACTCCTTCCATCTATAAAGGAAATATTACATCATATGTTTATCTGAAATATATTTATAATACGGATCCCCAAACGGGTGTATTTTTAGAGCGCTATAAAACCACAAAATGGATCTTCTTGTCATGTTGCCTGTGAGCGCGTCTTTTCATTCACTCCTACCCTTTGATTGAGCTCTATCTCGGTGTTATCATAATATGTGTAATTAAATATTACATAATAGATTTATATGAAATAGAATGAAGAAGATAGAAAAATAACATTTCGTAAGAATATTTCTATAGCCACTTATAAACGTGGTATAAAAACTCATGTGAACGTGCCACATTAGAGATTTTAAGTCTGATAAAGTTCTTCAACTTCAGTTTATAAAAGATCAATGTGGAAAAAATACATTAACTCATGTCATTTGTATTCTTACTAATTTGCAAGGTCTTCAAATGCTTATATGTATTCAGTGATTATATTGTTCAATTTCAGTTTGTTTACATGTCTTGTTTCTAGGTTTTCAAAAAACTCAATATACACTTATCCAAAGAGAAGATAGAGAAGTTGGCGACATCACATCCAGGAACTGTGGAACAGTTATTAAGGGATGTATATTACAAAGTTGAAGCAGACAAGAAAGTAAGCTCAGGGAGTGAGGCAGGTTCAGGGATTGAGAGTGACAAAAATGGTAAGTGTTACATACTACAAGACCGAAGACACTCGCGAAACAAAGAAAATAATAATTTGATTTGAAGTAAATTAAAACATTAGGCAAGACATAGAAATTATAGCAAAATAAAATTTAGGAATAAAATATTATGTGGAAATATATTAATGCGTATAATATGTAAGAGTTCAAGTTATAAATTAAATAAGATGAGGATGTTCACAATTTTTCCAATCGGGAGAAACTTGGTTCAAATTCTGGTTTGGGTTGAATGTTTCAGTCCTACCTTTCCAAACCTAGTCCCACACATGGCTGGTTTAAAAGAACAATCAGTTTCTCTTAATTGACCTAATAGGATCTAAGCTATGAAGCCTGGGACTTAAAGTACTTACAGCATTGTAAGTCGCCATTAAGCCGCGTCATCTCATGTATATGAGATATCTCGATGGTGTACCGGAAAAGAGTGTTAGTCAATTGCAGAACTTAATATCCTGCTGGCATGACGCCATGGTAGCTCAGTAGCTAAAACAACTGGATGTAACCAAAAAGATCAAATACATAAAATTTAATAAGATAACATTGATTTCAGTAACTGTCTGTAAATATATAATTTATTTAAAGCGTTGTTAAAATAAGTCTGTTTATGTCAATGGCACTGAAAAACAGTAGTAGCAACATCAGAAACATTTCTCAGTACATAAAGCACGCATGAAGCTAATACTGAGAACCTGACAGCACGAGGCACTAACTCCACACATAAACAAACAAGCTACTAGATTGCTAGAGCGAGAAAGGCTACAATTCTCATTGATTGAAGATATGAAGTGCCTAACGAACCAAATCAACGGCAAAAAGAAAGGAACCTCATGGATTTTGGTTAAAAAATCTGTCGGGTGAATTTTCACCAGGAAGAAAACTAAGAGATAACCATAGATTTGCGCTATTTCTTCTTGATTATAGTTTAGAAAGATCTCATGGTCAGTGTGATAAAGAAATTTTATATTCATTTGAGAGAAATTTTAGGAATGAGGTAGAGAGCTTAATATGTTATAGTTTGTATTATATTTTGTAATACAATTAATCAAAACTTTATTGTGTTGATTTACTGTCATCCATGCAAAGTAACAGATGCTTAGAATTTACACCTTCCGTTCGTCCATCCGTCCGTCCGTCACATCTGGCAGTTTTTAGTAAGCCAGAAGTTGTTTGCTGCGTGCCCACCCTCAATAGGGTTTTACCGCAGATAGAAACACTTTTGGATGGGGTTTTGTAGGGTAACTGCTTTGGTTTTAGGTTGGTAGAGGTGATGAGGGTGCTTGTTGCCCCTATAAACTATTGCGGTAGAACACAGTACCGATTACACCTTGGTGTGCGTAGGAGTTACGTAATCTGGTTGATTAATTTAGAGGTCAATTACCCTCTGATTGTGAATATTGGGAGCTCAGCATTTGCTGATGTTAGAGGGTTCTCCAGTGTTATCTCGGGTGCCCACATGTCATGTGGGGTACTCGATAATGATTGAAGCGGTGTTCTGTGGGATTATATTCCCCAGAGACCTAACAGGGTGCTTTGATGTTGCGGTAACCTTTCATATAGGTTATTGGCCCGGCGCCTAATTTCATTTTCCACATAAAAGAGGGAAGAGGTTTCGTGAAGTAGTCTCACACGAAAATAACAACCAACAGAGTAGATGGAACGGAGTACCCTGTTCTGCGCCGTTTGGAGGTAGCGTAGCCAGCTGTCTGCAGCATGCCCCAGATTTCAAAGGCGTACAGCATTAGAAGAATGATGAGGGCACTCAAGACAATAGTTTTAGGCCAACAGGCATTCCTCGGCTTAGCATGGAATACAGTGAGGAAATTTTATAATAATTATTGCCCCCTGCATCCTCGTAGAACGACCCGGAATTTGTTCTCGAAAAGTCAGACCTCCATCCAGCCTAGGTCCTAGATATGTGATGAAATTTCCCCATTCAATTCTGCGGGCTCTAAAGGTGAATGTATGGCAGTCGTTTAGGACCTCGCGTTTGGTTAATAAAATTGCATGACCCTTGTCTGGGTTAACATTCGCCAGCGTGTACAGCACTCTTGGACGAAGTGGAAGTGTCTCAGAATAGGGTTGAAGGCTCTGAGCAGATGTTTAGCTGTGCGGGCAAGAAGAGCGTCATCGGCAAACTGGACCATTTTGACGTTCAGCTGGCTAGGGAAATCCGCTATAAATACGCTAAATAGCATTGATGAAAGCACAGAGCGTTCGGAGACTCCGCTTCTTACAGGCCTGTGTATTGATGTTTTCCCTGCGATTGTGACCTTTAAAGTGCTGTGTTTTAGAAAACTGTGTATGATGTTGTTTAATTGATTAGGGAGTCCCAGTTGGATTAACTTATGGAGTAGACCCGCATGCCAGGTCGCTGAGAAGGCCTTCTCCACATCCAAAGATACCGTAACCGTGAAAGTCCCTACTTGGTATCTCAGGGCAGCATCGCCCAGGAGCGGCGGATGAGGAGGATGCGATCCAAGGGAAGAACATCTGTATGGAGTGGGGCTGGTGTTTGGACTGTGCGGTTATGGGCTGTTCGTGCCACGTTGGGAGTGAAGTACTCTACAGCTGCCTGTAGGGAGGGAATGTTGGTGATTTTTGAGTTTGATGGGATGAAAATGCGGAGGCAATTCTGTACGACTACCAAATAAACCTCCCGCAAGTGATGCGAGGTGTCATGACTGGCAACCCTAGTGTTACTTTCTGTCAACACGGGATTATGGTCAGAGTGGTGAGCATTGATGGATGTAAGTGGAAGTTTTTTATGATTGCGAAATCGTTGGCAGAGAATAATCCTCCTACTCGCAGATCATATGTGGGTTGCCAGGAACCCTGTACTTGAAGTTCCGAATAATTTGATTGCATCTGTTTTCGACCCGGCGGCGGCAATGCCAATCCTTTGTTTGTAATTTACGTCCTCCAACGTTAAGTCATATCGGACGGTGAAAGAAGTGTGTGAAATGATGCTCAAATGAATCTGGGGTACACAGATTCGTTTTTCAGGATAAAGGAAAACACCGAAAAATACTTATCCAGGTAACTCGACGCAACCGTGATTCTTACTCGGCACCTCTTGCATTTGAGGCAGACACTCTACCGTCTACGCTACCAAGGCAGGCTCATAACACAGGGATGAAGGGCTAGGATGGTGAGGTAATCGTTAGGCAGGAACTGCCCTCCGGGAGGGTGGTGTACCTAGGCTAACAAAACCTCAAAATCACCCAGGTCCAGGCATACTGCCGTGACCTCTGGGGTTTGTAGGGTAGATATCGGAATAGGTCTATAAACCACGTTCTGCCTTTCTACCACCTGGATGACCCTGGAACGTTGGAGGACGTAAATTATAACAATAACAATAATGGATGACCCTGGCGATCCGTTCTGTGACAGGTGTAGCCGGGTATTCGAAAACGGAGGATGGACGAAGCTGAGTCTCGCCGACTAGGATAACGTCTAGCGCATATGAGCGTACAAAATGAAGTAGTTCAACCCTCTGACCATTAAGACGAGCTGCTTTCCAGAAGGCAAATCGCAATGAGGTGCGAGACATATTCCGATTCGTCATTCTGATGCAAGATGGATATTAGGAGAGAAACCCCCTCCATTGCAACCAGCGTCTTACTGGCCGGGTCCGTGGTGGAGAAGATTCTGGCATTGCGTTCGCAGATGCACTGACCGTGAGCTAGCAGCACTTGCCGCAGCCACCCAAGTGTCGCAGTCCAGTCCATGCCACACTCTTGAGGGAGTTGAAGTGGGGTTGGGAGTAGAGAGGTTAGGAGCGGGTTAGAGAGAGGAGGATCGGATGGGCACAAGTCTACCGCCCACCCGAACGCCCCTTTGTGATCTATGTGTTTGGAAAATCGCCCCTCCCTCCAAGACTTCAGGTCTCGAACTAGGCACCTTAGTGGTTTTGCGCCCTTTCTGTCCAGGATTTTTGGTAAAAGTAGGTTGGGGTGCTGGAACTGCAGGCATTGTGCCCGTGGGTTTTGTTGTTTTTCTGGTCTATTACTCGAGGGCTTTTGCACAACTTAAGCAAAGGTGGGCCTTGGCGTCTCTGTCTGCTGCTGGTGCGATGCTGATGCTTTTCTTGGAGCAGGCACAGGTTGTGCCACGGCTCCGATAATAGGCCCATGAGGAGCATATGTCCTTTGGTGGGTCTGTTTCCTGTGAGCAGCTATCACAGCTTTCCTTGCTCTCTGCAGCTTTGTAGTTTAAAGTCTTAAGTTAGTTAGCTATTCATTTTAATAAATGAGAACTCCTAGTGATTTACCGGGAAAAACACGAGTCATTTGGAGAATTTAATGCCATGTTGGCACGTGGGCCATAGGAGCTCAGTGCTTAGAGCGGATGGACGGAGACCAGAAGATCCGTGGTTAAAATTCTGGCTATGACATTGAATTTTTCTGGCTCTACCCTTTTATAGTGCATCCCTCACACGGCTAGTGTGGAAGAACAATTAATTTCCATCAAAAGAAGTTGGCAATATATGTTCTAAGGCGTTGAAATTCGAAGGTGGTTGCAATCTTTAATGCGTCACTTGTATCATATGGAGTATAATTGATGTAAAATTTCCCTTAGAAGGAAAGAAGTAATTAAACTTGCAGTATATTAAAAATATATTTTGAAGTTATACATCGGTTTTGCGCAAAGCCTATTCGTTTGCAGGTAATAGATTCGGCTGTTTTGGTGAGTTTCCTTTATTTCGCGGAAATAGTCAAGTGGCTGCTCCTTCCGCCATCTCATCTGTTTATACTAGTTTCTTTATCTCAGTGATTCACCAACATGAGTCTTAATAAACTCTGGCATCATTCCGCGAATTATGAGTAATTTAGGGCCTAAGCGCAAAGAGTTATGTCTTTTAGAAAAGCAAAGCAGTTTTAAAATTCATCTTCAGATGACGTACACTAGTAGCAAGTTGCAAGTTTGTAAGACTTTTTAGGCTTTATAGATATTCGTTATTAAATCCATCAATTTTAATGCATTCTTCATAATGCATACCATACCTAGCCTACAGTTCTCACAAGATTCATAAGATTGCGAACCTACTACGTCAAACAGAAAATGGTTTTTAATAATCATATTTACAACTGAATTTATTATAATTCATTTGAAATGGCTTGGTGGGCCACTACTTTCATATAAATGCTGCTACATATATTGCATTTTTATTTACTTCTAGGAAATACAAAATGGCAAATTGGAGTTCATGTATGAGATTCCAGTAATTGTGAGCATAATGTTTATGGAATTGTACAAATTGTATCTTTTGGTGTCCCGTGTTGGTGCTTCAAGTCCAAGCAGAGTGCTGATATAGGTAGCAATGACTACAATGTTGTATATAATGTCTGTAGAGATTTTGTTGTAAGAAGTATATACAATTATTCATGTTACAGAAACATGTCCGTTTTTCCTATCCCCTTGTGAAAGGAATCAACAAACTGTTAAATAAGTGTTATTCCTTCCATTTTCTTGTCAATATATATATATATATATATATATATATATATATATATATATATACTGTTGTTGTTTGCAAGTTCGCCAAACATGTGTACGGAAGATGTTCCTTTGAAGTATACAGAACGAGTTAATGCAAAATAGTTGAAGGTTGCATTCAGCCTTCAAATTTCGAATTGAAGGGTTTTAATTGAATGTTAGGGTATGGAAAGATTCCTATAAACAGGTTTAATGATTTGAACCAAAACCCATTAGAATATTACATCAAAATATGTATGAATGACTATTGTATAACATGCTTTTTATACAAATAAATCTGCCATGAGTGCAGCTAAACATACGTTCCAATATTGTGTCGCTACAGGTGAAAATGGTGTTATTTTGTGTTACCTCTAGTCAAAACTATTTAAAAGTAATTTGTATAGCTCCAAAAGAGTCACGACTACTAAACCTCGCATAACTTAACGTTTTGTTTCATCAATAGCAATACTGTAATAGAACGTACGAGCAGCTGAGTTACACACCTGGACAAGTATGACAAATACAACTGCAGTAGTCAACGGCAACACGAACATTTAATAAGAAATAAAAGCATACGAATGTACATGGGCTTTTATTCTGATTATTCTTTGCTGTATTCGTGAAGTGTCTTTTTTCTTCTCACACATGTGTCTAAATGGTATCCTTCACACGCTTTTCCACACAAACTGCACACGCACTGTTCGTCTGGTTCGTGATACGTTGCCTTGGTACAAAACTTGTGATGGAACCCATGTACATTTAGCCTATTAATTGCGCTACGCATGGACAGATTTAGTCCCATCCAGTTCCCTTGTCTGAAGTCTTCTATGAGGAAGGACTCCTGTGCTAGGACGTATGCCAATCTAGAGGGCGCTGACTTCGATATGCCTGGTATTCTTTTTAGGAATCTGGCCTTTACCTTTTTAGTGTGGCTAGGTCTGATGAAGTCAGATAGTTCCAGATTGCCTCTATTCCTTACGTCATGGTAGAACATTTGAGAGCGATTTCTCAGCGTTAAGTCCGGGCCGAATCGCGCTGCGATCGCATCCTGTTGTCAACCTTTAACACGTGAGCTTCACTTCTAAGAGTTGGTGTTCTGTGGTGCATACCTAGCTACTGTTGAAATGGTATTTTAATAACCTTTCATATTTCGTTTTCTTCAATATAGACTAACATCAGAACCGAATTATTTGTTTTCCACATTAATAGAAGTTCTTAATGTAGGACATATCACCTCTCCAAATATTGTGATTATATATAATTTGAGGTTACATTTCTATAAATTCATAACAAAACATATATTGGCAAATAAAAATTAAGCAACTGAAATAATAATTAAATTATATATACATATAATTCATATTAATACTGTTACGTAAGTTAAGAGAAGTTAAATAAACTACCCGGTAACTAGGGGCATAACTAGGAAGGTAAATGGTAGAACACAGAAAGGAGAAATAATATATAAGTCCACGTATAAGCCCATTTACTGAAAAGTTGTTCTTGAAAGTACAAATAACTCCCTTAGACTTGAACAGACTTAGGGATGGAGGTGGTGGCACAGTGTTTTATTACACATCCATAAGGGCTTGCCTCGAGGATACGTTGTCGTGTATGGTTGAGGACTCTAAGTGGACTCTCTGAATTAAAGTCTGTCAGACTACACTAACAACGACGACTGTCACCTCCCCCCACTGCTCGTTTAAGCAGTGCTTAAATATGTGTCCTGCCAACATGACGTTACTAAGCCGATTCAGCATTCCCAAATTATAAAGTTACAAAGACATTCCCCAATTTAATTAAGCCAAATCATACTTGGGACCCGGCACCCTGGTGACACCTATGGCACACCTCCCGAAACCGGTTCATCGACCAGCTAATCGTAGTCGATATGGAAAAGCTGGAAACCGTTTCATACATCAAGAACATGTGCAATCTGACAGATGCTGATCGCATTACTCAGCAGAATTAAGAACTCCTGAACGTGCGAATAAGACATCACAAAAATGAGAATTGAGTCATAACATTCTAGAATTTGATATTTTCCTAAGTATTCCTCAACCATACATATGACACTACCTAATAATAATTTCCTAATAAGCAATACAAAATTTCAATAGTAACATTCTTAAGGACTTTATAAATTATTACATTGTTAAGGGTAAACTTAGATTCTATAGCTATGAAATTGTATTGTCATAAGTATTTAACCAGTTTAATGACTGTCACATTATATTTAAGGATCAGAAGCAGAAGAGGGAACGGCGGCATTCAACAAAAAAAAGCTCCGAACGAAAATGGTGCCTTTAGCTGTATTCAATCAAAAACTGAAAGATATTGAAGAGAAGGAAGAAACTATTTCTAAGCTTACGAGTAAGGTATCATTTCTTTTATACTCCATATGTGTATATCAACTTGAACTTAACTTTTTAGTTACTAAACAGTTTCGTTTATTTTAGTACAAAAATCAGCAATTGTTTATGCTCAACTTGAACAGAAAGGACAAAAATTGCACCAAAAGTTTAGAGTGGGACATACATAGCTATTGGAAATTATATTTTTGTTTGTCAAACGAATATTAGTGATATCAGCTGTGAATCTGACTATAATAGATATAAATGCTTCAAACTGTTTTCGTTTGAGTGCGTTCTCTTTGATGTTATATTCCTCAATATATACCTCAGTATTCCTTTTGATAGGAAAAATGTATTTAACTGAAGTAAAATATACTGGTAACCCTTTCTTGTACATACGTTTCTTTGAATGTAATACGGCGTGATAATAGGGCACTTTTGTCTTCACATAATTTCTTGCATAATTTCTTGAGCGGAGTTTGCAAAATGCTTGTTTATTTTTACAACGGAAACATTATAGTGTAGTAAAACGACACTCGCAGCTGTTCTAAGCTCATTTTATTAATATCCAAAGAAGTTAGTGAACCGCAGCTTTACCTTTATTCACCCAGAAGGAACGGAATAGGTCCATAGAGACTAACGCAGTGCTAATGTTCTCCTAAACTCGTGTTGCACACATAGGATAGCACAACTCTTAGCAACAAAGGTATGGTGCATCCCTGAAATCTCCATTGAAGTCTTCGTAACTTTACATTTGTCACTGAAATCTTCCAAACAATGAGAACTGTTCTGGAAAACAGAAACTTCCCGAATGAAAATACCCAATAAAAGGGAATCACGAAGGCTCTGGATATATTCAACAGAAGCACAATGGACCCGACACTTCCCGGCTATTGTTAAATAACGGTGAGTGGCAGTCACTGATTCACACCCATCAACTATTCTCTTACAGCATCTCTTACTCCCTCTTTACGGCTAGTCATCCGACCTAACATTCCGAGTGCACCAAGGACTATTTCCCTCGGGAAAGCTCTAGACGTGGTAGAAAACGTCTTTTATACTCTTCACCGCGCGGTATATTCATTCTCACGGTTGTTAAGGCCTGAGGCCCTTTAGTTCGTGTAGCGGAAGCATTTATTAATTACATTATTAAGATTAGAAATTTTTGTTTTAATTTTGTTTATTATTTTGTACTATTATGTATTAATGGCGAAATAATTACACTAGATTACCCAACTGGAAACCATAGCTTTCAGCTTGACAGTCACACCGGATCTTCATCCAGTAACTCGCTACCTGGAAGTGCTGACGAGTCATCCCATGCACATTGTGAAGACGGTCCACGAGTTGTCACGTTGTTGGCAGTTTTGCCTCCAGGGCCGCTCTCATTTTAGTTAAGTGTCGCACGGTAGATACAACTCGCTGCCAAAGACTAAACAGCGTCATCATGGTGGTGGCATGTGTTAATAAGTGATAGGTAAAAAAGCAGAACCCTAACATTCCTGCCCCTCTGATAGTTGTCTACAACCTTTCTTAGGTGATCTTTGAGGATGTTAATATACCGCTCGAAAATGCCACCTGACTGTGGCTGGAGATGCTCTTACGCGTCTTATACACCGCGAGTCGCTCTTGCACTTCTCCAGTCATGCTGACTCAAAGTTTGTCCCCTGATTTCTGTGTAGTTTCAACGACCTTCCAAAGCAACTGAATTGTTATTCCATGAGGCCTCCCAAATTCACTTCCCGGTTAAGTGTAGTGCATACTTCCGTGCACTTTGTGAGGTAGTACACGCACACAAGTAAGTTTTCATCCACACTCGGTCACAGGGAACGGTCATCCAAAGTTAATGGCGATGCTCTTGAATACTACTACTACTACGTGATACTGCATCATGCAGCCTCGACTACTTGTATGAATGCCGCTACTTGTAAGCACACGCGACATTGTCGGCCTATCTCTAAGAATCCGCACATAGCCTCAACATAGTACAAGCTATACTGAAGCTTATTCGTCGTCCTGCTTGATCCAAAATGCCCTCCCGAGAAACCCATAAGTACTTCCTCCAGGACTTGCAGAACCTCCGAGGAAGCTTCAATGGTTCTCTCGGAGTTTTCGCAACATGTGTCCACTAAACTTTGTACAATACGCCATTGTTGATCTTCAGTGACTTCCATTGGGTTTCGTGAGACTTACACGCACTACACTTGGGAAAGATGTCCTACCAGCACGACTAAGTTCCTGCTTTCACTTCTTTGAGAGGCTGTCCAGATTTGGTGTCTCCAGCGTCTCCCTCCTTAGGCACATTCATTTGCACATACCGCATAATTCACACGGAATGCTGCGACGAGCCACATATCTCCCACCCTACTGTAGTGGCCGTACTCTTCCCGTGGAGTCTTACTGATAAGGTATCCGCTTTGGATTGGATCCTTACCTTCCGAAGTTGCGATGGGAATTTGAGGGTCGGGAGGGCCGCTTTACCTCGGACAAGTTGCGATATAATCCTACCGACGTCGACTATCGTGTCATGACTTCTGAGGGCGTCCGACCTAGTATCTCTTCCTTAGTCACTTTCGCAAAACATACCCAGAGGCTTGCAACGCTGTGCCACAACGTAAACTGTAAAGGAGCCCTTTTTCACAGGTGAAGTGTGACCAGATGTCACTTCTACCTGGTAGAGCTGAAAGGATGTGAAGGCATTCTTCTCCTTGCCATGTCTCATAAGGTCAAGATTTCACTCGCGACCAACAGTATCCATTTAGACCTCCCTTGCACCCAACCCTCCGCAATGAAGCTGTAATTATCTGTCTCTCTACTAAAAGCAAGCGGCATCACTAGAGGGGTTAGTAATGACGGCCGCGACATACGGTAATTCCTCGTTTTCACATCTGCACGTCGGCCGGATTTAGATAATCCAACAATTGTTCCTGGTGCCCCATCCCTATCACACATCATTGAGTTTCTTCATCGACGATCCTTTGTTTCCAGAATCAAGCGCTCCGGAATCATCGGTGTTTGCTTATACTGTCGCCCAGGGAATATGCAGCTTTCTGGAATACGTGATTGGTGAACAGTTTCATTGGAGCATTATTTACCAACTACTCAATAGCTAGGTCAAACTGATAGAGTATCTTCTGGCCGTTGCTACGACTTACTAGCACAATCGCTAGGCAATTGCCAGAAGGAAATTTTAAAATCGGTTTTCCAGAGCCTCAGGATATCCCGGACAGCGCCGACTTTGGAATCACGTTAGAGTAATTTTCGCCCGCCCTTTAGTCTGATTATAAGATATATGGTTTCCATTTCAGAAGAGAAAAGATTGTGGTCGTTGAATGGTGGGCGTAGGCTTCTGATGTTGACGTCCTGTCACACTTAAGGGTCTGGATGCGTGCTGATGTTATTTCTAAGGTTATTATGCATCCTCTGCGGCTAATCACTTGCCCAGTTGCGACATTTCGTTCCCTTAGGGCCGGTGTCGAAGGCGCTATGCTGTTCCACGAGTCTTTCACGCTGTTAACACATTTGTCAAGCTTTTTCACCCTTTCGCCGAATTATTCCATTCTTACTGCATGGCACCGGTTTGCTCGTTAATTTTAGTGTTAGGTTCCGATTTAATCTTATTTATCCTGGATTCGAAATGCATCTCCAGTTTTCTCTTTCCAGAGATCGTGTTTGCCTCCATCTTGTTATTCACTGTGGATTTCGCTGATGTTATGCCCTTTATTGCTGTGTTAATCCATAATTTACGCTTTTCATTTTTTCTTCTATTATTAGCTAATAATCCTGCAGTACTGCTTTCATCGCATCTTTTGAAATCCGAATTCTGACATCAGTGTAGCAGAATGAGAAATGTTTTTTCCAGGGTTTGCCCTTATCCTTAAAGATCAATGTCTCGTTACTCTAAGATCTATGGACCCTGGGCTCATTTGAGCACCATTTCACCCATTTCATTCATCATCCAATATGACCTACCGTTGGAGGACGTAAATTTTAATCTCTCTCTGACTGATTGACTAGCTGATTTTTTCTTATTTAGATCCGGTATATAATAAGGGTTGTTCTGGAAATCAGAAACGTCTGGACAAGGAATCTCCTGATAAGGATGCGACATCTTTGGAACTAACCAGAGAAACAAAAAGCCACCGAATTTCCAGCTACTGTTAAACACAGTGAGTGGCAGCGTAAAATGGGCGCGTGACAATTCCCTTACCGCCGGCCCGACTTCATAATACCGTGTAAAACTAAACGCGTTTAAGCAAGAAAACGAGTTCAGGAATTCTTGTAATTTGTTGGAGAGTGAAGAAAATTTGGGCCAAGAAGAGGCAACTTGAAACACTTGCCTCAGAGATATTGCAAGGTTTAGCACAAGCGACGACATTTCTATTTGTCAGCTGCTGTAGCAACGAACTCGAGAAACACGCATTACAGGTATGATATTTTGTTATTAATATGGATGAATCTGAGTCAGGTGTTAAATCTGTTAATAAAAGGAGAAAACTTATGCATAATTTCTGAGCAGTACAAATGAAATGATACGAAAACCGTTTAAATAAAAATACTGGCGCATACTGATTATCGAGGTAAGCTAATAGTAGTTCACGCAATTAAACAACATGCAAACGCAATTTCAAATAGTTTGGGTGGTAGTTAAAATTATCAATTCTTGCTTATTCCCCTGATCTTAATAGTGAAAATAAGCAAGTCATCTATCTTAAAAACTTAATGAAAAGAACAGCTGTACAGTGACATAGACCAAAACAGAGGAAAAATATCCAAAGAAAAATTATTTTAGATATCACTGCGTTGTGGATACAAATCGCTTCTATATTTTATAATTTAAGTCCAAAAGAGCCGCTAGCGTTTTCATGCATCACACTTTCGTGTTATTAGGAACGACAGAATTGCCTTAATGCAGGTGGATAACACCTATAAAAGGCATATTGATAATAGTAATCATAATGGCGTACGTGACTTATGAGTATGTGATCGGGATCTTTAGAATGCAAGTACTAGTAAATGATGCACGGAGCACGTATACTTGCTATCGAGTCGGGCCATAAACCAAATCCGCAGTATCGATTTTGTCAACTTCGGTAGATTATGGAAACGAGTGTCGTGAATTGTATCACTAACCATTTTATAATTTCAGCACTTAATGAATTACTCTACAGAAAAATCCTCACTGAAATGGCACGTTAGGGCCACTCTGGTTTTAATTCAAGTTTTCTTACCAATAGAAGATTTGCATCATCGAACGAAAAGGCTTTTTGTATGATAAATTTGGGTTCCAAAACGTGTTGATGAAACATAACTAGACCAAATGAATTAGAACATAAATACATTTTCATTCTCTCCAAGCATTAAGGGTTTGCTCGCATAACTAGACGTAAATGAATTAGGAAATAAATATATTTTCATTCTCTCCTCGCATAAAGCGTTTAGTCATTGTACATTTTGTGCAAACAAAATTACCACTTACCTATTTTTTCTTATGGCAAAAAAAAAGCATTTTGCTGCTACTAAAGGATTATAAAGATTTAACGAGATAAACAATTGTATAAACATCTTCTTTATGTTAGATAGAGTCAACATGAAAAATTCAATGCCACGGCCGGGATTTGAACCACAGATCTCCTGGTTTCCGTCCAGTCGCTCTAATAGATTGAACAATCATAGCCAACTTCCCGTCATGACATTAAATTCTCCATTTGACTCGTATATTTCCCCGGTAGACCACTCGGAACTCTTGCATTCGAGATACACCGTTTGTGGCGGCTTACTATCGTAATTACTTGAGTCCTAGGCTTCATCATTTAACACTTATTATTTTAGTTAATTGATGGAAATTAAGCATTTCTTCACACTAGCCGTATATAGGCTAAGGTTTTGATACAGTTCTTCATAGTGTGAAGAAATGTTTAATTTCCATCAATTAACTAAAAGTAATAAGAGTTAAATGATGAAGCCTGGGACTCAAGTACTTGCGATAGTAAGTCGCCACAAACGGTGTATCTCGGATACGAGAGCCCCTAGTGGTCTACCGGGAAAAATACTAGTCAAATGGAGAATTTAATGTCATGACGGCAAGTTGGCCATGGTAGCTCAATGGGTTAGAGCGACTGGACGGAAACCAGGAGATCCGAGATTCAAACCCCAGCCATGGCATTGAAATTTTCATGTTCACTCTATCAAACACCTTAGCCTATATACGGCTAGTGTGAAGAAATGTTTAATTTCCATCAAATAACTCAAATTTTCTTTATGTTCTTATTTTACAGATAGAACACCTTGAGAGCATAGTCCGTTTAAAAGATCAACGAATCAAAGATCTCTCCGCACAGCTGGAACGCTCGGATAATCTGACATAAATGCAGGAAAAAAATTAATGGTATCTTATTTATACACCGCCTTTAAAATGCATTGTAATGTGATTATAAATAGGCGCACATTATTTTTAATAAAATAAGTAAGCCATATCAGAAGTTCTCTACAAATGGTTTATTCGAGAATAATAAGGGTACACTATACTAAAGTGTAGATAGCTGTTCAAATGATTGAGCTTTACAAACTGATCCTTGGTGGCTACATGAGCAATTTTTCTATTTCAATGTGATGCTCAACTTTAAGAGGGAGTTTCAAAGCCAATTGCTAACAAAAGCAAATGCTATGTCATTTATACAGAACTTCCTAAAACTGAAGAATGGCGTTTTCGTTCTTCGCAACAATTTATCCAAACAAGGTAATCTATACCACCCTAAAATTAATCGAAGTTACATATCAATGCAAAGAGAAGGTTTCGGTTATGCACTAGTGTACAAAAGTTAAGCATAATTGGAAAAAAACTGAAAAGGAAAACGGTGAGCGAGCATCATAAAACCTTATCATCCCGTGGCCAACCTACCTGACCCATGAGCTTTTGCGGGGTTTCCTCCAGGTCACCAGGCGAGTGCTGAATAGTTTAATTACATCCTCCAAATTTCCTATTCCATTTCATCTCCATTATCATTTCAAATCACCTCTCATCTAGTGGCCTCTTTAAGGGTAGAAGTGTTAGTGGGAGTCTCGGTACTGTCATGACTCCTTGGTTCGGCCACTCTGTCTCCTCTCGCCTCGTCCCGCCACCCGGAGATTTGCTTCTTGGGGCTTAGGTACAATAAACCACAAGTTTCGGTGCCGATTCCCCACCGTAGTAGTCCTAATCCTAAACGCTATCACAGTGTGTTAACGATACTAGTTATCACAGTATCTAAGGATACTGCGTTACTGGTTTCTAATAAGTACGCGGGTTCACGCTTCAAAGGTAAACAAAATCAAGGCAGCAAACCAATACCAGAATATCAGACCCCGTGCATGTATAATTGGTTATTATTCTCCCGTTGTGAACAGAACATAGATAGAGTCGACATGAAAAATTCAATGCCACAGGCGGGATTTGAACCACGGATCTACTGGTTCCCGTCCAGTCGCTATTACCCATTAAGCTACCATGGCCAATTTGCCGTCATGACATTAAATTCTCCAATGGCCTCATATTTCCCCGGTAAACCTCTAGGGCCTCTCGCGTCTGAGATACACCGTTTGTAGCGACTTACCATTAAGTACTTGAGTTTCAGGGTTTATCATTTAACTCATTATTTAAGTTAATTGATGGAATTTAATCATTTCTTTACACTAGTCATATACAGGCTTAAGCATTGGATTGATAGAATCAACCCAATCAAATATATCAATCCAATACTGTAGTCTGTGTACGGCTAGAGAATAGTTAGAGAATAGTTGCTTCGAAAAGTGCTTACAAGATATCACTAGCATAACACAAAGACGTCAACTGGACCCTTCTTTGACGGGTAGAATCATCGGACGTCTACAGGCAGGTCAGATACAGAAAAAAGATTTTCGGGACTTAAATTTTTATTTACTTTTTATTTATCGTAATCTGAAGAGATTCTCAAAGCCAAAGCTCATGCTAGGGAGCAGTACACAATATATAAAATAATGGCAGGCAAACAGCCCTTATCAATATTTATAACACATTCTGATAGTAGGAATTATTCACCGTACACAAATAAAACACACACACACACACACGCACACACGCACACACACACACATATATATATATATATATATATGTATATTTCGGAGGGGAATGCAGATCCCTTACTGATAATATTATTTATACTTATATACTTACATTCGAAATACATTCAAATAATACTTATACTGTTAGCGGACCTCCAGTGTGGAACTTAGAGGATTACATAAAAGAATGGATAAAAAGCGTACGCATGCTGAGGACAACCAAACAGGAAGGGGAATATACAAGTGCAGAATTCAGATCGGTTCTCCAGCAACTGGAAAAATTATAATGTGAGCGTCCCCCCACATTTTTGTTAGGAATACGGCCCCCATACATAATACTATATATATATATATATATATATATATATATATATATATATATATATATAGTACAAACATGTACTGTAACCTAAGAGGTAACGAAAGCAGGGAACACTAAAAAAACTATATATTCTATAGGGCTTGAAAACATTAAATTTTAACTAGATCAGCCAGTCAATCCAGCTATAATTGGGTGACAGTTGGTCAGTTTTATCAAAATATGCTTTCAGTAAATTTTCAGCAAGGTCGCTTTTAAAAATGTTTATGTTTCTACAGCGTTTCAATTCCAGTGGCAGTGCACTGTACTAGGTGATAACATGTGAAGTTAAGTTGTTCAGACCATACGTAGACGTTCACAGTTGATTTCATTAAGTTTACATTGTTTCTTTTATTATATACGCCCATGGACAAAAAATATGTACAGGCTCTGGAAGCGTGTATTTTTGTAAGACCACACTGTTTCCACGGTCGGTTTATAATGGTGTCAAGGAACGCGTCTCGTTCGCTTCGTTCTACTGAATCCTCTCATAACAATTAAGTCTCACTAAATGTGCACTGATAACTGGTCATAGACAAGTATATAGGAGCTAGACCTACAACAGCTCGAATCCCAAACATCTCTTTAATTGTTTTATTGTATAAATACGAATTACGCACATTGCAATTTAAGTTCCAATTGCTAAGACTTACTTGATTCTATGGCATTTATGCTCACACATAAAAAGTAAAACACTCTACTCTGTTTTTAAACTAAATGAAATAAACATTTTATTCCTAAATGTAAAATCAAATAAAGATGGAAGTTAACTTAGTGTAGGGTGTGTAAACCCCCTGAATCTATTACTGCCCTCATTCTGCGGAGCATGGATGAGACCAAATATCTAGTCAGTTTCGCGAGAGGATACTTCGCATTATATGTCAGCACAGTTCATAACAGCCAATATTAAGGTAATTTTCTAATAACATTGCATTTATTTTGAGAACAATACGAATATGTTCAATTTCTTCTCGGGCAGCAAGCCAGGTGATTTCTAATCGTCTGTTCACCTGGCTTGCTGATCAAGAAGAAATTGAACATATTTATCGCCAGGAAAGCGTCAGGTCTTAAGAATATGTTATTTGCCTTTTTATAAATGAATGTGTTTAAAAGGTTATTATTCTTTGCAAGAAAAACACAAAGCATTGCTTTTACAGTAACAATAATAAAAAGGCTCTTGTACATCAAGGATTCAAACTTAGGTTGGTTCACTTACCAGACACATGTGATTCAACCACTCGACTACCACGCATACGGCCAAGCCAGAACGCATTTCCCTAGCTAGGCATAGCTTTGAAATGAAGCCAGAGTTGCATTAAAGCCTATATTGTAAACGCAGCGACATCGAATGCTTCCGATTTTTTCCGAATCGAGCTTTGTTTCTGATAATTGTTCTTTTGGGGGGGGGGGGTATTGAGACTTTATATGATGTTAGACTAGACTTTAGAAGATTATTTTTAATTTTATGGAGATATATTATCAAGGACAGCTCTTAGGTCTAATGATAAGATGTTATTTATATGGTAGAGCGTTTTTGTGCTTATTCTAAAAGACAGATGATTATTTTCAAGGCACGATTTTGGAGTGCTTCCCTTGGCTGAGTGGTCAGACCACTTGGCTCTCACCAAGGTGGCCTGGGTTTGATCCCAGGCGACTGCAAAGTGAGATTTGTGGTGGAAAACATGGCGCTAGGACGGGTTTACTCCGGGTCCTCCGGTTTTCCCCATCATGCCACAATTGCTCCATTATCATCTTTCCCATCATTCAACTCGCCCTCATACTCGCCCCTCACTTCTTTCACGTACACACCAGGCGTTGGACTGATCACCTATCAGATCCAAAACTTCGGTTACTTAAGCCCGACCTTAAAAGGGAGAGAATAAGACTGCCCAAACACCACGATAATGGTACAACCAGGGAATTTAAAGAAGAGAAGAAAATGATTGTGAAGTACTTCGAGGTCATGAATGAAATATTTAGCAGAATTACTTCATTAGATGTTTAAGTAGTCAAAATGGGTTGGAATTAGAGCATGTTAGGTAATTAGTAAATGATTTGCACTGAAACCTTTGAATTTAAATCTGTGAATTACAGCTATTACAAGTAGAATCTTACATTTTACATGCATAATATGGTCCCTTCATGTAAAAGTAACTGTCTAGAATCAATTTAAGTACGTGAATTGTGTTTCACTTTCAATTATTGCGCTATCAACATGCACCTTTTAAGGTTAATTGATGGAAATTAATCGTTCCTTCACACTAGCCGTGTATAGGCTAATGTTTTAGATAGATAAGAGTCTAACTCAATTCCACGGCACTTAATTTTTCAGTTTGACTCTATCTATGCACATTGTTATCTAATACTGGTACATGCATATGATCCTTTGCGGAATAAGATATGAATTTGAATGTGCCACAAAGTGTCATTTACAGTTATGGCGATGGTTCCAAGAAACAGGTGTTCGTCGAATCGCTGTAATAGGTCCACCACGGGTCAAAACATTGCAACAGAACCCATATTTGACCACAACACGACATCCGAGGATGTCCGTAAGAAACTGTATTCTGGGCTTGCATCCGTCTCAGACGTACGAGTTTTGAGACAAATTGTATACCAGAGGCTCAGGGCAGTCGGCCTCTATGCCAGGCGTCCAGCGATATGTGTGCCATTCCCTCGTATACACATACAATTTCTTTTACAATGGAGTCAATAACGTCATCACTGGACTTCGAATAAACGGAGGAACAGAGGAGTCCAAACTCAGTTTGAATAATGATTCTATTCGCAAAATAATCTGGAGAGAGCGTGGAACCCGACTTCATCCCACTAACATCGTGGAAACACGCCCATTTGGTAATGGTGGCGTACTCGTGTGGGAAGGCATAATGTTCAATGGACGTACAAATCTGCACATCTTCGACGCTGATACTGTGAATGTCCAGAGGTACAAAGATGATGTACTGGAAGCACATGCGTGACTTTTCCGAAATGGGGTTAGTCCACACTTCATCTTAATGGACGATAATGCACATCCTATTAGAGTCCACTTGGTGGACAGCTACATTGAGAGGGAAGATATGCAGCGCATGGACAGGCCAGCGATGTCCCCGGATATGAATTCTATAGACCATGCCTAGGATGCTATTAGGAAGACATGTTGCATCCCGCCAGCCCCCACCAAGGATACTTCCAGCCCTTCGACATGCTCCCAATGAGGAATGGGAACTTCTGCCTGTAGAGCTGTTGAACAGTTTTATATAGAGCATGCCACGGTGCTGCGAGGCCTGTGTAGCGGGGGGTTACCACACCTCTTATTAACAGCTCAGCACCATCATTGTCATTGTGGAAGTGATCGTCTTTCTTTGTATTTGCGTAAAAAGGTGTCCCCATGTCAAAATTGTCTGCCATTTCTCACTCTATTGCATTCAAGATCATGTGTGATGCATTGGTGACAGGGGCGGTTCCTCCTTAAGGTTGCAGGTTTCGCTACACCCACTGATTCTGAATATACAACAGGTGCATTTTGCACATTAAATCTGTACTTGTTTGCATTGTTTTATATATTACGCTTATCGTCTGTAGCTGCCCATGACGCAGAAGTCGAAATAAACAGTGATTAGCTGTAGGAGCCGCATGTTTGCAGCGAAGTGTTAACCTAAGATTTTGCCCAAATGTGGGCTCTCTGAGGGGGTTGCGGGAAGTTGAACAGGTGGGAGTGGCTTCTTATATATTGCTTAAATGGAGGTTTATAAACCTAGCTCCTCCTACTCTTAGCAACGGCTATAGCGTGACCTTCAGGCTTAGCTTCTGTGTGCTCTGCTTTTCGAACACAGGGAGAATTTAATTAAATTCATGAAGGTTATTCAGAAGAGAGCTGTGTTAACAACGCCACACTTGTTCAGGCTTCTGGATTTATGGCCACTTTGAAAGATTATAATTTCGTATTCTGGCTGTCTTTCTTCTACAAGATCATGCCCCATTGGACATTTTGTACAATCAGCTGCAGAAACGAGACTGCAATGCAACATTTGCCATCACCCAGCAAAACGCATTTGAAAGGGAAGTGCAAAAGGTAAGAAATAGCGTGGATATCGAGGAACATGAAGAAACTGTAATTAAGAGGAGAAGAATAGAAGATCATGATGTGAAAAGAAGAGAAGCTCTTGAAGTATGATGTGACATTTTTAGAGAAGCAAAGGACAGATTTAGCTTCACGGGGCATCTGGTAGCCTCAACTTTGTTTCATCAAGAAAATTTCTAAGACATTTCCAGAGGATTCCCTTAGAGAAACAATAAGGTTCTATCCTTTTATCATTGGAACAAAAATTCGTAGAGAACTGACTGTAATTTACAGTCGAGAGGAATTTCGTGGAATTTCCGGCGCTTTGTGCTTGATGGACTTCAATAAGGAAAACAATTTATGTGCTACATTCAGCGAATATGTCAAACTCCTCCGAGTTTTGTTAACTATGCCAATGTCTACCGCTGACGCAGAATGCTGTTTCTCAACTTTAAAAAGAATAAAAACTTTCCTTAGGAACACAATGTCACAGGACCGATTGTCAGCATTAGCAATGCTTTCAATTGAGAGAGATTTTGTTATGAAGATCAGCGACTTCAACGCAAAAGTTATCGATAGATTCCCCAGGTCTAAGGAGAGTAGAGCAGGGAATCTGTATAAATAGGTGAGTCATTACTATTCTGTATTTTATTTTTCATTTGTGCACCACCAATAATTTAATCCACCAGCCGCCACTGATTGGTGATATGATTCATTATGCTTAGCCTTTGTTTAATTGTAATAGTTTCATAATGTATTGCATTATGCTTAACTTTTGCACACTACTGTAGGACGGTATATGCCATACGAATAAAGCAATATTACGTGATAATCACTTGTATTCGCGGACGCTGTGTAGATGTATAATCACCGAGATTATAAAGAGTGCTTTGAACACTAGAAGTTTCTTCCACGAGGTCTGTGAACCGATCCCCTCCCCTCGCCACTATCCATTTTAATCGATACACTATATTAGGCATCATAAGCATATTCGAGCTATATTTCGATTCCACGGTATCCTTGTGTTCGCGTTCATATTAACACTTAAGGTATTGAACACTTTAGCAATTAGTTTGCAAAGAGTAGAGTAAACTTACATAAAAAGTGTAACTTCCATGAATCAGAAAGCCAAGTTTGTATAAATGATAATTTCATCGTTAAGGAACACACGCTTGTTTTACTCCCGGAGCCTTAGTGGATAATTGCAAAATAACCTAAACTTATAAATCCTGTTATTTTAGTTAATTGATGGAAATTAATCATTTCTTCACTCTAGCGTATATAGGCTAAGGTTTTTGATAGATAGAGTCAACATGAAAAATTCAATGCTATGGCCGGAATTTGAGCCACGAATCTCCTGGTTTCAGTCCAGTCACTCTAACCCACTGAGCTACCATGGCCAGCGTGCCATCCTGGCATTAAATTCTCCATTTGACTCGTGTATTTGTGGTCTACCAGGGAAATACAAAAATGTGGCGCTGAAAAAGAGCGTCCATAAATGACTAAAAATCTGAAGGTCCAGGTAACTTATGGGACTTCACTAACAATGTCATTTCCATGTACACATTACAACACATGTAATTTTCTGCCATATTTACCCAATGATTTTGCTGTATAAGAAAGTTTCCTAAACAAGGAGGGTGGACGGTCCAGATGACTTCCTCATGGTAACATCTACTCTTTAAACACTTGACAAGGTATCCAGTTACTCTCATCAACATTTTCTGCCATTTCTATACTGACCCTAATTGGCCAGGATAGTAAAAATGTCTCAAAAATTACTATCTTTTAATTATGTGATTCATCTGACGATCTGGTGATGAGAAAAAAAAACACCATCAAGAGAGCTTGTTACTATTTTTCTGCTGTTCTTTCTAAAAACAAAATTAACTGCAAGTCCGAAGCCACTATTTTTGACTGAGTACATTATAATGTGACTTTGCGGGTTTGTAGAATTAAAAGATTTGTTTGATCTGCCAGTAACCCGACTTCATGTCCAGGGTCGAGAACCACTGCGCACCAACAAGAGTGTCCAGGGTGTCGTCAATCCGGAGTAAGGGGAAGCAGTTCTTCCTAGTGACAGCGTTCAGTTTCCTGTAGTCCACGCAGAAGAGTACTTTACCGTTATTCTTCGTCACCAGAATTACAGGGGAACACCAAGGGCTGTCAGACTCATCAATAGCTCCCCTGGATCTCATGTCCTCCAGCATGTTCCGTACCACCGCCAGTTTTGCCAGAGGAACGGGTCTCGGTGGTTGCCGAATAGGCCGGGCATCTCCGGTATCGATGTGGTGAAGCATTCGATCCGTGGTACCGTAGTCGCTGTTGCCTTGACTGAAGACGCCCTGGTATCGTCCCAGCAGTTATCGAACCTTCTCCAGCTGCTCTGTGGTCTGGTGTTTGGCCATCCTCTCTAGGAAGCCTTCCGGCTGCGGCCACAGATGTTGCATCGGCACCGGCTCCTGGGTGTTGTCGATTAGCGTTATGCTGACAAGGGGCTCGTACGTCATCAACTCCGTCCTGGCCTGGATACCATGATCGGTGTCTGTTGAATTAAGGAGCCTCACCAGCAACTCCTCTCGGCAGGGGAACAATGTCCTGGTGCACATGCATCTTCTGGTTCAGCATCAAGTTCTTCGTCCACTGGCATTCCAGTCGCGCCACCTCACTTCTAGCGGGGACAACCACGTCTTCCCTCAGGATGACTCTGCAGATTCGGAGGCGTTCTTTTGGGTGCCGGAGTATCACCTCTTCTCCATTAAGCCGCAGGACCTTCCTGCCGACGTCGACCTTCGCCTCGTGGCTCCTGAGGGCATCCAATCCCAATATCACTTCCTCAGCCACCTCCGCGACAAACACCTAAAGACGCACGACAGTGCGTCCCAAGGTCAACTGAAGTAGGGCCTCCCTCTCCATAGGCAAGGTGTCACCCGATGCCGTAGCTGGTATGGTTGGCTCGGTTTTCTGAACGCAAACCCCTGGCTATGTCAGGTCTGATGATGGTCACGGCTGCCCAAATGTCCACGAGCACGCGGCACGGCTTCCCTCTCACCCAACCGTCCGCGATCAGACCGTCATCCATATGTTGGTTGACAGCGCGCAGAGTCACTCGAGGGAATGGCGGTGATGGCGCCGACGTGCCTCTCGCCACGTTTCCGGCTGCTCTTCCCGGTGTGGGCAGTCTCTCTCTAGGAGCCCCGGCTGGCAACACCCCAACACACGCCACTTGGTCTTCGCCGGCGTCCATCGGCTTGTCTTCGGTCTCCATTGTAACGGATACTCGTTTTTCTCGAAGTCGGGATAGCCATCACCTCGGCCGCCTGCATCCTTAATGTCGCAGTTAGGGCCTCGTGGATGGTCTTATAGTTGCCCAGCAGTTACTCTGACCATATATTTCCATATTAAGATGTTCTTCCATGTTAAGGTTTATCACACCTTTCAATAATTTTGGATTTAGGCCAAGGTTATGGTTTTCATTCCAAAAGTGAAATGCCACTACTGATTTGTCTTCCTGTTTCAATTTGAAGTTTCTAAAATATTCTTTGGCTCTGGTTTTTAGGTTTCTTTTAGTTTGCCCTATGAGAAATTTTTCAAAATTCTTACAATTATTTGGTATATTCCGAATCTATTGACTGGTGAAATTTCATCTTTCATTTTTGAATTCAACAATAATACTGAGTATTTATAGTTGCCCAGATGATATTTTCTTCTATAAGAATCTTTAGGAATTTATCAAATGTTTTTTTTGAGTGGTACATGAATTCATTAAATATGTTATTGCTAGCTTTTCATTTGGTGAATGTGCTAGCTCTCTTAATAGTTTTCTTTAGTTTAGCTTTCCTAATTTTCTTAAATAACAGACTTTTGTTGTATGTTTTCTTCTGTTATGTGAAATATGGCTTTTTGTGCCTTGTACCATTTTGCTTTATTTAAAGGTATGCTAACTAGTCTGGTATAAGATTATTTATTATTGCATGGTTATGGGTAACTGGGTTATAGCTATGATGTTCTTGTAATTTTCTGTGTTTGCTTCCTATAAATTCCAAACTTCTTTTTTGATGATATTTAGGTCTAAGAAAAAGAGTTGTCCATTGACTCCCTTTACTTTTGTGAATTTGACAGCTTTTGCAGAAGATTGAGTAGTTTTACCATATCATCTAAATGTATATTTGGAACTATTGCAAGGATGTCAATATATCGGTACAAAACCTTTAGGATTCATGGGAAAGCCACTTTTATGTGAGTTTCAAATGAAATAAATTTTTCCCCCAAAGAAGATGAAATAACCCTGAATTCGGCCTGTAGTACTTACCATTAAAGTTAAAGAATTTGGTTACCATTAAAGTTAAAGAATTTTGTTCAATGCATAGGTTTGTTAATATGATGTTTCTTCTGCTTTTACTGGTTCCATTTGTATGGAAGTTGGTCATTTTCTGAAGTGTCTGTTGGTGTGCTTCGGAATGTGACATCAAATGAAATGATTACGTCATTTCTGTGTAACTGTCTGAAGAATTTTTTTAATTTGCACTTTCCAACTTTGGGAAAGTAATGAATTTGTTTAGTAATCATTTGGCCAAATTATATGTGGCATCATTTATGCTACTAGAAATATGCTCTTCCTGTTTTATGTATTTTTGGTAACATGTATTCCTGGTAATGTTGGATTATCTACTCTAACTTTGTGTAGTACTTCCTTATTAATTTGCCTGCTTTTAAAGTTTCATTTGAAGATTCAATGCAATAGGTCTTCCATCCTCTTTGTTTCCAAAAAAACATCCTGATGTTTCCAAAATTACTAGTTTATTCTCCTTATCTGTTTTAGTGAATATGACTGGCTTGCTTTCAAGTGATCTTATGATGTGGTTATTACAGTTAATTCTTTCTTCGTTGTTGATCTAGTCTACTATTTTAGAGATTTAATTTTCACTGTTATTTTCTTCATTTGACATTTGTATAGCAATTTTTGGATGTCTGCTATGTAGTGTTCTACTGGGTTGGAGTAGTCTACACATGTTTTAAGCCTTGGTTAAGTATATTCAACTATGACATTGTGAAAGTTTGTTAGACAAATACATTGACAATTAATATATTTGCTTGATGTGTTACGTTGTTTGTTTTTTTGTCAAGTTTTTCTAAAATTTTTGCTTTTCTGCATAAATTGTCTATTTACTTTTTAGTTTTTTTCCTTCATTTTTACATCAAGATATTGAAACATTGATTGCAAATTTATCCCAAATTGAAACTTGAAATTGATGGAAATTATCTTTCTTCCAGTCTACCTATCCAAAGCTTAGCCTACACAGGGCTACTGTAGAAGATTAATTTCCATCAATTACCTAATCATACTAATTATGAAGCCTGGGACCTAAATACTTAAAAGCATAGTAAGTCGCCACAAACGGTGTATATTTCATTGTATATGAGAACCCCTAGTAGTGGGGTTGGAGAATTTAATATCATGCTGGCATGGAAATTCATGGTTCAAATACCGGCTATGGCATTGAATTTTTCAGTGACTATCAAACTTTTTATGTAGACCTGGAGATGAATATGTTCTCAGTAATTGATACTGAGGAACCTTCCATATACAAATGCAAACATGTATATGGGTCTCATTGGAGTGTATTTTATAGTAAAAATAAATTAGCAAAGTTGAAAATTGATAGTCAAAGTTAGCAGTTACAGTTCTCTCTCACACACACACACACACGCACCCCCACACGCACAAAAGGAGAGAGAGAGAGAGAGAGAGAACTATGGAATAAGTTCGTGTTTCTATTTCGCATTGAAGCTTCTGAACTATAAAATATGCATTCTCTAGAACTAACACTGTTTACCCCTTTAGGAATCTTCATTTACAGCACTGCCCTACTGATTATGCCTTAAGACAGTTTCTTGACAAATTAACACAATTCTTAGCATATTAAATTTATTTTGTAACAGCACATCTATATAAACATGCTGAAAGAAAAAAAAGTAATGTACAGGTGTCAGAAAATATTGTGTAAAATGTATCAGTATACTGCAAATGCAGATTGACATATGATTGCAGGGAACAGAAGTGTGAACTCATTTCAAGTTAGAAATAAAATTACTGGAAATTAATTGTTCTTTCACAGTGTATAGGCTTAAGTATGGAAAGGTAGAGTTAAACTGAAAAATTCAATGCCATAGCTGGTATTTGAACCACGGATCTTCTGGTTGCTGTCCAGCCGCTCTAACGCTTGAGCTACTATGGCCAACGTGCCGACATGACATTAAATTCTCAAACTGACTCGTGTTTTTCCCGGTAAACCATAAACACAAGAGACAACTACCTTAGTGGCGACTTACAACATGGAAGTACTTTAAGACCCGGACTTTATAGTTAACCACTATTAGTCAATTATTGGAAATTCATTATTCTTTCACACTGGTCGTGTGTAGGCTAAAGTATGGAAAGGTTGAGTCAGACCTTTAATAAAATTAATAAATAAAATTAATACTTTTGACGTGTGTATTATTAATTTCATATGCTCGGATATTTAGAATTTACATAAATATTCGAGTTTAAAATGTTGGAAACATGTAAAGAACCTTATTTAAGGTTAAATTTGTAAAAAAATTTACATGAAGATGCACCATGTAGTGCAGCTTAATAATACCATGTTAGCAGAATAATTCATCTTCCTAACTTTGTTTGCAGGAAGAATAAATTAAAATGTGCTTGTCTAAGAAGTTGTTAAAGCTGCATAACACAAGTTGCATAAGCTTTACCTATATAAAAGCTTCCTTTTCACACCTTTACACCTGAAGTTGCTGTGGACTTCTAATGTAAAATGTGTTGCTATTTGTTACTATCATTCTGTTTTTATAACAATATCATATGCTAAGGAAACTAACAAATTTCGGATTTTTTGAGGGTATATTGGCTTAAAAAAATGCAGAGTATATTTAACAGTAATATATTTTATTGTACATCTTAATGATGGTTCTGCTACTAATTATCTTCTATTACATTAAGATCACCATGGGACAAACCATACACCAAAACTAATAGAATACTGTCAGCTTTTACAATTATTAAATAGAGCAGAGGCGATCTGCTATTTGCCAACCTTTACAGGCACATTAACAGTTAAGTTCCACACTGACTAAGCACGGGAAGAGCCTGTAATTTGTATATTTATTCTAAAATTTCTATTCTCTTTTTCATGATCAGCACTTCAAAATACTTATATACAATGTACAACAAATTAAAATAACAAACAAACAAAAGTGAAAAGAAAAATATACAATTTTTGCCACAAAAGGAATCTCAAAAGAAAAACATGCTTAAAAAAATTGGAATGTTACACTTGACACATAAATACATGATATTCACATTGTGGGGCACAGAGTTATCTCTTAAAGATAAAAATGGGGAATGATTTTGAACATGAACAAATGTTAAAGTATTGTCTCTGGTGTTTTTGATAATATGTTATCCCTCCATCAGCTAACTGAACATGTACACAGTTTTTAAGCATACCATTAAACTGCCCTGCCCATTACACTCACAGCTAAGAAGATGCAAAGTAATTCTATGACATTTATGTACATGCCAAACAGAATACTAGATGATCAGAAAAAGAAAATATCTTCAATTTATATATGCCTGGTGGGAAGCTTTATACATTTTTTCTTTGTTTTGTAAATCCACAAGTCATAAAATAAGATCCCAATAACAAAATTTGTCTTATAATAATTTGCTTAAAATATACATCTTGAAATAGTTATTTTGTGCTGCTCGACAAATGCATTTTTTTCATTTTAGGTAAAAATGAGCTGAGTGTTGATTTCAGTTAAGTCTTTTGCATATATTCTGCTTTTACAATATAAAATATATCAGCGTTCATTAATTACTTGTATCACCAATAAAATGCAGATGTCTTGAATATTAATCATTTTTTTGATACTATATTCCTCTTGTATTTCTTTTCAAGATGCATACGTAGCATTATCTTTCTTAATCCTTCAGACACACATAATGAAGTAGTATTCTATGAATTATGTTGAAGGAATGGATTACATTTAAGTGCCATGCTGTGTACTCAAAATGACATGATTGGAAAAACTAAAAATATTTCAGCTAACGGTATTTTAAATGACAAAATGTGTGTAAATTTTAGATCAAGGTTCAACAATATTTTACAAATTGCACTTTTCAACAGACATAATGTATAACCTTTTTGCACTATTTACATAACATTAAGAAACTGCAATAAAGCTATGTAGAAAATACCATAGGCCCTAAAGGTAATGATGGAGAGGTAATTTAAAATCTACACAGTTTTGCTCTAATCTGCCCACATTGCGGGCACAACCACCTTAATCATGAAACTCTGTATTTACTTTGAAGTTGTATGCCTGGAATCACGAGGATAGAACTCTGCTAACGTGGAAGCTGGGATTCTCTTCAACATTTCTTTCGGGAAGATTCGAAGCAGCTGCCAGCCTATATCCAAAGATTCAAATACTGTTCGGTTTTCATAATTACCTGAAACAAAGAATAAATCAATGCTTGAAATATTTTCACATTAGATGTGACCTCTTTTCACATATTACACAAAGAAAGAAGAAAATGATAACCAATGTCCAATGATAGAAAGTCAGATCAGACTATCATTTAGTAACATTTAAAGAGATCTGCCAGCATTTGTTCAAGGGTGAAAGTAAAAGCTTCCAAAATATGTCTCATATATATCTGCTCTGGCTCAATGTTTAATCACTGATAATTATCTTCTTTCAAGTATATAAAGAAAACTATGTTCCTTTACCTTGTGAAATAAAATTCTTCTCAAACTTCGTTAGAAACTCGAGATACAGCAGGTCATCAGGAGTAAGAGCCTCCTCACCAACTACAGCTTTCATTGCTTGCACATCTTTTCCAATAGCATAACAAGCATACTGTAAATAATTGTTACAAATTAAAATCTAAAGAAAGTTCCATTAAGGGGGAAAGAAACAACCACATGATTCATTTACCCCTGTTTTCTCAGCTATTCTACAAATTAACCACATGAAGTTCTTTTGTTTAGTTTCTGTGTACTGCCTGTTATCACAGTAGGCAAATATATACATTATGGAAATAGTTTCAATTCAGTTATATTACAGATATACAAATTTGTGTTCTGAAACAATTTTGTAAATATGGGTGACCATACTCTTTGCACAAGCTCATGATGAACAAAAAGGCAGTTGATATTTGAAAACTTACTCAAAATATGTATTTTTGGAAATGGAATATCACAAAAAAATCTTAACACTGCCTCTGTCTCACGCTCAAGAGGTCCCGAGTTCGAATCTCGGTCAGGGTGAGTTACCCGAATAGGGTTTTTTTCCAGGGGTTTCTCATGGTACTAGATAAATAAACATTTATTGAGTACTACAGAGAAGACATCTTGGGCCTCCTTTGAACTGGGCCCTGGTACCTTTGCCCTTCAATACGCTTAGCTGCTTATTAAAAGACTTATCGAGTCATACTTTATTAAACTTCACTATTAAAAACCGGAACAGATTCAAGACAAACACTTAATAAAGTATGACTTATAAGTTTTTTAATACATACTAGCTTCACTTTTAACAATGCTTTTATTGATAACTTGTGCTTAATTGCTTGCTCATTTCCACTATTAATTTTAACTTCCTCCTCTTCCTCTTTATTTGCCCCATTTTTGTCTTCCTCTGTATTATATACCTCTTATTTCAAATTTCTGTTCTGATCACTTCATTCAGTTGTGTACTTAACCTCATTTTTCCTGGATTTCACACATTTAGGATTAGGAATACAACAGAGGAGATTTGGCACCAAAACTTGTAGTTTATTGTACCAAAGCCCTAAGTAGGGTATCCCCGGGAGGAAAGATGAGGAGAGAGGAGACACAGCTTGGCCAACCTAAGGAGTCACGACAGCGCCAAGATACCTGCTGACAATTCTGAAGTGAAGGATCACCAGATGAGAGATGTGAAATGACAATGGAGATGAAATATAGGGGCAGTATATTTGGGGGATGTAATTAACCTACCCAGCATTCGCCTGGCAACCCAGGAAACCCCCCAAAAAAAACCATGGGTCAGGTAGGTCAGCCTGAATGCGGGCCACAGATGAAACTGCCTGAGCCATCTCGCTCAGTTTTCTCTTGTTTACTTCTCCCCTTTCTCTACTACAGTTATTAAATTTCACTTGCTGCTTTTAACAATCACTCTTCCTATTACCTTGTATTTCATCTCACTTGCTCAAGTCTTCTCCTCTATCATGAGGCTCCTATTCTCACTGCCCTTCCTTCCATTACCTTGCTAATTTATAAGTCTGGTTACCTTTGGTTATTTCTCCTGAGTTTACATTTCCTTTCTAATCCCCTATGCTCCTGCACTTATTTCACTTCTCACTTGCCCTATTCTAGTTACTTCTTGCCTTCTTTCTTTGGCTATGTACTTCCTCCATACTCCCCAAAAGATCAGCTTTAAGGTGTTAACTGAAAATGAATATCCAAATACCGATAAAAATATAAAGAGAAGCTACAATTCCTTCAGTGGAACTAATATATTAATATTAAAAAAATGCCTAAATGATGCTGAATGGGGAAATATCTACAAAGAAACAGATCCAAACATAAAACTTAGTACATCATATGAAATATTAAAATACAATACAAACATTTATCGTGTCATTACAGTTGCAAATAAAAAATCAAATCAAATCTACATAGGATTACACCGGAAATTAAGCATGTACACTATTTCATTAAGCTAAAATTTGCTATTTGTCAAGCAAACATAGGAAACACAAAAGTCACTAATGCAGAATTAGAAAAATTAAAACTTGTCTACGATCAGTCATAAATACTAAGTGGGAAAGCATTAGCAGTAAGATCTTAAATTCTTCCAATATATATAATAGGCAGATAATAAACGAATTCCGTAAACCCTCAAAACTAATATAAACAATATTGCATTCAAGACAAAAGGTGTTACACAGGACTCAAAAAAGCTGAGAAGCATTTAATTAACATTTCACCTCAAAAGGAATAAACACAACAAATCTCAGTAAAATTAATGCAACAAACTCAAGCACAATTGAAGATGTTATACCTAGGTCAAAAAAAAGTCAAATATATCTATAGCCCTGTGATCCTAATTATAAAGAACTGTTAAAAAAAAAAAAAAAAAAAAAAAAAAAAAAAAAAAAAACAGCATTGGTATTGATGGTATCCCTATGTTATTACTACAGGTATGCAGTCAAGAAATAATAAATCCCCTTGTAGATATAATAAACTTCTGTTTAGAACGATGAACCTTCTTGGATATTTTAAAAATTACTGTAATACCCATCTTTAAAAAAGGAGACAAAAGAGAAATTAATAATTGTCGTCCAATATCCATCCTACCAGCCCTCGCAAAAACTGTTGAATGTTTAATCTATAAAAAACTACAGAGTTTTCTAAACAAGTTTAACTTAATAACTAAGCATCAAAATGGTTTTGAAGGAATTGACACAGTAAATACTCAATAGCTCTTTTATTAGATCTTACTAAGGCCTTCGACTGTGTGGCTAAAAGTATACTAATGGAAAAACTATCTGTCCTGGGAATTAGGGGTATGGTATATAAAGTAATAGAATACTATAGAATCCTATTTGATTGCTAAACAATATGAGCAAAATCCAGATTTTATCTCAAAGATGTGACAAAAGAAACAAATTTATATTACACTTAGGAAAAGTAGAAGAAAAAATGTCTTACCAGTTGGTTTGATACATCTGAATGATCCTTTCGTGTCATTCCTTCACCAATGGCAGATTTCATCAATCGACTAAGTGATGGTAATACATTCACAGGTGGATATATCTGCCTGTTGTGGAGTTGACGATCAACATATATTTGGCCTTCTGTGATGTATCCCGTCAAATCAGGAATAGGATGTGTAATATCTAAACAGAAAAATAAAAAAATAAAAATAAAAAATAAAGAAAAAACAAGCAAATGTATAGTAATAAATTATATAAACTAGAATTTCTTTAAAATCAGGACTTTTGCAGCAATGTTAACATTCATACAATTACAAATCATTTTCTAAAGTTTAACTATTATCAGAAAGGAAAACCAAATAGAACAGTCAATGCTGCACAAATTTTTTAAAGGTGCTTCACAAATACTATTCTTAGTTCTATGTACTTAAGTTGATCACAACAAACATCTGTTTAAAAATGGTTTCAAATTAGGCAATACTTGTTATATAAAGGATTTTATGACAACATTCAACTAACTGCATTAGTCTTATTTTCTTAAAATTTATATTTTAGATAAGTAACATTTGTAACCTGTAAAAGCAAGGGCAGAATGGTGGTTATAGCTGCCAGCACAACCATAACCTTAGTACCCAGTACCAGCATTTTCAATATGCCTTCCAAATTTCCTTCACTCTAATGTTTAGGCCTTTTTTCTTTTTTTTTTTTTTTTAAATTTGCAGAAATTCAAAATGTTCTTTATTTCTGCAGAAATACACTTTGGTCAACCCTTACAGTGCAAAATTACATAACATACACAAATACAATGCTCAAGGTCATTGACCACAAACAAAAGAGTTCACTTTCAAAACACAGTTGCAGGCACATGAATCCAATTTCCACTTCCACTCTCCTTACGACTGTCTGATAAACTAGCCACGGCTTCTTTTATATACAACCATTCATGATTCCAGATGGTTGTGGAATATTATGTATCAATCAAGATGTCGCTACTTTATCTGCAATGGCAAGCCTTTTATCTCCGCGCTATCTTTATCCGTTTCGGCAAGATCTGTGTGGGTCGGCCGTGCTATCGCGATAATGGGTTTGCAACAATATATATGGCAACTATATGGCTGAATGATTAGACTGCTTGGCTCTCATGAAGGCGGTCTGAGTTCGATCTCAGGCAACTGCAAAGTGAGATTTTTTGTGGACAACACAGCGCTGGGGCAGGTTTTCTCCAGGTCTTCCAGTTTCCCCCGCCAGTGTTCCAGCAATTGCTCCATCTTTTCTATACCTCATCTCTCTCATACTTTCACATCCAGCGAAGGGCTGATCACTCATCCCAGAATTTCTCTAATCAGGACACCTCTGATCCTCAATCCATTGCTTACGGGCCTTGAGGATGCAGGGTTCAGAAGGCCCTATGTTCACTTAACGGAACTACAGGAATTCATTCATTCAATATAACTATAATTAAAAATACCAGTCTTATGCCCAAGGGAATTTAGAACCAGCAATTGCACAAGTCTGCCATGAGAAAGTAACATGCACTCAAGGTCAGCAATTGGCTGACATGACCTAGCAGGAAGCAGGTTGCCATTAGAAATAAACATACATAAAATATAGCTGATGACAGGAACTGAGTTGTATTATTACCATGCAAAAACAGCTTTTGCGACTGCAATTCCACAGGCTTCGAATTCCAGAAAGATTACCGTACCTGGCACATATATAAAAGCAAATGCCAGACCAGCAGTAGTCGGTGAGTAGTCAGATTGAGTGAGTAGTGAAATCAGTGTGGTGCTTAAGACAAGTATGGTACAGTCCAAGCACTATAAGGGGTCGACTGTCATGGAATGGGCAGGAAGCAGTTCACAGATCATTAAGTGTAGCTCCAGGTGAGAAATCGCCAAGCTGTGGAACCTGCAGCGAGGCCGTTTATGTGTGAATATCGGAGTGGTGTTCAGAATTAGTGTGTAGCTCCATATTAGAGATGGACCTGTGCGTAGGTTAGAAAGTTTATAGCAACATTAAGGGTGTGTACTAAAAAGACGAAATACTGTATGCATATCAGCATACCATATAAAATGTTGGATTTGTTAAACAAAGCCTCATTCTATATTAGCACTGCGCTAATGATTTAATGCCAAATACAGAAGAGTGCCTGCCTTGGTAGCATAGATGGTAGCATATCTGCCTCACGTCCAAGAGGTCCCAAGTTCGAATCTCTTTCAGGGTGAGTTCCCTGCATAAGGTATTTTTCCCCAGGATTTTCCCTTATCCTAAAAGACGAATGTAGGGTAACTCTAAGCTCCATGGATCCTGGGCCCATTTGAGCAGCATTTCACCCATTTCATTCATCGTCCGATATGACTTAAAAGTTAAAGGACGTAAATTACAACAACAAAAATTACAGAAAACAAAGGTGAATATGTTGCCTCTTTTGTCACAGTATTCTCTAAATGTAGGAGGGGAAAAAAGAAGAAAATCATACCACACTTCCAATGAATACATCAGAACTTGGTTAAATGGCATTTGTTTCTTTGCAGATATCAGTCATGTTTAAAATATTTTGAGTACATGAATGTGACAGCCTCATTTCATCAGATTTAGTGGCACATTATAAATCTCAAGTGATATACAATTCCAGTACAACTTGTACAATAGTGGTACACTATCATTATCACTGTTATTGGAAATCCTTCCACACTAGGTGTGTGTAGGCTAAGAATTGGATACAGTCAGACCGAAAAATGCAATGTCATGGCCCGGATTTGAACCAAGGATTTCCCAGTCTCTGTCCGGTTGCTCTTAGCCATAGCCCCTACTGGTTTACTGGGAAACATACGAGTCAGTGAGAATTTAATGGCACATTGGCCATGGCAGTGCAATGGTTAGAGTGACCGGATGGAGACCACGAGATCTTTGGTTCAAATCCCAGCCATAGCATTACATTTTTCAGTCTATCCAAAACCTTAACCTATACATGGCTAGTGTGGAAAAACGATTAATTTCCATCAATTAACTTAATAATGGTTTAACGATGAAGCCTGGGACTCGGTACTTACAATAGTAAGTTGCCACAAATGGTGTGTATCTCGTATATAACCCCTAGTGGTTTACTGAAAAACATATCAGTCAGTGGAGAACTTAATGTCATGACATGTTGGCCATGGTAGCTCAATGTTTAAGAGTGACCAGACGGAGACTGGGAGATCCATGGTTCAAATCACGGCCATGGCATTGAATTTTTCAGTTTATCATTATTATTGATCTGGCAGTTCTAGAACAATGAACACTTACCATCATTAGGCATAGTCAAAATAGGTATCTGTGTAATTGATCCATTACGTCCTTCAACTCTTCCAGCTCTTTCATAAATAGTTGCCAAATCTGTGTACATGTAACCAGGGAAACCACGTCTTCCAGGTACTTCTTCTCTTGCAGCAGATACCTACAAAAATCACAATGCTGCTCTTTCAAAATAATGAAAACATATGAAATTAAATTACTTTTCACCTTTATGTTAAGAAAATTAGTTAAAATTTCTTATACATACTAACAACAAAAAGTCATCAATTGTTTGATCTGTTGTTGAAAGGGAGTGCCTCAAAATTTATTTGCACCCAAACTCCACGGGCAGAATGGTGCCAAGAAATGGAGTAAAAATTTATCTGTGGAACATCTTGCCATGTTACAGATATTATTACACGTGATGCAAAATGGATATATTGATGTATTTGAGAAACAAAATGCCAGTCCTCCATTTGGGTGTTCCCAGACACCGACCATATAACAGTCAAAAGATCAAGGAGTGTGGCAAAGAAAATGGTTTTTAATGAGTAGTGACTGACACAATGAAGCACAAAATTATATTAAGAAAATGGTTGCTATTCTCCGCAAGTGGTCACATGGTAACTATTTGCTTTAAAATCAGAATTGTTACTGCAAAATAGTACTTGGAAGTTTCCTGAAAGGGCTCCATAAAATTCAAGAAAAGGGAGAAAAGGAAATAATTAAGGGCATTTTGTTGCACCATGACAATGTATTAACTCATAATCCTAATGTAACAATGGAGTTTCTGCAAGGAAAATTGACTCATTCACTGTATAATCCCAACTAGCATGTGATTTCTTCCTGTTCCTTACTGTGAAGAACTGACTGAGGTTCCCATTTATTACTCTAAAGCAGTTTTAGCACATAGGAGTTATTTGCAGTGCCAGAAGCTGAGTGGCATAGATGGTTCTTAAGGATGGAATGCTGCATACATTGCCAAGAGGAATACATTGAGAAACTGGTGATCAACAAACATTTCTATAAACATTATAAATATTAAAACCAAACTCAAAAAATTTCAATAAACATTCCTTTTTTCTGTTTTATCAATACTTATTTAATGACCCTCGTATTATGTGCACTGAATACATTATATAATTAGATGTCAAACTATTATTAAACAGTTACCTTAAAAAATGTGTTCATAAAATTTCTTTCAAAGTATTTCTAAAAATATTTCTTTTAAAATATGATTTTAGCATATTTGTACAGTTCTTGTATTAAAGGTGTTGATATTTTAATATTTTGGAGCTAGAGCAAATTATTTTTTCTGTACATAAAACTGCAATATTACACCTATCTTATTACTACAGTCTAAATATCACTACAATTTTCCGAAGAGAATAGAAATATTTCTCTTAAACTTTGTATTTCTACACAAAAACTTACTTCTCGCAATGCTTCAGCATATGAACTCATGTCTGTAAGAATGACCAACACATGCTTCTCACACTGATAGGCCAAAAATTCAGCAGCAGTAAGAGCAAGGCGAGGTGTAATGATACGTTCAATAGTTGGATCATTTGCTAAGTTCAAGAAGAGGCACACATTCTCCATAGAGCCATTTTCCTGTTGATAAAGACATACATTATTTAACTGAAATACTTTTTAGAAACATGTTACCTTATATTAGCAATGTTAAATGTATGGACAAAATTTTCTCCTGAACAATAGCTGTACCTAACAGAAGTGGTACAGAAGGTAAAATTTGATTTCTGATGTATGAAGGGATAGGAAATAGAAACAACAAATTACATTTTCTACAGCTGTTATACAACTCCACCATTGCACACTTCATCTTGCTACACTTAACTCAAATCCTAGGTTGCATATTTTGTTACAAGTACAAAATGAAAGATTCAGTAAAGTGTGTCCATGCTTCAAGGATTCTGCTTTTGTCACATCTTCTCAAAACATTTGTCAAAGTTAAACTTCACCTTTGAATACACAAATGTAAGTTTTAACCATATCACTGAATCCTCAAGCAAAAGATATATTTAAGTTAATTGATGGAAATTAATCATTTCTTCACACTAGCCATATATAGGCTAAGGTAGCTCAAAGGGTAAGAGTGACTGGACGGAAACCAGGAGATCCGTGGTTCAGATCCCGGCCATGGCATTGAATTTTTCAGATCGACTATCTAAAAGATGTATTAAGTTAATTGGGAGTCGATTAAAAAGTGAGTGTTTTGTGTTATTAATCGACTCCCAATTAACTTAATTTATACAACAACACTGTTTTCAACACTTCCATGAAAGGATTTTTAAAAGATGTATACTTAAAACATACCTCAAAATCCTGTTTGAAGAATCTGGCTGTTTCCATGTTGACACCCATTGCCGCAAACACAATGGCAAAATTATCCTCATGATCATCCAGAACTGACTTGCCAGGAACTTTCACCAGACCTGCTTGGCGACAAATCTGAGCTGCAATCTGAAATTAATTTTATTAAACTTGCATTCTTTTTTCCACTGTTTCTTACTATAGTAGTATAGAAATTATATAGTGTTATTCAAATCTCGACAGTGTCTTACGGGTATTAAAATATGCATTTTCACAGCATAAGGACATCAAAGTGACCTAAAATTAGCATTTCACAAAATTTCTTAATACTTATGTGTTTGGAGGAATTTAGTAACAGTGATGTCAAACTTAATCGTAAAACTATTTGTAGTCGGTTTATTGACATTCGTCACTTATTTTCTTATATTATTGAAAATGGAGGCAATGGCCTTTGAAACTAGTCCATCAATAATATAAGAAAAGTAAGTGACGAGTGTCAAACTGACTACAAATAGTTTTACGATTCTTAATACTTGTCTATCTTACCCACCGTTGGGCTGATCCCTCATCCCGGAATCTCTCTGATCAGGAAACTTCCGATTCTCAACCCGTTGTCTATGGATCTCGCGGTTGTGTGGTTTAGAATGCCCATTGTTACACTTAAGGAATTACAGGAATTCATTCATTCTGTACCTTACAATTAGAAATGTTGTGAAGAATACTGTAACAATTTCCATATGTTTCTCTACACCCCTTTTTTTCTTGACACGTTAAGATCTATGTTCACCCAATAGAATGTTCACTCTTAGAAGCCACAGCAACATCACATACTGAAGGTAATTTGTACAATAACTAACATGTTCGCTATGAAGAACTAAGTTACAGTATATTTAAACAGTTGAAATATTAAACATTAAAGAGAGGATTGTTATGCCATTTACTAAAGAATTTGAAGACTTAAATCTACCCGTTTTAATAGTATAAATTTATTTTGTATTCTTGTATATGCATTTGTATGATAGTCTTAGGTGAATATTACTTACATGTAAAGCTTATGGTGAATAAAGTTAATGACTAATTTTAAAAGTTCATATGCTACACCATCTATGTTATTGTAACCGAAAAGGAGTAACTATTTTACTGTGAGCTCATCACTCTTGTATGTATATACATAATTTACACTTTAATCTGTTTTATATGTAATCCAGTTAGACTTCATTTGTATTTATACGTAAATATATAAAAAAATGTAATTTAGAAACACATTAATAGAACCATATTTATATGTAATGCATTTATATGTAAATCACAGGCATACATATTACATCTCAGTGAAATACAACTGAGTTATTTGTAATTAAATGAGTATGTGGCATGCACTATCTTAAAAGTAACTTGAAACATTTTCCTTATTGCTGCTGACCAAGTTGCATGCTGAGCAAGTCGCTTTTGTCCATGGAAACAAAAGACAGAGACATTAGCAAATATAATTTTTTTTGGAGAACAGTGTTGTAGCAACAAATGAGAAATAAAGATAATTTTCAGCATCTGGTGTTAACTGTTGAACAGCTGCTTTTAATGTCATGGAGAAAAGAAAAAGAAAATGTTAAATGCTAGATGGAAATTAAAAATTGTAAGGAGATGTGGCACTTAATAGACAAAATCAAAAATTTATTTGCTTCCAACTTAGGAATTGCTTATACATGCTATGTATAGTCATCAGGGACGGAAAAAAACTTATCCAGATAACTCACTCTGACCCATATTCGAACTTGGTAACTCCTGAACGTGGGCTGCTTAGGCATTACATCAGTGTGAAAAGTTGTGAAATAGCTATAAGTTCATTAGTATGTTTTGCATGCATTTAATGACAAACAACTGAAATAAATTAACCGAATACTTTAAAGCGGCAGCAATTCATAAGTAATCTTTGCTTCATACATATCGTTGTTGCTTGTAAAATAATACTACACTGTAGTACTTTTAAAAAATGATACATTATCAAAATCTCATTTGTATGTAATTCTGAATTATAACTAATCTTTCCTCTTCCCCTTGGTGTACGTATAATCAGGTTCAACTGTATTTGTTAACTATTACTATTACCATTACTACTGCTACTGTTACCTTACATTTGTTTCAAATGTAATTTTTGCAATTAATAGAGGTGCCAAGAAAAGCATATTTAGCACATGCTAACATTTAAAACTAAACAGTTTTTACAATAGCACAAAAGTGAATTGATTCTCTTTTGTGCTAATTTGTGCTTCACTGTCCATACGCTTCTTTCAAGTTTATAGTTTTCACAATACTGAACAATAAATTGAATGCATTACATTTTGTGACATTTTAAATGTGCATTGTTCTGGAACCCTTTTATTGCTGAATATTGCAAAAAAAAAAATCTCATTTTGTAGGTATTAGTAATTTCATTACAGCTTAGGATAATATTTTTATTGAAAAAACTATTTGTAGTGGTTTTTAATACTCTGCCACTTTTTATTTTTTGAGAGACCACTTTCTAAAACTATTGCTTCTAGTTTCAACCTAAAAGGTTGAAAAGTCTGACCTTTGAGGCTGAAAATGCCGGCACCAACTTAGGAAATTATCCCTCAAAAAATAAAAAGTTACAGTATTAAAAACAGAAAACAAATAATCTTTTTTCAATTGACTTGGATTAAATTCCTCCAAACATGCATAATATTTTTATATTTTTAAAACTAAACCTATGTACACTTTTTGCATTCTTTAACACCTTTGGACTGCAATAAAACTAAAACAGATTCAGAATAACCCACAACATTTCCAAGAGAAGCTGGAGTAGTTGATAAGTGGCAATGTTGCTTTTGTAGTTATAATACAAAATATGAACAAATCCAGTGACTTACATGGTTTATCCAACACGTTTACCACAAGGTGCACTGATTTAGCAATCTTATATAACAATAAACTAGGATCTATATCTATCTCCATCTTCTTAAAACTTTCCATGTGCTAGCAATATTAACAGAAGTGATTGCTTGACCTTCAAACATGCGAGAGTGGACAAACATTTCAATATTACTATATGTAAATTGTATTTCTTTAATTATTTTAGACAAATTCTTATCACTTACCATGACATTCAATTTTGTTTAAATCCATGAATCTTACTATATATAATGCAATTATTTTTCTTAATCCAAAAAGCCTACAAGTGAAAAAATTTTCTTCACATAGATAAAAAGAGCATGTTTTCATATCTGTGAGAAATCAAAGTTTAGGGAATCAAACAAAACCAGAATTTAAGTAATTTGATTTAATGGTTTCAAAGTTAAAACAGCTTGAAGTTAGAAATTTTGGCAAAATATGATAAACTCAAACATTTAAACTGCAGAACTATGAACCTTTGAATTTTAAAACTTTTATGAACCTTTGTGTTGGGCATGTCTCCAAATATAAGACTTTGTTAATCTTAAACAATGAAGGTTTGATTCCTTTTATTTTGGACGATTTGAAAGCAATACATACCTCATTATGTGGTAAACCAGCAGCAGAGAAAATGGGAATTTTCTGTCCTCTGGCGATGGAATTCATAACGTCAATTGCTGAAATGCCTGTTTGGATCATTTCCTCAGGATATATACGTGAAAAAGGATTGATGGGTTGACCTGTTAACATGAACTCTGGTTAATACAACTACAAAGAAAGCAGAAAATAAGCATAAGTTTACATAAAATATGGTTTACTAGGGGATCTTGCATATTTAAGCTAATTTTCTCCACTCCATTAGCTTTTAATGTCTTGTGCAAACTGCCAAAATTTTTGAGATGATGAAAAATGAATGTTGCAAATTCATAAGCACTATAGCAAACAAAAGATACAGGTTACTTTTAAACTATAATCCAAATGAAATTTTAACTTTTAATTTGCAGTATAGTGGTATATACTTCTACCAAGTCATTCAAAATTAATTCTAAGTATAGCATTTGTCTTCTAATTGCAGTGATTGAACTTTTTAGTTTGTTCCAGCTCCAATTATTACAGTTTGTAACACCATAAAGTGTTTATTTTGTCTGCTAATCTTCAATGGATTTGAAGTTCCCGGTTACGATAAGAATTAGTTTGGGTTTGTGATGTAGTTCCCCCCCCCCCCCCCCCCCCAGGTCGTGCATGGTCTTGAATGGAGATGGAGAAACTTGGTGTGGTTTGACAAATAATTATAATTTTGAATCTTTTCATTTACTTTATATTTACCATGTAAATATAAAAAATACAATGTTTACACTTTTATATTGAACCAAACATATGTTCCTTTCAAGAAAACTTTTACTATGTGTAATAGCACATCTTAACATCTCTCATCAACACAACCATTCTCTACCACTTCGACACTAAGTAGCGCTTTCTTCTTCCTATATGAAGTTTATTGATTTTTAACATCACCTAGGCAAATAATTTTCCTATTGGTCACGTTATTCCAAACCAATACAGTCATAAAATATTTGGTTATTTTTGTGTGTGTGTGTGTGTTTTTTTTTTTTTTTTTTTTTTAACTTCAATATTCAATTATAGCTTTAAATAATTTTAAACTTCTAATAACATTGTAAACACAACTTAACATTGATTTTCTCCTCTTTTTAACTCACTCTTAACATGTTTTTCTTCCACACATTACATAATCTCATTCACTTCACTATCACTTTCAACTACTTATGATAATTTTTCTTTTTAGAGATTTTAACATAAATTTAAATTAAAAATATAAAACAAATAATGTTTTGGGTTTAGAAATTAAGCAATCTCAAGTATAAAATAGTTTACTGTTTATCGGAAAGAATGTGAAACATCGCACATACACAGCGATGCCAGTGTATATACACTTATTCAGACACAAGCATGTCTTCTGGACAGCAACATGGCAAATCAGTAGGTGCAAGATATAAGAGATAATGTGACTGAACACTGTGACAAGCAGAAGTAAGAGGGAATCAAAATCCCTTTGTGTAAAGTGACAAAACAGGCAACTACAATGGTAATTTACATTTCAGTATATTAACTGCCTAACATTTCATATCAGATACACAGCCTTCAGGTGTTCTATTTGTGAAGCATCACTTATTTTATGCCAAGTTACTAATATTTCGCTCTTTTAGCAAACAAGATAAACAAATGAGGCCTCTGTCATAAAAGTCAATATGTCTCAACACTTTGCCATGTTGCAGAGTAGCATCCATTACAATGAAATTTTTGTGTATTGCAAAATGTGAAAAACAGTATAAATATCTTACTAATCATTATGAATTTTTACAACATTGCTGGTCAGCTTTGTAAACAGTTACAATTTTTTTATACCTTGAATATCCAGGTAATCTTCAGCAAGAATTGGAGGTCCTTTGTCAATGGGTTTCCCACTACCATTGAACACTCTCCCCAACATGTCCTCTGAAACTGGTGTCCTCAGGATATCGCCAGTGAATTCACATAATGTATTTTTAGCATCAATGCCTGAAGTACCTTCAAAAACCTACAAAATAAGCAAAAAGAATACCACTGAATAGACTTATGTGCTACCTTCAGTTCTTATAATGGTAAATATATGCAAAATAGTTAAATAAACAGTGAAGTCTGGAGTTATCAAATAATCCAAAAGTATCTGATATATAGTAATTCTTTATACAGTTCTCAATTTTGTTTGTGGAAAAATGACAAGTGAATAAGGAAGCACTAGGCATTTTTGAGTTTGATTTATGAGTCACTATGTTTACACTCAAACTTCACTTACATGTTGTATAATTGAAACGTTTTCAAGATCATTCGATCTCATCCTCAGCTGTTTGGTGACTAAACTAGGCATTTACTGCTTTATGAAATTAAGCATTTGGCAAATCATTCTTACTAGCTAATACTGTTGACACTTGAGATTCTCAACAGACCTTTTATGCACAGAATAATAAAGCAAGTTTACATTGACCATCCCACTTGTTTTACGACAAAGAGCCTTAGTTAAATATACAGGGTGATTTACATAGAGCTGAGATTTCTTTCATTAAGTATTCTGTTTGAAATTCTACCCCAATTTTAGCATCAAATTAAGCAGAATGTTCTGAACTTTCAACTGCCTGTGACTAGATGTGCAGATGTTCATTCTTTATTCCTAATTGTTAGTTTTATTGTTCTGCAACTGAGATTTTCTTCTAGTCAACATGAAAATAGAGTACTCATTAAATCAACTCTTCCTTGATGGATTACGAATTCAATTATAGCTGTCCAAAGAGCATACCAGTGAGAATCTGATGTTTGGAATTCCCCAAAAGAAATACAATAGTGGGACTGATAAATTGGAAACAACTGGATCTCTAGTGAGTAAAAAAGGCAAACATCATTCTTCCAAGTTTTCCATGGTTGATGTAAAAGAACTGGAACAGTCACCCACCAAAAAAAAAAAAAAAAAAAAAAAAAAAATCATTAAGACATTTGTTGCACGAGACAGCATGCAGCTACTCAATGTGTCAAAAAGGGTCTACGCAAAGTGCAGGCTTAAAGTCATATAGCGTTATAGTTGTCCTGAGTTACAAGAACCAATAAGGATAGATGACTGAACACTACAGAGTACCGACAGATTTTCATGGAGTTACTGAGCAACTAGACAATGTAGAGCTGAGTCAAGAGCATTTTCAGCAGGACAGTGCTACATGCCATACATCAAATGAATCCATGGCACAAATTGCAAGTTTCTTTGATGACTGGATAATTTCCGGAAACTTTTGACCAAAATTTCTGGATTTGACGTCACCAGATTCTTTCTATGGGGTTACTTAAAATACAGGATTTAAGCCACACGTCCCTAGACATTACACAATCTGAAGAATATTACACAGGAGATTCAAGCTATTGACAACAGAGTTAAGCTGCATGCAGGATGGAAGACATTTTCAAAATTTGCTATAGAGATGAATAATCCCCTAAATTCCGCTACATTTCAAGTATAATAAGTTGTTGCTAGCATAACTCGTTTTGAAACCATTAATGAAAGAAATGTCAGCTCTATATAAATCATTTTGTATAACATCCCTTAATGCTTGGCTGTTAAGCGAGTCAAACTACATCCATGGAAAAACAAAAATATAAGTTTAACAGAATTATAATCCAAGTTTCATTTTCCTCAGACTTCTCTCTATATGCTTTTTGCATTGTACTAGTATGGCAAACTGAAATGTTACACTACTCTTAATTTAAATTACAATATTAATAAAGCAATATGTTTTATCTGGTTCAGTGCCAAGATACAAAATCGGATGTGAACATAAAAGTTCGTCTATCAATTATACATTCACATATATCTTATGCATTACAGTATTCATATAAAAAGTGGTTGTACTATCAATATTAATATAACTCATAATTTTATACCAATGATTGATTTCAAATTAAGCATTAAATGTATAGTTAGATATAAATTTCAGAAAAGCATTCAAATATTTACAAGTTCCTCTAATACGGAGCTCTAACACTGGTAAAGAAAAATTGCAAAGTTTCAAACAAATGTCAGATTCTGTACTTGGGAAAGTATGAAGATGAAGTATAGTATATTTTAAAAACAGCTAATCCTAAAAAACATAAATTTGATGCAAGCTGTAGACTTTAACAAGCTCTATATGTTTCCTATTTTAAGTGCTTTCTTATCTCCACATGTCCATATACACAGTACTGCTAAAAGTTCTGTCAGTAAAATCCAGACTTGCTCTAGAGCCATAATTGTGATTAAAGAAGCATGGCAACACTGTACGTCGTCTACAATATGACTCACTACAGCGTGAGCAACCAGCTGGCAGTGTGTCAGAAGAAAGCACGAAATAAAGAAAGAATTAGGAAGTGTGCAAGAACTGTATCGCTGTATTGGCATTATTTCGTTGTGGAAACGGAGCTAAGGAAATTTTGACACTGAAACCACTCGGTATCAATGAACCATTTGCGTTTCAGATAATAGCATGCTTTAAACAAGTGGGTCAAACTGTTGATCGTTTCAGATCGGGCCATTCTAGGAGGGTACAGACAAAAGATGTGAATGCTGTTCGTGCAAGGATTCGACACAAGCCTTTGCATAAACAATTTCGTCTCGTGATATGAATATTTCCCTACGAACTATGTCATGCATTTTGAAGGATGATTTACATTTTTGTGCAAATAAACGGTACACACAGCATTTGCTAACCGAAAAATTAAAGGAAATACGCCTGGTTTGATCCCAGGCTTTGTTGACGACGTATGAGAGTCAGTTTCATGGCATCCTTTTCACAGATGAAACAATGTTTACCATGGAAGACTCGTTTAACAAGCAAAACAATCATGTGTATGCACGGTCCTCCAGGAAGCAAGAGACGAAGTTCCATATGTGCAGCGAGGACATCACCCAGTTTCTGTCATGGTATGGTGGGTGGTTTTCTGGTGGTGAGCTTCAGAGGTGCATTCTCAATCCATTAGATTATTCTCTATGGCAGAAGCTTAAGGCGATAGCTAGCCAAAAACGGCACCGCAATATTGAGATGTTAAAAAAATCAGTAACTGTGAAAAAAATTCCAATGGTCACAATTTGTGCAGCTATTGATGTGTGGTTTGAACGTCTTCGTTGCTGTGTTGCCACACGTGATGATCACTTTGAATAAGATGTGAATCAATTTGTAGCATTTTCTGTGTTCTTTCAGAATATATGTATATCAATGAGTATGCATTGTCTTATTTAGTAGTTATATGTATTGAAAGTACTGACAGAACTTGTGGCAGTACTGTGTAATTGTGCAAAATCCAATCAGAAAGCAGTATACTTTGCTGGCTATTGACAAAAAATTCAAATACATATGTGTCACAATCCTATCTCAACTACGCTGTATTCAAGCATTTTGAGAAAATTAAAAATAAGATTTTTTATGTTAAAGAAGCTTGAAAGTCTTTAGTATAATTTTGAGTCGAACTAGTACTCAATGCTCCATTTATTGCTAGTATTTACTTAGAATGTGTTTCGTTAGGACCTTCCTAACATTAGCTGTTGTCGACTAATGGATGTTGGTTTGGTGAACTGCTTGGAGGTGATAGGGGCATCTCTGATGGTATCTTTATGAACTTGTAGTTCGGGTTCTCTTCAAAGGTAGTATAGAAATTGAACAATTTTCTTTCATATTTCTTTATAAAAATTTTTTCCCCAAGTGGTTAATGCAGCTAGACCTTGGACACTTTTTAATAAGTGGATTTCTCATTCTATATCGTGATTCTCCTTCCAAAGATGATACGCTAATGCCGATTTATCTATTTCTTTGTTCCTGATGTTCCTAAATTGTTCTTTAAGCCTAATGTTCAAATTCCTTTTAGTTTTCCAATGTAAAAGTTGTTACAAGCTGATTTCAGAAAATATGTATTATAAATGCAATGCACATTGATAGATGGGAAGTAATAAACAGTCCAAGTGGAAGAGAAGAGGCAGAAATCTCAGAAATATATGGCTATTATGGGTAAACTTTAGGAAGACTAGAATAGGACCGTATGAGGTAGAGGAAAAGATATGAGCAAATGTTATATGGCTGTACAAATTGCAAAACGGAAACAGATTAGAATGCGATGGTGAAAGATTAATGAGAGGATTTGAGAAAGCATGAAGAAGTGATAGGTAAGGAAGGATTGGAAAAAGTGGCTAGTGAAGTTAAATAATTTCTAATAAGGAAAAGGGACACCAGAAATGGTGTAATGTGCAAGTAAGAAATATTGAAAAGTGAGGTTAAGTGAATACAGATACTGTTGAACAAATCTATAATGAAGTTGAAACAAGTGATAATTTATAGGGATAGTCAAAAATTTAAATAGGAACCACCAACGCAGGATAGAAAAGTAAATGGAAAGCCATGACTATTAAAAGGGTATGCACGTATAAAGTATGCAACTGTATTGAAGGATTGCCCTGTTAGCAAAGGGGCCAAGGCCCAGCTCAGGAATAGCCCAAGATGTATTTGTTTAGAACTCAATAAATCATACACCAGTGAAAACACATGCAAACTTCCACTGAACCCATAGCTTTACAATGCCAATGACATGCAGATGGTAGTAGAATTTTGCTACCTGACTGGTCAGTCACTTGATGAGCCCCTATCAGCTGTTTACATACCATTTAGTATAAAAAAGAAGGTAATTTGTCACCAACCGTAAATACAAGTATAAAATGATCTGACATCTACCTCTTGCAAAACTTCATTGATTATGTTATTGTACACGATAATTTTGAAAGGCAATAAGTTTCTCTATTCTATTAAGTTGTCTTCAAAACACAATTTAAACTGCATGAAGCTCATATGTTGGATATATTTGGTAATTTTTTTACAAGTTCACATACTTTCCATGCTATTTACAGCATATAACTATCTCATTACTTATAAGTAGGGCCTGGAAGTGGACCTAAAAATGAGCTATATAATACCCTCAAAATATAAAAAATGCACATAAAATGTAAAAAAATGACCTAACAAAAATTATCAATTTCTTTCATAATAAATTAATAGCAGTCACAGACAAATAATGAATATATGGTTCAAATAACCACATTTTAAGGTAAATAATGCAATTATTACTACTGAATAATAAATTCAAAATTCATCAGGTCATTTTGAATTTTATAAAATAAGAACAAATAAGTTACTGTACCCATTAGCCAAAAACATCTTACTTAGCGTTTCTGTACACCACCATAGTCATCTTCAAGTTATCAAAAGTAAAGGATCGGCGGTTGTCAGATAAAACTGTTTTATACTTGAGAAACTTTTGTCCACTTCCACAGATGTTATAGGTGCATATTTGGAAAATCCCATGTCACTGCCTGTTAAATCCTGTTCAAAAATGTCTGTTCTGAAGTTTTCTCTTGACATGATATCGACTTACACGATATGAACTTTTAATCACAGATTATTTTAAAAACCCCAAAAAGCCTAGGGTTAGGGGTCAGGGTCAGGTCTGCCACGGGAATCCGGGCCTTCTGAATGTGGGATACAGATGAAAATGCCCAATAGATTTGTGGAAAAGAAAGAAAATGACTGGGAAATGCATCTAAATGCTAAACGACTATTATAAAAATGTGAAAAAAATGTATTTTGATGACCTATAAAAACCATATATATCTAACGTATTTGTTCCAGAATGCACTTAATTTCCAATAAGCATCGTCTGTGACTACTTAGAAAAAAGATGACTTTTCATCAAAATCTGGGCCCTACTTATAAGAAACGTAAGAATTCAGTCATACCCCATATCTGCTAATTCATTTGTATGTGCAAGGGAGTTATATCTCAGGAGTTATACCTTGACATTACATCATATAGGTTTATTATACATGGCTAAGCTATGATGTAATATACTGAACTCAATTTTGTTTGTTAGTTTCAACTAGACCACAAAAAAGTAAAGTAATTAGTTGTGTAAATTAATGTCAAAAGCGAAATCAAATGTATTTACATCAGATGTTTAAAAACACTTACCAAAATAATATTTTGCCAGTCCTGTGCAAAATCTGCTAGTGCAGATCAACATTTACTGGTAGTGCAACATTTGTCAGAATTAAGCATATAATACCCATGTCACATGCTTCATTGAAGCAATTTACTATAGAAGAATAAACACTTCTGGCATGCTGAAAACCTTAATTTTATTCAGATTTCCATAAATCATTTATTTCAGCTAACATTCCTCTTGATAAGGTGAACAATCCTGAGCTCAGGAAGGTTATTAAATATACAAAAATTCTCCAGATGAGTCACCACTACAGAAAAAGTATCTTCCAAACTGCTATAGCCCGCCTCGGTAGCGTGGTGGTAGTGAGTCTGCCTCACGTTCAAGAGGTCCCAAGTTCGAATCTCGGTCAGGGTGAGTTACCTGCATAAGGTTTTCCCGGGGTTTTCCCTTATCCTGAAAGATGAATGTCGGGTAACTCTAAGCTCTATGGACCCTAGACTCATTTGAGCATCATTTCACCCATTCCATTCATCTGATATGACTTAACGTTGGAGGACGTAAAATTAAACAAAAAAACAAACTTATATATATAAATTAAGTCATATACAGACCATTTGTGAAAATGAAAAACTCGGCATTGCCATTGATAAAACTATAGGTACCATTTGCAGAAAAATGGTAAATTAATCATAGGCATTGAAAAATTACCAAAATTTCTCAAAAATTCTTGCAAGCCTGTAAAGAAATGGCAGCTGCAAATCATATGACATTAGCTAGTGTTTAATAAAGCTTTGGAAGCCCTGTGGCCAAATCAGGCAAGAAGTACATCTTTAAGTTCCAGTCCTAGGTCCACTGATTTTCACCAGAGCATAAGGTAAGCACTTAACTTTTAAATATGTTACATTTTAAGTACAATATTTGTATTAAAAGACTTATTGAGTCACAGTAAACCTTAAAACTTTACTCATGTCAACTACTAAAAACAGGAACAGTTTTGGGACCATCCCAGTCCCATTTTCAGCTGGTGTCTGACCACTATCTTCACAATCTGCTTCATATTTTAATATGAAATTAGCTTCACTTTTAACAATGTTTTTAATCATAACTATTTCAATGGTATTTATACTTCAGTTTTGGTATGAAGGTAAAAACTGACTAACATTAATAGGAATTGCACATTTAATATATTAATGTATGTTTTGTTCAAAGTGTCCAGACACTTGTTTTGACAAAAGTGGTAACCGTATGTGCAACCATCACAGGAACAATTACAAATGAAGATCTGGTATTAGTGTTTCTGAATCCATTAAAATTAAAATGAGATAGACCAACCATGGGACTGTCACAAAAGTAATAAACTCCCAATATGAAATAAACTGACTAAGCAGAATGCCTTTTATTTACAGGTTAGCACACCCAATATATCCTTCCTATCTGCTTGACTTAATTTTGTTTTCAATAAACACAACTCCTGGTTTTTCATGTATTGATGATCCTCCGCTCTCATATTCCTTGTTCCAGTTTCTCCAACCCTGTTTGTTATTCTTAATCATTCTTAACCATTCTCACTGACACTCCACAAATAATCACCTATACTTCTTTCATTTTCTTGATTAATAATACCTCTCCCCCTCCTTAAAACTGTGCCACTTTTGTTGCCAAATTTGTTCTCTCCATACCTTGTTTGTTTGCAATATACATAGTACACCATGACAGTCTATCATCTTTACACATTGGGTATTTCCCTTTATCCTTATGTCTATCACGTTTCAAATTTCTAACTCCTGTCCTCGCCCTAGCTTATTACACATATCTAGGTACTTTTCCCTCCCCCAAATTTTCTTTCCCTATATATCCTCAATGAGCTTTTCTGCCTTGTATTAGTAAAAACAACTTGCCTATCAATATCTTCTAATCTTAATTCTGCTTCTTTCCTAAAGCAATACCATTTTTTCAAATATGTCCCATATCTGTTCTATCAATTACCTTATTTTTTGTCCAAGAACCTTCCCACTTGCTTCTCATCTGCATAAGAAAACATTCCTTAGTAATAATGCTTTCCTCAAATCTGGTAATTCTAAATAACTATTTCATTACCCTCAAGGAAATTTTAACCCTAGTTGAATGAATGTCTTCACAACTCTAGTTGTGCTGGCCTATTAGGGGATACTAGCAGCAGTCCTAGAATATATTTACAGAAAGATCTGTTCACATCAACCCCACCCCAGATAGCATTTTGTTTTCTATTATAGCAGTATAGATCCTTTCTAGTCATTTGACATTGATGTCCGGCAATTTCCTTAAGCATGCTCTTACAACATTCGTGGCTATTTTACCTTTTGCTAAAGCCAGTTTTTTCTGTTCAGTCCACCTTCCATTACAACTCAACCTTATCGCCAAATAAACCTCTTTACAACCTCTATTGCTTTTCCATTTATCTCCCATTTCTCGTCTTTATGCAATCTATATCCTTTTTTAAAAACCATGATCATTTTTCTTTTCGTTCACTTTAACCCCTATTTGCAGGAACTGCTTATTGCCTCAATTGCTCTTCTCAGTCCTTCAAAAGATATGGACACTACTAAGTCATCTGCAAATAATAGCCCTGGGATTTCTCTATTTTAATGTGGTGAGTGAACACTTTTTCAAAATCTCCTCTATGATGATATCTGTATAAAGGTTAAATAGACATGGTTCAGTTTACATCCCTGCCTTAACCCAATCTTGCTCTGTATGCAGTTACATAAGTTTACTGCAATTTGGTGCAAAACTCATTTTCCTGATATATCTTACACAGTATTTCAATAAATTTGCAACTGCTCTTTACAATTTAATTTTGTACACAATGTTTCTCTATGAATTGTATTTAGAGACTTTTCTAAATCAATAAATGCCATGTATACCCTTCCTCTTTTATTACTTACATATGTATCTACGACTGCTTTGATTATAAAAATATCAGTTCTCCTCCCTGATTTAAATCCTGCTTGAAACTGATAGCTTCTACTTCTCTACCCCCTTCTGCAGCCTGTTTTGCCAACATACCTGTAAAGATCTTGCCTAAAATAGAAAGTAGATTATCCCCCTAAGTTTGCAGGCTTGCTTTTATCTTCATTTCGTTTGTATAATGCTACTACCATACCTGTCCTCCACTTCTTGGGAATATCTCTCGTTTCCAATATTTCAGAATATTTTGTATCAGTTTAGGAATATAATAATCGTTTTGTTTCTTTGGTAAAGCTCATAATGTACTGAGCATGTTATACATTATACATTCAGATAAAACTAAGGGCTAGTATCAGCACTGGATACATGCAGTAACATTCTGACATTTCAATTAAGGTTATGCTTTACCTATTTTTAACCAGTAGTCATCCCTTGTCTTGTGAGCATTCGACTAGACATAATTGATGTCACCCTATTTTGTAACCAAAGTCCATTATCAATTATGCAATAGTCTAATATAATTTTCTTTTAACATTTTATTACCTGTACAACAGCTTTTGAGCCACTGACTTCCAAGACTTGGCCTGATCTAATAGTTCCATCTGCTAAACGCAGTTGAACTATTTCAGCATATTTCGGGAATTTAACTTCGTCTAAAATTACTAACGGACCATTTACTCCAGATACTGTCTTATATGCTGAAACAAAAGATAGAAACAAAATAAAATCGTGCAGCATTTAAAAGGCACATGAGTTTATGAGGCCATGATAATCGGCGGGTCAATATTTTTAACACTTTGTTCTATTTCGATTACTAGCTTATTTTCTATAATTTTACATTAGCCTGGACCTGATATTTAATTATTTGGAATAAGAATGACCTCTTTTCTACATCTTTAAAGCTGACCCGCCCACTCGTCTAGCGTTCAATAATTTGTCAAACATTGACTCTTTACATACACACAATAAAACATATACATCTAAGATTCACATACTTAAACGAGGCTGTGACACGAAATCTCTAGATACTGCCAAAACATGTTCCTTTGTTGCTTGTTGTATACTACTTCCCTTTGACATCGACATTATTGCCTTCTGCTCTTCTGCTGCTTCCTTCGATTTCACGTGCAGTCACATGACGGTAATAATTTTCTCTGCAACTGCGCGAAAACATGTGGCGCCATCTTCCCTTACAAGTTTCGGACCACTTTCAGACAATGCGGGAAGATTCATTTCAAATGCAGTGCATGTCATTGATAGAAATTATGGAAAATATGAGAATGCAAACTAGAGACAATATTGGTTGATACTACTTTTACATTTGCAATTGAGGAGCTTTCTTTTTTTCAAAACCTTTTTTCAGTTGGTAATGAATTAGATTGGCACGTCAGATTGTTGTCATGACTCATTGTAACAATATTTACCAGCGGAAAAAAGTGATGCGAACAGACTTCATTGTAGTCAGAGCTGCTACAGCTTATTTTCAGTTAAGTATTCACCCGATACTGTTGTGCTAGTGTACAAAGAAGCACTCCAAGCTAAATCAAAATGAATTATGATTCTTGTGATTCTGAAAACAGCATACAGGTCGAATAATGTGTCGTACGGAGAAAGTCCCGATTCAAGAAGAGATTACCTTGGCCTGAAACGCAAATTTAAAGGACTAAAATGTGGAACCTATTATTAAATGTACTCGTGGACTTGACGTTTCGCCTTTTAAAGCTAAAGGAAAACAGGAATGTAATGCTGCTGAACTCTGCTATGACGACATTACCCAGTTCCACCATCATCTGACATTCAATAAAGCAGACCAGGATCATTTTCAGTTAAAATTTTTTAATATATCTTCACCTCAGCACAGAGTAGTGAACACCAAGAATGTAAAACGGAAGAAAACAGCGATAGTGAAGTATAACATTAGAAAAAGGAATAATGGAATAGTGCTTGTTTGAGATGCCTCTTTTCAGGGAGTTTCTGGCATGTCAAAGGATAGATTATCCTATGTAGTAGGTTTCACGAAGGAGGCAAGTTGCCAAAGGAAAGAAGAGGAAGAAACAGAACAGGAAAGGAGCATACGGACCTAACTATTGCATTAAGGATGATATAAAGAAATACAAATGCAGAGAGAGCCATCAAGACAGGGGGAAGTTCATGAGAGGTTATCCTTCACATCTCACAGTGAGTAATATGCTCAAGAGATTCTGTGAAGAAAGAAAAAGTATCGGACTCAAACAGTGCTGCTTATCAAAATAAAAACATGTGGTTTACAAACATTTCAATTTACTATTCAAAGTATTTTGAAATTTCAGATGATGCAAAAGAGTTTTACAGAGCTTCTGTAGCTCTGTAAATAGTATCTAACTGTTCCAACGACAAATCCCTACCAATAAATCTTTGATGCATGTTGAAAGTTTATTTTTAATGTATATGTATTTAAGAAATAACAATTAATGGTATCCATTGCAAAAAGGCTGAGACGTACTGCCATAAGTGAAAGCTGATTTAAAAAGTGTTTGATTTTGTATCATATATCATTTATCCCTGCTTTGTTTTCCATATTGTTGTTCAATGTTCACAGCCTTTTCTGGCTACAAGTGAACCTACTGAACGCAAATAAATCCAATCCAATCCAATCCATAGATGTCGAAGACGAATAATGTACCTATGGATGTAAAAGTGAAAACTTGACAATAACATTGTAACTATCACATGCAATACTTATAGTACGGAACTTTGTGAGTTATTGATAATTTTGTTTCAAGTGAAAAATTAATTATATTAAAATGTAATATGGTTATTATTGTACTATGCTACTGTATTTCTAATGTTGCTTATTTTATTCCTTATACGGTTAAAAACTATAAATTAAAACACTGCAATATAATAATAATTGTAAAATATGCATTGTATGACGATGGAGATATGCAATAAAAACTAAAAAAAATTAAGATATTTATTTCCAGAACAAAATTAAAACGCATCATGGAACTAAAAAAAAATAGAGAGAGAGAAATAGCTGATACCAGCAATGATTATATATGCATATATCGAGTTTTGAAGAGAAAACCCTTATAAACCGACAAAAAATTTAATTTTGATGCTTTTCATTATAATGAATTATTTATTCTATAAGATCTAAAAATCACGTAAAACTCAACCTTGTGAAACGTATCTATTTCGATGAAAATAGAAAAATTGACTTTATGAAAAACTACGTGTGTTGCATTTATCGAATTTTGAAGTAAAGCGCCTCAATTGAAATTCCGCCGATTGTTAATATAAAGCTAACTGTATTAATCTATAACAGCGCCTTATTTTTCACTGGTGGCCGGCCGATGGAAGGTAGCTGCGTGCGTATAGGTAGTGCTTCTTACTGTTCCTGGCACTCACCTTTCTCAGCATCAGTGCATGTTCGGCCGTTGTAGTGCAGGTTCTTGTTGTGATCATTGAGATCAAATTGTGATTAGTTCTGTTATAATGCCAAGAAGTGTGTATACTTTAGCACACCGCATATTCATGTACAATTTTTACGTGGGAACCCGTTGCTAGTGAGGGTTCTTGTTGGGTTCTTTGTGGCCCAATTGTGATTAGTTCTGTTATAATGTCAAGAAGTGTGTACACTTTACCACACCGCATATTCATATATGATTTTTACGAGCGAACAAACTTCTTTTTGATAAACCTAAGAGCTAGAATTTAACCATTCAACGCGGCAAAAATAGCGAAAGCGACAGCGTACCTTCTGCTGTAGCACTAACAGACCGCCGTCCGGTCGGCACCAGTGAAAAATAACGTCTGTGCTACTTTTTGGAATATAATAAAACAAATGTTCCCAGGTATTATTTTGCCAAAACATGACAACTTTCAAAGGAAAGCGCTCTCCTTTGTCGCTGGGTTGCAATCATTAGCCAAAAAAGACGACCCTCATAAACAGGGCGAGAGGCAATTGTCTTCTATTTAGTTTCTTTATTTCCTACAGTCACATACCTTACAAACCCAAACCTCAAAGAGCCGCCGCCCTTGCCACAGGAGTGGGGCAGGGTTGTCATGTTTTTGAATAAACTTACAGTGTACAATTTGGTATGTCTTCTGTGAAAAATAGATCAGAGAAAAGTTTTAATGTAAATATTTGCAGATATCTTATCCAAGTCTAAGGGTATTTCTAACATTGTAAACATCGCCTCATGCCATTCATGTTGTATTTTAAACTACTGCAATTACAACTAGACTTAGGCAGAGTTAAATATAACACACAAACACTACAGTAAATGTACAATACAGTAAATGTGTTGTGTTGACTTTAAATATTATGCACACTATGTTTTACTTTGTTAAAGTCGCTCTGAACTTCAAGATAGAACACAAACGAGTTATTGGTATAGTGCTGCTACAGAAATATTGAACTGTAGGCATTTAATAATAATAATTAATAATAATAATAATAATAATAATAATAATAATAATAATAATAATAATAATAATAATAATAATAATAATAATAATAATAATAATAATAATAATAATAATAATAATAATAATAATAATAATAATAATAATAATAATAATAATAATAATAATAATAATAATAATAATAATAATAATAATAATAATAATAATAATAATAATAATAATAATAATAATAATAATAATAATAATAATAATAATAATAATAATAATAATAATAATAATAATAATAATAATAATAATAATAATAATAATAATAATAATAATAAATAATGTTAGTTTACCTCTTAAAACTCAACATTTATTTAAATTTATCATTTCAATAGTAATCTCATTATAACATTTTATCAACTTACGCTTAGCACCAGTTATACCATATTTGACTGCTGAACTATGATTAATATCTGTGTCAAGTTTTGACATTTATCAGAAAAAGTGTTTATTATATATCTTGTGTGGCTACTTAAACGAGGTACCAGTATAATAGTTAATTAATACTGTAGTGTAGTTCTATATTATGGCCAAAGAGAGGATTGCTGTATTATACTAATGCTGTATTGTATTAATCTGTGGGATTGCTTTTTGCTTACATAGTGTTTTCGTTTCCTTGGTGGTTATGTTTATACTACCTGTTGCATTACTGTATTCTAAGGCACAAATTTGGGATTGACACTTACCTGAGCACATAAATATTTGCATTTGGTGAAAGCTACTATACAATTTTATAAGAGTGAATGGTGTGACAACTAAATTGGCGAAAAGGTAATTTAATCTCTTTGAACTTACCGGCTTTTTAAAAGATGCTAGGAAGCTGCAGCGCTGGTTCGTATTAATCTGTGCTGGCGAGAGTACCTCGCACTTAGTTTACTTACTTCTCAACAGAGGCGTTGTAACTGTTTCGTTTCTGACAAGGTTCCATTGAGGTTCTGACAGGACAGAATTAATCTTGTTTCTCAGCTTTAGTTGTTAACCATTCAGTAAAACGAATAGGGATTGGCCAGTCTAAGACGTTACTAGGTCGTGATTTACGTGCGGAATTAATAACGGGCTTGAGCTCTAAGAGACTAAGAAGTGAATCGTGGCAGAATTTCAATTGCTAGTAAATATTCGCATAGGACCTAAAGAGAAGCTAATACCTGAAGTGCCGCATGCTTACAGTGATATTCTGAACATTTACACACCAAATTCAATATGTCCTCAGTTGTTAGGTTTGGCTCCCGTCTTAGTGGCACTTTGCACCTAGGTAATGTTACGGTGGTATCGAGGAACAACAAACCAAGATCTTTTTACACCTACAGTCCAGAGCCTGCTCAACCCCTAAACAGGGACCCTAAATGGGTGTCAGCTAAGGAGGCTGTTCAGTGCATACAATCAGGTAAGTGGGTAAACTAAACGTAGGTTACAAAGCGGTTTTAATTTAGACATTTGACATTTCACAAGTTTTTCATTCTACCAGCCACTAGTATATATATACTATCTTAAATAGGAAGAAAATAATTGGTGATATCCAAATTTAGAATGGAGCACCAATTTTCATGTTAATACTAAACGACCTCGTTCTTTTAAACTTATGTGAAGCATCAAAATCCAAGCACTTATGTCAAGCTGTGATTTGTTGCAGGTCTTGCAGGCTTGGGTCATGTCTATTTATGTTTGTACGTTTTTTGTTCTTAATGTATTTAATGAGCAATGTTGGGTCTATGAAACAATATCACCAACTCATCAAACACTCTCTAATGAAGAAGGGTAAAAGGAGGAAGAAGTAATATTGAATTTCAAACTGATTGCTATAATCTGAAATGAAGTTGTCGGCTGAGAAAATAACATAGCAGACAGAAAAGGAGTAAATGCCTTAAAAAATTCTTCTAACCAGTTTTCTATTTTTATTTTGATGTAACATTAATTACTAAGCAAAAACATCGCTGAACTTGTTTTCATTTCATTAATATGTGCCATAATATATAATTCATTACCACTGCTGAATCTTATCAGCCAGAGTGGATTGTTGGTTAGGAGATGGCTTACTGACCCAAGGTTGTGGGTTCAAATCTGGCTCAGGCTGACGGGAGTGTGATTAAAAGTGACAGTCTCTGACAGTACCTAAATGTACTGGCATATGAAAGAACTCTTGCATGTTAAAATTCTGGCACATTGGAAGCACATGTGATCCTGCTATTGATAGCATCGTTAACAAACAAATATGTTTATGTACTGCTAAATCTTATTGTAGCGGCATTTGAAATTTCAGATTTAAAGCCATAGCACAGTTGTAACACAGATTTTAGGATTAAGTGAACATTATAATGAAAAAACGTATTATTTGCACAGTGTACACAAATGTTCAATTAAATAAATAAATAAGGATCAATGTTCTCACTACTTTTGCTTAATTTTGGAGATGTTTGTTACACATGGAGTAGTCATTATCTTTATTGGAACTAATTCTAATATAAATTCTAAACAATTCAATAAATGAATTAATGGTTTCTGGGTCCTTTAAAAGGGATTGAATATTGCTTTGCATTTCCTTGTCGGTAACAGGTTACAACATAAAAGCAATGTTAAGTACCAGAAGTACATTGTTACTTAAAATGATGATAGATACCTGATGTACAATAACAAAAGCTATAAAACTCCATAATAGAGTTTAGACAATGCACCATAGAGAAGCTTCAAATATAAATACCAATGCTCAGATATTTTGAAAACCAGAAACTGAAATGCGTATGATGAGAAGCTTATTTGTAAAAGGCCAATCAAATCAGTTAAATAAAAAATCAATTTTACTGCTACATCCAAAAGTACAGAATGCACAATGTTGGATTGGATACCTGCTGCAATTATCAAAATATATATTGAACTTGTGATGTATTTGAACATTTCAAACAAACAGAATTGTATGCTATCACTGAATGTTGCTGAGCTTTTTAAAGTTAATATTTGTTACAGGTATTAATGAAAATCTACATAAATGTTTAAACAGAAATTTATTTAATTTTGTTAGTATTATGGCATGATTGCAAAACCTACATCCTTATATACAACCATACAGTGGTGATGCATTAGTAGGTTCAATCACATTCCAATTTTCCAGCTTTGGAAGGAAATTTTAAATGAAGCAGTGTGTCAAACCAGTCCTTTCATTCTGCCAGGCGAAAATGCTATTTTGTCCCATTGATACTATCTGAGAGGAAAATGTTTGCCTATTTACCAATTTGTCTATTCATTGGGTTCCCATATTGAGCAAAGCTAAAGGACATTAAGCACATTATACATTTATGGCAAATGCATCATGACTAGTAATCCATAACATATCGACTGCCAGTAGTATATGGTACCTTTCTTGTATGTGAACTACTACCATTTCAAGCATTAACTTTGGAACATGCATAACAGTAGGTCAGTAATATTGTAAATCGTCATATCTCTGTTGCAAGCAATCTGCTCTTTAAGTACTGAAAATTTATCTTTAAATACAATATTAAAGAATTCCCTCATTCTGGAGAGAATGACTTTAAATCTTTGTTGAAGATTTTGTTGGTTGGAATTGCCTGTTAATTTCATGTAGCATGGAAGGTTATTACTTATAAATTTTTATTGCAGAATAGTAACGTCCTTTTTGAAACCATTGTCAGCTATTTGCTTGTCTATGCAGATTGCTTTATTCCTCATATTGTGGTCATATACAGCAACGTTTGTTGTGAAGTTATAATTATCTGTAAGATAGCTTAACAGATAATGTATGTATTCACCAGTAACATTAAGAATATTTTGGTTTTAAATGAGGGCCTATGGAATGACGGTGCTCAGCACTACAAAAATGTATATATGGTCCTTTTCTGTAATGTAAATGCTTGCTGTGTTCTGAATTACCCCACAAGATAATTCCATACTGCAACAGGGAGTAAAAATAAACAAATAGTGCTGTTCCAAGGCATTTTTATTAAGCAGATATCTTTTATCGGAAAAACTATTTGTAGTCAGTTTATTGAAACTTTGTCACTTATGTTTTTATATTATCGAGGGGCCAGTTTCGGAAGCCATTGCTTCCATCTTCAACCTTTCTCAATTAATTTTGATGTCACTGTTACTTAATTCCTGCAGTCATGCACAACTGTAGAATTTGTTTGGCATTTTCAAACAAAAACACACCTCTAACTTCATTTTGACGTGGACAAATAAATAGTCTTTATAAAAGACTGAGCAAGTTTGAATGTTTATAATTGCAAACTGTTGAGTTAAAGTAATGAATATGTACATGCATAATCACCTTAAAGTAATATTTACTGTGCTAACTTCCAGCACATGGTTCAAACTTGGCAGATGGTGATTGGCTTTTTGACATACAAGTCCTTAGTGTGGCAATCTTTGCAAGGGAAGTAGAGCCAGTATCCAGATACAGGAGAGAAAGTTTCCTGGAGTAAACTTTTTTGGACATTTCATGTGCAACAACTCATGCTTCTACCTTAGAGTTAGCTTACTGGTGTTGATCATGTCATTCATCAGTTTTGATTTGGTGGCAGACAGCAGAACTAGAATACAAGTAATTATGGAAAACTTCATTAGACCACATTAGAGGTCTATAATTTGGGTTCTTAGTGTAGCAGCAAGGGCAGCAGCCAGTCTATCATTAATAAGCAGTTGGGAGATCTGATGTTGCAGGATAAGCCTTCTGAAGAGATGAAATAACTAGCATAAAATAGTGGTAGCACACAGATTTTCCACCATTTTTACTTTTTCTATCATCTATAGTAGGTAAAGGAAATATTGTATTCTATGCAAAAATCTTTCATTGAAGTTTCAATGGAAATATGCATTTTGAGCTTTCCTGAATCTGAATACACATTTTTAGAAAAAGTTAACGTTTATGTGAACATGGAGTTTCCGTGAACAGCATTATTTAAAGCCCAAAGCCCACCACTGTGATGTGGGAATAGCATGTCTGTCTCATTCAAGACGTTCCAAGTGCAAATATAGGTCAGGTGAGTTATCTGGATGTGGTTTTTTTTCCGGATTTTTCCCATATCCTGAAAGATAAATGTTGGGTAACTCTTCCCTATGTACCTTGGGCTCATTTGAACATCATTTCACTAATCTGATATGACCTACATTGAAGGATATTAAATAAATAGAAACCATTACTTAACTATGAAAATTTGCATAAATACCAAATTTCATACTATATAAATATAATTATTTGTAATAAAAACTTATCTTTAAAGAAAATTGATGGAAACTTCAATAACGATAAGTGAAGTTTTTGTTAAAAATAATTATATTTGTGTTGTACTTGTCGCTTCACTGCTATTAGCTTCATTTTTTACGTAACCAAATTTGATACTTAAGTCAACAGATTGTGTAGAAATGTCAGGCAAAGAATTTCAAGAAAATTACCTCACCTAAATTAACTCTTACATGGAATACTGTTTTTCTAAAAAAATGTCCGTAATGATTTTGATTAAAATATCCTTATGTTTAAGATATTTGCATGACTAATACATTTTCTGTGAATAACCTGTGATCTCTTCATTCTGCATTAATTTTGTCATGCTGCATAACTGGTAAACCATTACAAATAATCAAAATCGTACTGAATGATAACATAATGGTGACTTATCTTGCCAACCTGTTCTTCGTAGTTTAACCACTATTAGGTCAGTTAAGGATTAAACTATGAACCTCACTACTTGCAGTACTTAATACTTGGAGCTTGGTAAGTTGCCATTAAGATAATCTCATGTGTAGGTGAGATCTAGTAGTTTACTGGGGAAAAATTGGTTAGTTGGAAAAATTGGCATGTTGCCATTGTAGCTTTAGTGGTTAGAGCAATCAGAGACTGGGAGATCTGCGGTTCATTTTCTGGCTGAGATGTTGCATTTTTCAGTTTGACCACCTTCATAATTTTCTGAAATTTAGCTACTCTACTATCACATAAGATACACTCGGAGAAATAATGATTCATTTCAATTACAGTTGCACAACACCACTCTCAATCAGGCAACTAATTTTGGGTGGAAAAGGTTCTGAGTGGTGACTTTCATTTGCTGTCTGAAGTTAATACAGTCGATTTTCTCAGCCTGTCTTGTAGGCAGTGACAGTAAAAAAGAGACAAGTTAAACAAATTCAACTATAGTGAGTCTGTCAACTGAGTCGTTCTGTGAGCATCCATAAGATGTTACATATCAGGAGTTGGTGTGTGTACCAGAGGAATAGATTAACATTAGGGCTGCTGTAATTTCTGCAGAGTCGTGTTTGCTCTGAGCATTAATAAAAGTGAAATGAAGTCTAAGTCAGATTGGATAAAATGAAATGAAAATAAACCTCTGGAAAAATCTGGCACATGCACTTAAAGACTTTCTGTACTCACCCTTTCCAAAGTAACACTTATCTAGTTAGTCATCTAGTCATTTGATGTCACATCTTTATTTCCAAGCATACCAACAGAAAAATTACAGACTGTATTAAAAAAGTGGCTAACTACAATAGAAATGGAAGCAATAGAAGCAGAAGAATACATTTCTCTAACAAAAATATGCATTGAACAAAACTTCTTCAGCTTTAATGGAAAACACTACAAGCAGAAATCAGGGTTATCAATGGGCAATCCACTTTCACCTTTTTTGGCTAACTTATTTATGAGTGCATTTGAAACACAAATCAAAAAGTCCTTCCCATTGATCTTCAAAGTTTGGTATAGATATGTTGACGACATCTTTGCAATTGTACCGAATAAACATTTAGAAGATGCATTAAAATTACTCAATCTGCAAGAAAGGACTATAAAATTCACTATAGAAAAGGAAACCAATGGACAACTCTCTTTCTTGGATCTAAATATCATCAGGAATGGCACAAAAATAAAATTTGGAATTTACAGGAAACCAACACATTCAGAAAATTACATAAAAAACAATAGCCACAACCCAATTACACATAAACATGCAATAATAAACAGCCTTACACACAGACTAGTCAACATACCCATGGAAAAAGAAGAATATTTCAAAGAACAAAAAACAATACTACACATAGCAGAAGAAAATGGATAGAACAAAAGTTTGGTGTTGAAGAAAATTAGAAAAGCTAAACTAAAGAAAACCATTAAGGAAGCAACCACATTTACAAAAGAAAAAGAAAGCAACAGCATATTCAGTTCATTCACATATCACCCAAAAACATTTAATAAATTTAAAAAGATCTTCAAGGAACAAAATATCACCTTGGCACCTACTAATAGACACTCAATTTTAAAATTGCTAAATTCAAAAACAAAAGATGAAATCCCATCAGTTAACAGATCTGGAATATATAAGATAAGTTGTAAGAATTGTGAAAAATGTTACATAGGTCAAACTAAAAGAAATCTAAAAACCAGAGTCAAAGAGCACTTTAGAAACATCAGATTGAAACAAGAAGATAAGTCAGCAGTAGCATTACACTTTTGGAATGAAAACCATGACATTGATCCAAATCCAAAATTATTAAAAGGAGTGATAAACCAAAATAAATTGACAACATGGGAGAACATATTCATATGGAAAAATAAGGATCGCGTAATGAACTTTGAAATCCCACCAGTAGATAATTTGACAAAGAAGTTCATAGTTCCACCACCAGAGAGAGCAGACAACAGATGCCAGTTGGAAAGAGATTGAAAATGTAGGCGAATGTCTTTGAAACTAGTCTCTCATAAATATAAATAAGTGACGAGTATTAATAAACCAACTACAAATAGTTTCTGAAACTTATCTAGTTATTCAAAATAAAGGTACTTTTTCTGTTTTTGCATATTCCCTTCTATACAATGGGAATAGGAGTATATAGTAAACTTAAGCAACATTAAAATCATTTGATGTTTAAAGTTTAAACTCTAAGTTTACGATCGGTAACAACATTTGTAGAGAACAAACGGACGACAGGAAAGCGAGTGAATAAAAGTATGTTTAATGACCTAACAATGATAATTAATGTCATTAAAATTTATTTGAAGTGATTTAAAAATTACTGTCATATACTATGGATTTTACAATTTAGCAAGGGAAAGTTCACCTAACCTTCCACTGTTGCCAGTGATGTTGGCCAACAGGTGGTAGAAAACACTGCAGAAAAGCAAACACAACCACATGGCTGCTGCGCTTGCGACATGCACCAAGCAAAAAGAGCGCTCTGTCCTACGTTTTCTGAGCAGCGAAAGGACAAAACATCGAAATCCTTCGGCGAATGGAGGTTCATTATGGTGAAGCAAATCTGTCGCTGAAGCAAATATGTGAGCGAAGTAGAAAGCTCGGAAATGGCCCTATTTCTGTGTCAGGCGCTCTGCACCGGGCCAGGCACACCCCGTTGTGACAGTCTATTGCACCAATTGAAGCCATTATGGTGGAAAATTTAATCTACAGGAAATACCTTTAATGCTGGAAAGCGGGTTACCGGAGCTATTTTGAAAAAAGGCAGTGTTCTATGTTATCAATATTAAGGTAAGATTTTACTGTTCTAATGATATTTAACACATTGGTTGATTACGGGAAAAAATAGCTGCACTGTGCAAGACGTGTAAAACGTAATCTGATGGAACAAGTCACTACGACACATGTCTAATATGTGTGATAACAGGTTCGTGCGGAAGCATTGGTCAGGGTTCATATTACATTAGTTTTGCACTTTTCTAGAATATGTGGTAGAGAGGACAGGATGTTGAATGTGTTTCAGATAGGCTATAGGAACAGTTTATATGGGACATATCATTGTATACACCTTAGTTGTAGGGATGTGTGTTCTTGAGGAGAAAATTCATCAACACATATGGAGCAGATATGTGGGTAATAAAATAAACTAAATAACATATAGGGAAACAAATATCAGTACAAAGAAATTTCGTACTATCAAGTACAGGGTCTGTAGAAAAGACACTATGGCATTATTGGTCATATTGACCTCTGGCCGATAGATTTACAGATAAGATTGTTATGAGACTGGACTGAATAAAATTACGCTACGGAGAGAATGCGGCACGGAGGTCCGAACTTGGTATATTGTACATATGCCCCCAAGTGGAGCACCCAGGGAGGATGAAGAGAGTGTACAGGGCGGTGTCGCAAGGAGTCACGATAGTGCAGTGGATAGGGTATCTACACTTAAACCAGTTGGAAACTTCCTGGCAGGCCAGTGCAACCGCATCCCACCCTACTGTCCGGAAACGGCCCCACCAGACCGGATTCGGAGACGAGACCGTCCTACCGGAGGAGGAAGTTTTACAAGAGCATATCATGCAACGCCGAGACACCGGTCGGCAGTTCTACCATGAAAGAGACCATCAGATGAGAGATGATGTGAAATGATAAAGGAGACGAAATGAAGGAACAGGAATTTCGTGGGATGTAATTAACCCACTCAGCATTAGCCCGAAGAAAAAAAACATGTATCAGGTAGGTTGGTCAGTGGAATCGAACCCGGACCTTGCGAATGCTGGCCGTAGACAAAACCGCCTGAGCCATTCCGTTCTGTATTTTTGTTGTAGTTTACGTCCTCCAATGTTGTCATATCGGACGGTGAATGAATTGGGTGAAATGGTGTTCAAATGAGTCCAAGGTCCCTGGCACTTAGAGTTGCCCGACATTCGTCTTCTTGAAGGATAAGGGAAAAACCCGGAAAAACTTTATCCAGGTAACTCACCTTGACCGAGATTCGAACTCGGGGCCTCTTGAACGTGAGGCAGACACGCTACCATCTACGCTACCGAGGCGGGCGTTCGGTATTGTGATGAGACTATTGTTGATTTAAGAATGGAAACATACAAGGTTCAAGTAGGCGAAAAGGCAAACGGACAGATCGGATATTATTATGGAAAGAACAATGGAACAATATCATAGCTGGAAGACGCATGTATGACATTTTTTTGTTTATTAAGAAACGACTGTAGTTAACGAAGAGTAGATCAACCCACGATCTAACACAATATTTAACATACCTGGGTTTATGGAATATGTTTCAAGAAAATTAATAAATTGGATTATGATAATTGTCGAATATGCGAAGAAAGAGATGCACTGGAAGATTTGGAATGTTTGAAGTACCAGATCTATTAAGAGAAGAAAGAACAACACTTGCTGGGAAATGCATATGGAAGATTATGAAAGCCAAGGTGGGAATTAAAATTTTGCTGTTTATGGCAGATAAAGTAGAGCTATGGAGGGATGTCTAAAATCAAAGAGAACTGAAGAAATTCGTAGGAACTGACGACAGGAAGAGATGCTGAAATTCAGGAGAAAATCGGTTAGAATTCAACTCGAAGATGGGAGAAGAGTCTGAAAATGAAATCCGAGGAAAATAAAGAGGTGGAGCTTGACTATGAAACCTAGGAACTACATGGAACAGGTGGAGATTCAGAAGTAAATTCACAAGAGTAAAACCGGCAAGTGAAAGAATCTGAATTCGAAACCCAAGGATTGCATGGAGGGACAGGATTTAGATGGAGGTAGACAAGAAGCGGAATAGATGAGGTGTACTGCAAGAAGAATAGAAAAACATAGAATATGCGAAGTATATGTATGAAACTAAATTGAAATACAAATCTCTTTCCAGAAGTCAATAGGATTAACTTCTATTTAAGTTTTGCTATTTAGATCTAGAACAAGTCTTAAAACGTTATACAGTTATAACAAGTAATACGGGAATAATTTGATGAAAAATTACGCCCTGGTTTAGACACTAGGTGTTATAGCATGGCAAGTTAATGAAAAATGTTTACCGATTTAGGTTCTCGCAGGTTACCCTTCAACTTCTTCCCTTCTTACGCCACAGCCGGCCCTCTTCGGCGACGGTAGGAATGGTGGGGTTGGACGAGTTGCCGGCACCGCTTATCTTAATCAAGGCTTCGCGGGTGATCAGCCGTGTCAAATTAATAAACGTCGAGCTTTCGGCCATTGCAAACTCCATGGCCTTCAGGATATTCAGAATCTGATCCCGAAGAAGGCCATGGAGTTTGCAATGGCCGAAAGCTCGACGCTCACGGTTTATCACCCGCGAAGCCTTGATTAGTAATGTTTGGCGTGAAAGCTTCAAGTCTTACACAGCTTATCTTGTTACAAATCGTCATTGTCATAACCGCTTGCAAATTGCTCTTTTCTCTCCTACCACTGTCCAACACATCTCGATGCGTTATATAAACACGGGGAGACGTGCCGCTCTATAACACAGACACCCACCCACGTTGAGCCTTCAACGCAATTCAGAGACACCTAAGACTCATCCAAGATTGGGGCAGGCTTTGGCAATTGTCCATCAATCCGGAGAAAAGCCAAGCCATACTTTTCACAAAGCGCCGCTTTCCCGCCAACCTACACTCTTTCACATATTCTGGTCGAAGGATAGGGTGGACGAATTCATTCACTTACTTGGGAGTAAATTTGGACAGGGGTATAACTTTCGGAAGTCACATCCAGGAGTTGGCACATCGGGCATGCGGGGCTTCGGCTTCGTTGTACCCCATGATGTGGTCCGGGATGTCGACTCCCCTGAAGTTACGTCTTTTTCAGGCTCTGGTACTCCCCATCATGGTCTATGCGTGCGAGATCTGGGGCATGGCAGCAGGATCCAAACTCCTGCAGCTTCAACGTGTGCAGAATAGTTTTGTGTGTGTGTGTGTGTGTGTGTGTGTGTGTGTGTGTGTGTGTGTGTGTGTGTGTGTGTGTGTGTGTGTGTGTGTGTGTGTGTGTGTGTGTAATTTACGTCCTCCGAAGTTAAGTCATATCGGACGATGAATGGAATGGATGAAATGATGCTCAAATGAGTCCGGGGTCCATGGAGCTTAGTTACCCGATATTCGTCTTATAGGATAAGGGAAAACCCCGGGAAAACCTTATCCAGGTAACTCACCCTGAGCGAGATTCGAACTCGGGACCTCTTGAACGTGAGGCAGACACGCTACCAAGGCGGGCACAGAATAGAGGTCTTAGGGCTATCTATTCTGTATACCGATGCTTTCCCGTAAGATACCTTCACGAAGCCTCATCTCTCCACTATCTGGAAGATGTCATTAGACACCGGGCCGCAAAATTCTACGCAAGTTTGCCTCACCACCAGAGCGCACTGGTTAGGTCTCTTGGGACCTATCAGACTTAAAGGGCCACCGGCTTCCTCGCATGGCTTGCGGGCCTAACAGGTAACAATAAAGTTGCTATTCCAACTTCAAAATTTTACCCACCCGAGAATTAGACTGGAATATTTCTAAATTAAACTCTTCCTATAAATATTTTCTCAGCGGTGCACAGAGGCCGTTGCACCCGAGTCAGCAACCGTTGAGGAGCCCCAGCTACCTCCTTTCATTCCCCCTACCTAAAACTATCTCGCCATCCTACGAAACCCCACAAATGCGTCACTACGTGGTTAAGTGTTTCTAGGACAGGCACACGCATAACACATAACGCGTTCTCAGCCGCCAACTCCCGGCAATGGCCTAATTGGCAATAGGTGTGCCCACTCTCTACGCATCGTTTTTTATTACCTTGCCAGACTAAGGATAGTAGTTGTAATTAGTACTGTTATGATAGCTTTGTATAAGCCTAATCTATATCTTGTAAGCATAACCTAATGTAGATCTAAGTTCAGATATTTCTCTAACGGTAATTTTTCAGTTTTTTTTTTAACTTTTAGAGGGTGTTCTAACCCTTGGTACGCACATTTTCGATGTTTTCGGGACATTTAAGGTATTTTAATGCTATTTTAGCAGCCGTTTGAGTGTTCCGATTGCTTTTATATCTCTATTAAACGCTTTTCAAGTTACAGTTGACAGTTACTCGCCAAGGTTTCAGCCATTTTGCATGCTCAGTTGTTATGTAACACTTGTATGTGTTTTTATGACAATGGACAAAATCTAGTATCGAACTGTTATTAAATATGTATTTTTGAAAGGCAATACGCCTACGCAAATCAAAGTTGAGTTGGATTCTGTGTATGGAGTCTCTGCACCATCATTTACCACAGTGAAATTTCGGGCAGCTGAATTTAAACGTGGCCGTAAGAGCTTGGGAGACGATGAACGTTCGGGACGTCCAAAACGGCAACTACCAACGAAACGTCGCCAAAGTTCACAAAATGGTGCTAGACGACCGCCGAATTAAAGTGAGAGAGATAGCAAAAGTTAGTATGAACATATCAAAAGAACGTGTTTGTCACATCAATATTTAGACTTGAAAGCTTTACCGCGTTTGCTCACGTTAGACCATAAAACGTGTTCCAATGAATATTTCCAACGATCAGTTGGCGCAGTTTATGCGCAATAAGTCGAGTTTTTGCGCCGATTATTTACTGTAGATGAAACTTGGATACACCATAACGCCCGAAACAAAAATACGGTTCAAACTGCAGAGGGGGAACCGGCTCCAAAGAGAGAGAGAGAGAGAGAGTCTAAAGCTCTTTTTTTTTCGGTTGCGAAAGTGATGACTTTGGGGGGGGGGGGGGTAGTCATGGGGTTATTTTAACTGATTATCTTCAAAAAGGAAAATCCATTACAGGAGGATACTACGCCAGTGTTTCTCAAACTCTTCTGCCCCAAGGATCCCCTTATCATGTAACAACTTGTTCGCGGACCTCCATACTTTGGCAACTCAATTTACATGAACGAGTCGACTTATGGTTGCATTTTATAATTGGAGTTTAAATAATTACTGTACGTATAATGTAAGATATTTTCTTGTATATTTAGTTTTAAATTTAATTAATACTACATTTAAAATTGAAGTTAAACTAAATATAATAAATTTGTGTATAAAATGTATTTAAAGTATAACATATATTTTTAGATTGTACTTATTAAAATTAATTATGTTTTTCATTTTAAAGTAAATTTTATACATGTTTGCCTAACTAGGTTTTTATATATCCTTAGCTTTACATCAGTAAAACTTAGAAATATCAGACTCTTTGAATTACTTGAGGATTAATAACATTAGGCACATGTTATAAAAATGAATTTATTTTCTATGCAAAGAAACCATTAAAGATGTTATTTATAATGTTCTGAATCCACCATTTGACCATTTCAACAAAGTTAGTATTGGGTTACTAAAACAGTTTATGTGGAAAGAGCTTGGAACTTTGTTCATTGAATGTATTAATGTGAACAACGCAACTGTTTTTTTAATAAGCTCAGTTATATTGGGCTTAATGATGGTGATATGTACTCTTAAGTCAGTTTCTACATTGGCAAGTCTGTTTCTCTACGATAGCTTGACGTTGCACAACACTGAAAATGTTTGCTCGCACGGATAAGTGGTTGGGAAGGGCACGATATCCTTAAGTGCCTTGGTAGCAAGTTCATTAAATTCACTCTGTGCCAGAAAATAAAATTTTGCAAGTTCATTTTCCTGGTATGAAACCTTCCATCTTTTGCTGTTAAATAACTATTAGTTGGTCCTGTTGTTTTTCCGAAAGGCTATCAATGCTGCTGCCGGTCTTTTTTTCTGGAAAGGATAGTTTATCCACTCATTATGATCATCTGCCGGTGCTGGAAAGTACTTCCTCAAAGTTTTTGATAGGCCATTCAGGTGTTCTACTATGGTTTCTTCAATATTTTAAGCAAAGTTTCTTCTGATGAAGTCAGAAATTGTTCAAAAATAGGAAAGGAGCCTAAGGATTTCTTTTCTACACGACCTTTCCACACTTGAAGTTTCCTATCATTGCTTCATTTTTCTCATGAACCGTGAAAACATCTGGTTTTGATCCTCGCAATTTTCGGTTTAGTTCATTTAATGTGAGAAGATGCTAACTAGTTATGCCACTGTGCACAACCATTCAGTCACACAGTTCTTCGCCGAGGGGAAACTTTTCGGGCTTGCTGTCTTCGAAAAATAGTCTCACTTCATCACGTAATCAAAAAATTGCAAAAGAACATTTCCATCAGAAAGCTAGCGAACGTCTGTGTTCAAGAACAGTTGTTTATGTTCGCTTCCCATTTCTTTACATAGTTTCTTGAATATCCGTGAGTTAAGAGGACGGGCTTTAATGTAGTTCACAATTTCAAACAACTCTTCTAATGTTTTCTTCAGATCTGGCGGATTTCTTTCTTTCTTTTTTCCCAGCCAACGCATCTCTATGTATCGAGCAATGAGTCCACTTAATTTCAGGGTTGACAGCTTGAAATCGAGCTTTCAATCCAGTGTTGTGTCCAGACACAGCTTCGGCTCTGCTGGTGCTTACGCCTAAATAAACTTTCCATTCAATACCTTGCTCTGAAAGAAGTCTATCAAGTGTCTTTAAAAGACATCTTCAGCAGTGTTATGCAAGATTTCCCTACAAAACAATAGGTCTTCAACAAGCTGTTTCTCTCATGTTCCTACTTCATAGGAAGCTAGTGTAGCTTTTCCACTACTGGTTCCAGTAGAATTTTTTTCTATTCTAGATTTACTCATTTTCACTTCTTTACTTTTTATTTTAAAATAATCAAGTGTCGTACCAATGCAATCCGGATGTTTCGTCTCTAATGTCTTCGCAGCTTAGAGGCTTCATTGCGTCGTTGGACAGTACATCATTACACAAAACACATTGAGGTTTTGGTTCATCTTCACTTCCAGTTCGAACAAATCCGAAACTTAAATGCTTTTTACTGTATTTTCGCCGTTTTACTTTTTGCAGATTGGCAGAACAGCAACTAGTAGGCTCACTACTACAACTTGCCTCTTGATCGCCAGTTATTTTAGGCTTACGTTTAATTGATCCAGTCTGTAGCCAAAGATTCATGTTGAACGACGAGAATAAATTCTCACGATTCACAATTACAAACTGTCAGGACAATCAAATACTATCACTGGCTTCAAATCAGCGAGAACGACTGGTTTGTTGTGCGTACGTACGTGTAGCCGGTGCCAGTGACAGTGTTGAATCAGACCTGCGCGCGAAGGCTTGGCTGACTTCACCCGCACCGCAGCTAACCGCTCACGCTCAGTACGGTTGCGTCGCTGCTATTATAACGCTACACTATACGCTCCCAACTGTTACGCTGATTGCACCTTTCAGTTGCGTTACATCGTTACGGCATAGCTGCATAAAAATGTTAAGTAAAACGTATGTAGTTCGGCACAGAGCAGATAAGTGACTCAGTAAATACAATTTTACGTTTTTAATATTTTTAAATCAACATTATAACTTGACTCAAGGGACACCCTCGCGGACCCCCTGACATACCCTCGCGGACCCCCTGACATACCCTCGCGGACCCCCGGGGGTCTGCGGACCACACTTTGAGAAACACTACTACGCATCATTACTTGAGAAGCTAAAGGCAGAACTTGCAGAAACAACGGCCACATTTGCCGAAAAAGAAAATCCTGTTTCACCAAGACAGTGCACCGTCTCACACCTCAGCGATCGAAAATCCACGAATTACGTTTGAACTGTTTGACCATCCGCCTTGCTCATCAGATCTAGCCGCAAGCGACTTCTTTTTGTTCCCTCATCTGAAAATTGCAATCGGAGGACAAATTTTCGTCAAATGAAGAGGGAATCACCTTCGTGAACAATTATTTTGCAGAGAAAAACGCCGAGGACTATTTGAACGGTTTACATAGATGGGAGCATCGCTGGGGGAAGTGCGTAGAGTTACAAGGAGACTATGTTGAAAAATTAAACTAATTAAAAAATTCCGTAAAAATGTCTTGTATCTTCATTAGGCCGGAAACTTTTCAAACCACCCTCTAAATGTTTTTAGAGACTTTTTACCTGTAGAGTGTGTTGCAACATTTATCACGACTTTGGGGTATTAGTACAGGCATTTAAGTAGTTTTCCGTATTTAAATATGTATTTTGGTGCTGTTTTAGACTCATTATTTTAAAGGTATTTTGAGTGCTTACAGGATACTTTTGATCATTCTAACGGTGTTTTAACTCTTTCAGATACTTTTTTTTTTATGATTTTATGGATGTTAAAAACATTTTCAATAATTACTCATCATTTTTTCTTCCTAGTTTTTGCAGTGCTTTCAAATGTTTTATGTGGCGGAATTTGGACCCCGCAGCAGTTCTTTTGCATGTTAGTAAATCTATTGACTTGATGCTCTGGCTTTTAAACCATCAATCGGGGCCGAGTTTGAACCCGTGACCTTGGGATCATTAGGCCAGCGGCTAATCAACTTGAGTCATGCAGGCCGTTAACTTGAAGTTGCTGCTTAATTAAAGGTTGAATTAGGATGCACTTGTAACTAATGACTCTTGATTGGTAGTTATTACTTCATCTTCATGCTATTGGTTCCAACTACTGTGTGACATAAACTTAATGTAACGTAAATGAAAATGTTTGAGATAGCCAAATTCTTAAGTTACATCACATTAAGTCGCGTTATGTCATCCCTATATAACTCTTTTTAATACAGTGCATTAAAGATTTTCAAGTTCAATCACGTTAAGTTAGGTTCATGGTAATGCCGGTTTAATGCACGTGGTTCATATATCTGCGACCGCACATGTGTTGCATATAGTATGGTGGGAAAGTATTGTATTCCACTTGAATATTTGGTATCGAGATTTCACCGGAAATATGTTTTGAGGCTCCTTAAATTCCTCCAAAACATTTTAAGGTAACTATCTCTCTCTCTCTCTCTCTCTCTCTCTCTCTCTCTCTCTCTCTCTCTCTCTCTCTCTCTCTCTCTCTCTCTCTCTAATGTGTGTGAACAGAATCATCCAAGGACGCGGCATGAATATTTTCAATCTAAAAAAAACTGCTCCACTCCACTCGCTTTACATGGAACATTTTTTAAAATGTCAATGTGTTAAAATGCCCTTGACGATTTTTATTAGAATATGTGTGCATGGCATTTTGTTAGCAAATGTATATCTTGAATTTTCTAGGTATGTCTTCAGAAGTCACCTTTATGGCCGTGTGCACCAACCTCGTTAAACAAACCCATTAAGAGGCGTTTATCTAAACAGTTAAAAGTTGATCGCTGTAAAGTTTACTTCCTGGTGCACCATTGACACGCTTTTTAGCTGGCTGTGGCAGGCGCTCGCTGCGTTAGAGCGCATCGCTGGTTTCAAATGTAACTGTTGAGAAGTTCACCGACTCGTGTTCGTCATTTTTCGTTTGTTTCTCGCTTAGCATTTGTCGAGGCAGAAACACGTTGCACCGAGACTGACCACCTTGCAACAATGTCCTTAATAAGTAAATTATGATCACTCACAGTTTGGCAGTTGAGTGAAAAATAAACTATAAACTTCGCCGTTTTCACCTTCCAGGCGACTGAATCCTAGTTACTTCTGGAAAACCATTAATTGCACTGGTCATCAATGACAGTCCTTACATCAGCGTTACTTGATGTATATGCTGAATTTTTTTTGTTCCATTTATACCCCGCCTTTAACTCCAATGGTCATAACGGCGGCTGTTCTCCTTTGGAACATACCGAAGGTGCTAACTTGTATTCGTTGGGTTTTGATCATTAGATCACGCACACATTCGCCTTCTCATTCATACTTTCATACTTGTGGGGAATTATCTTGGTTGGAGAAAAATCCCCACCCCCACCGCCGGGAATCGAACTCGGGGCCCCTAGCACGGCAGGCAGATGCTCTAACGACTGAGCTACGAGGCCAGCCTATGTTGAAATTGTATATTATAATCAAATCCTATTGCTCGCGACACACTGTTTATAATACGCAACGCCTAGGTTCGATGAGTATTTGACACGTCGCCGATTACTATATTGTGACTTTGTGGGTTCGTGAAAAGAAAAGTCCAATTACACAAACTCAACAATGTTCTTTATTTCCACCGACTTACAGTTGAACACTTGCCAATTACACAGAATTACGTAATGCTCACAATTACGATTCACCAGTTCGTCCGTTACAATTCCACTTTGCTCTCGCAATTACCTACAATCCTCCGATGCACTCACACAGTCTTCTCGTCGTACACTAGCACGGCACCCTTACGCCAAGAACTGACTGACTCGCTTACTGCCCGGTGTGTTGCTTATATAGGGTCAGCTGGCCGATCGAGAATGTTCTGGATTGGATGAAATATCCCGTAAGTTGGAGAAATCAAGGGCAGCGGAAAGAGATGGCACGGTAATGTTTTTTTTTGTTCCCAGCCACCCCAGCTTTAACGAGGGGGCGTGTCTGAACGCCTCCGTCTCCTGCTGCTGCACCCAGCCGGTTCTATAGGGTGTTCCAACGTTCGGGTGACACTGCTCCCTCCTCAAAGCTGGTTGTCCCGAACAGCACCATCGTAGCGTGCCAGGCGATCCAGGTGTACCACCAACATTTTCCCTCGGGGAACCTTCTGGATGAGGTAGACCACGTCGTTAATCCTCTTCACCACCCGGTACGGTCCTTGCCATGGCTGCTGGAGCTTCGGGCAGCGTCCCTTGCTCCGGGTAGGACGGTACAACCAGACCAGGTCACCTTGCTGGAACCCTTGGCTGTTGGCTTGCCTGTCATACCTGGTCTTCATGCGGTCGCTCGCCTTCTGGATGTTCTGGTGAGCCATGTCGTGGAGATGGTCCATCAAGTTCTCCGCATACTCGGTCGCTGGCTTTCTCGCTTCCGGAGGGCTTCCAAAAGCCAGGTCACAAGGGAGGCGTAACTCTCGGCCGAATATTAGGCTGGCTGGCGTCATCCCAGTTGTGTCGTGTGTAGACGAGCGGTAGGCCAGCAAGAACAGTGGCACCTTGACGTCCCAGTCTCGCTGATGGCTGGCCACGACCTTCCTCAGGTGTTCCTCTAAGGTCTTGATGTACCTTTCGACCATGCCATCCGACTGGGGATCAAGAGGCGTCGTGCGGGTCTTGTTCACCCCAAGTCTTTGTAGCGCCTCCTTCATCAGGTTGGACTCAAAGTTGGTACCCTGGTCACTGTGTAGCCCCAACGGCACCCCAAATCGACAGAACACTTGCTCCACGAGGCAGTCTGTGATTGTCTTTGCCTCTTGGTTTGGGATGGCATACACCTCCGGCCACTTGGTGAAGTAGTCCACGACCACCATTAGGTACCTATTGCCTCGGTCGGAAACTGGGAACGGTCCAGCAATGTCAACGGCGATCCGTTCGAATGGCGCTCCGACGTTGTACTGCTGCATGCGACCCCGGCTCCTAGTCTGGGGGCCAGGACTCGCCGCGCACACGTGACACTGACGGCACCATCTCTCAGCATCTGCTCGGAGTCTCAGCCAGTAGTAGCGCTGCTGTAGTTTGTCAATCGTTCGGTTCGCTCCCAGGTGTCCTCCCGAAGTACCGGCATGCACTTCCTCCAAGACCTCCGGGACCTTACTCCGGGGAAGTACCAACTGTTCTCTCTGCGTCTTCCCATCGGGTGATTCCCATACCCGGAACAACACGCCCTCTCTGGTCTTCAACGAGTCCCATTGGGCCCAGTACGACTTGTAGGTGGCGCTCCTCGGTGCGATGTCCTCCCAGGTTGGTCTTGTCCCTGCCTCCACTTCCCTCAAGAGTGGCCCCAAGTCTGCGTCTGCCAGCTCCTCCCTCCTCAGGCCTGCGCTATCCCAACCGTCCGCAGGCACTGCCACAACTACTCGGACTGCTGCGGCACGCTCCTTCTCTTCCACTCTTGTGCACTGACCGCACTCTTCTGGACAGGGTGTTCGGGACATGGCGTCAACGTTACCGTGGCTCTTCCCTCTACGATGTTCCGAGGTGAAGTCGTACTTATGCAGCCTCGGGACCCAACCTGCTGTCTGGCCTTCTGGTCGCGCCGTCACCATCACCTCGCTCCTCGCAGGATCAACCACGTCTTCGTTCAAGACGACCCTGCAAATTCCAAGGCGCTCCTCTGGTTGACGGAGTATAACCTTTTCCCCGTTGAGCCGCAGGACCTTCTTGCCGACGTCGGCCGTCGCCTCGTGGCTCCTGAGGGCATCCAATCCCAGTATCACCTCCTCAGCCACCTTCGCGACGAACACCCACGGACGCATGGCACTCCGCCCCAAGGTCAGCTCCAGCAGGGCCTCCTTCTCCACAGACAAGGTTTCGCCCGATGCCGTGACAAGCTGGTATGGTCGGCTCGGCTTCCTCGTCGGCAAACCCTTCGCCACGTCAGGACTGATGATGGTCACGGCTGCCCCAGTGTCCACCAGCACGCGGCATGGCTTCCCTCTCACCCAACCGTCCGCGATGAGGCTGTCATCCATATGCCGGCTGACGGCGCGCAGTGTCACTCGAGGGGATGGTGGTAATGGGCCCGACGTGCCCCTCTCCACGCCGGGCCTTACTCGTTCTTCCAGCTGCTCTTCCTGGTGTGGGCAGTCTCTCTGCAGGTGTCCGGGCTGTCCACACCCCCAACACAGGCCACTAGGCGTTCGCCGGTGTCCCTCGGCAGGTCTTGTCTCCGGCGTAGCGGACACTCCTCGTTCTCGACGACGGGATGTTACCTGGGCCGCCTCCATCCTTAATGCCGCTGTCAGCGCCTCGTGGATGGTTCTATAATCGCCGAGCATTAGACGCTGACGATTCTCCGTGTCTCGTACCCCGTCGACACAGTTGTAGGCGGCTTCCCGGGATACGAACTCCAGTGGCAGGTCAACCAAAGCCTTGCTATCCAGCTGCTCAATCGTCATGGTGTACTCCTGCAGCGTCTCCCCCGGCTGCTGTGACCATGCCTTTAGCTGGCTGCGGTATGCTGCGGCTAAGCGGTGGTTCCGGAAACGATTCTCCTGGGCCTCCCAGATGTCCTTGGGCGCCGCCGTTGTCTGCACCGCGTTTAGGACTTCCGCGGCCCGTCCCTGGAGGCTGGCTATTAACTGTGTGGCCTCCTCCGGTGACCATCTGTTGTGCTTGGCCACTGTGTCGAACTGGCGGCGGAAGACCTCAAATGTTGACGCGCCGTCATATTTCGGAGGTTTGACGCGTGCCGATGTTGTGTCGCGTCCCGGTGCATCGGCCTTTAAATCCTCCAACCTCCTGCCGACGACGTCCTCCACCCTGGCGCTCAGGGACTTGACGCTGCTGTCGGCCTTTCCTTCCAGGTTGTTAACGCGGTTAGCAAGGTCTTCGACGTCTTCCGCCATGGCGTTCAGAGACTTGGCGTTACTGTCGGCCTTTTCCTCTAGGTCATTGAAGTGGTTCGCCAGGTCCTCGACGCGATCGTCCACTTGGCCCATCCGCTTGCCCAGCTCCGTCAGGTCATCCCTCACGCCGGCCAACTGTTCTTCAAATTTGGCGGCGAGAGTTCGTTCGCCACCTTCATTTCCGCGGTCAGTTCGGCCATCTTTGCGGTCATTGTCGTGGCCAAGTTGTTGTTTGCCGTTTCCGTCTTCGCTGTTAATTCGGTCTTCATTTCTTCCGTCTTCGCTGTTATTTCGGCCTTCATTTCTTCCATCTTCTCGGTGATGTTGTCGTTGGCCGTCTTTATTTGCTTCAGTTCCGCGGCCAGGTTGTTATTTGCCGCTTCCATTTTTGTTGTTAACTCGTTCATCTTCGCCAAAAGCATTTCCAATGCCGATTCCATGGCCGTAATGTTCGGTGATGTTATCGTCCCGCTTCCTGACACCAGTGTGACTGTGGGTTCGTGAAATGAAAAGTCCAATTACACAAACTCAACAATGTTCTTTATTTCCACCGACTTACAGTTGAACACTTGCCAATTACACAGAATTACGTAATGCACACAATTATGACTCACCAGTTCGTCCGTTACAATTCCACTTTGTTCTCGCAATTACGTACAATCCTCCGATGCACTCACGCAGTCTTCTCGTCGTACACTAGCACGGCACCCTTACGCCAAGAACTGACTGACTGACCCGCTTACTGCCCGGTGTGTTGCTTATATAGGGTCAGCTGGCCGATCGAGAGTGTTCTGGATTAGATGAAATATCCCGTAAGTTGGAGAAATCAAGGGCAGCGGATAGAGACGGCACGGTAATGTTTTTTTGTTCCCAGCCACCCCAGCTTTAACGAGGGGGCGTGTCCGAACGCCTTCGTCTCCTGCTGCTGCCTCCAGCCGGTTCTATAGGGTGTTCCAACGTTCGGGTGACAATATTATGTGCATCTCTTGCATAAAAGCTTAACGTTGTTAATACTCGATTAACAGGTGATATCGAATTATTGGGAATTCTAACCTATCACACAATTTGTCTACTAACCACCACACTACTTCCTTGGGAAATCTGTATCTTTCTTGAAATTTCTTATCGTTCATATCTTCAAAAGGATTTCCTCTATCCACTATAACGGGCATGGGATTATTGTCACCACTGTGAATGTATTGCATGTATAGCAACTCGTCCTCGAAATGGTCACATTCCAAAACATAAACCGCCATTTTACAATTACGAGCCAATTACAATTACGATAATCGGCCATTCACGGCTGGTAAGAGTTTAACGGCGATGAAATCCTGGATGAAGTTTACCATAGTCTATGCATCACAAATGACCGCTCATCGCGCCGCGGTAAAATTTTGATCGAGATTGGTGCACACGGCCATTATTCTGGATGACTTGCATAAATGGTAAACATTCATAAAGAGACAAAAATCTTACTGCACAAGTAGTGTTAGCATTTGCCAAACGCACTTTAGTAAAGCGAACTGTTTCAAAGATATTTCTGGTTATTTATTTGAATGTTCCAGTTCTTGTACTTTTGCTGAAATGGGAAGTCACTTTTCGTCGTTTTATCTCTTCGACATGCAAAGAAAGGAATGCCAAAGCCATCAGCTGGAGAGAATATGGTTAAAGGATTTGACCATTCCTTAGCCCTATCCATAGTGCACATACAAGAGACTTGAGAATAGGATGATTTCTTCAAGTATTAACTCAGTTAACATGAAGTAGATAGAGTAAGCGATTATAGAGTAGTTTGAACAAGAGCGTCATTTAAGTGTAACACATCAGATTTTTTCTGTATTGATTTAACAGTACAGTTGTTTCAGAACATTAGGATTGGCGTCTGGTTAAAGTAGTGCCAGCAGCAACCCATGCCGGTTAGTGAACTGTTGAGTCTAAAGGGCCTTTCACAATGAAAACGCAAAAGTTAACGGAAGTTGCAAACTATGTTGTAACCATAAACGTAGAAAAGCATTCATAATGGAAAAACGAGAACGTAATTATACCCAATAAGAAATTAGAGGATTTAAAATGGCTCCTAATCATGAAGTCACATTCAATCATCTTCAAACAAGTGGCCAGTTTACTCGGTGTACTATATTTGAAAAGAAAATGGCCATCTCGGCGTAGATTGTGGGTTCATCCCCTGAATCAAAGAAGAATTTATCAAGGACACTTTCATAATTTACTTCGTGAAATGAGATCATAATCCAGTGCAATTCCAAATATAAATGAGAATGACTCCTGCACAATTTAATATCACATTAAACCTAGTGCAGTGGATGCCCAGATGTTAATCTTTTAACACTACGTCTTTATAAGATCTATCCGTTTTGTCATACAGACAAGCATGGCTCTGATACAATGAAATAAGCTTTTCGTCAAAGGTAGCAGCTATTTTCCAGGGTTTTCTGATTGGTGGATTTATTCCTTTTATATAAACGCAAAGTAGAAACTTGGAGTTCGTAAGAAGTTGCATTTACGTCTGCAAATGAGTTTCCGTTAACGTTTGCGTTTTCATTATGAATGACCCTTATTAAATTAGCTGGTCGTAAGCTTCTGCGTTCACCTTTCATTGTTAATGACTTAGAGCCCGGATGTTGATGAAAAGTCATCTTTTTTTCTGAGTAGTCACCGACGATGCTTTTTGAAAATTAAATGCTTTCTGGAACAAATATGTTAGATATATATGGTTTTTATCGGTCATCAATGTGCATTTTTTCCACATTTTTATAATAGTAATTTTTTAACATTTAGATGCATTTTTCGGCCATTTTCTTGCTTTTTCACGAATTTATTGCGCATTTTCATCTGTAGCCCGCATTCGGGAGGCGCAAGTTCGATTCCCGTGGCCGACCTGATCCTGATCAATGGGCTTTTTGGTTTTTTTTAAAATAATCTGTGATTAAAAGTTCATTTATATTATCGTTTATGAAATAGTAACTTTGTGTTTACCTAATTAACACAGGTCAGCGTCCTAATAGTCCTAGTGAATTTATGACGCCTCAATTCGAGGAATCGCCGATTACATCATGCAGTACGTGTGGATTGCATCAGTCAGAACTTCAGAAGCTAGAAGTGTCGCAGTAAGGAGAGTAGTTTGTGAGATGTGTAAATTTGTTGTGTTGTGGAATTGAAATGCCGAAACAAAAACAGTCAACTGCGTCCCGTTTGAAACAGTATGTTTGAGTTTGGCGGAAACATATTCTCTACTGATGGAACTGTATTGTTCTGTAAAGTGTGCGAAATTAAAGTTGCTGCAGTCAAACGGTTCACCGTACAACATGTTGGGCGGGAAAAACAATTTGCGAGCTGTTCAAAATGTGAAGAAAAAGGACAAGCGTCTCAGTTACTGTTAAAAGAAACGGCTTCGACTTTAAGTAAAAAGTCATCTTCCTTTTATAAAGAATTATGTGAAGTGTTTGTTAGTGCAAATATTCCGCTAGAAAAATTAATTCCAAATTACGAGATTTTCTTGAACGTCACACTGGTCATACAATTCCAGATGAATCAACTTTGCGTAAAAGTTACCTACAAAAATGTTATGAAGACACGTTAAACCGAGTACGTGAATTTGTGAATGGAAAAAAAAAAAAAAAAAAAAATGTATCAATTGATGAGACAACCGATTCAGAGGGGCGTTATGTAGCCAAGGTAGTGAGGTACTCTAGAAGCTAGTAGTTCCGGACAAATGTTTCTTCTGACCTCAGAGGTTGTGGGAGCTGTTAACCACTGTCAGATATTCAAACTGTTCGATAAATCTATGTGTTTATTGTGGCCTAGTGGAATACAGCATGACAACGTGCTCTTCTTTGTAACACTCGGCGCCTTACATGGTAATGGCGGCAAAATCGATCCAATCATTTTACAGTAAGATGGTGCGTGTTACGTGTTTGTGCCCATGCTTTTCATGGAATTGCGGAACAGGTCAAATCAACATTTCCAGAAGTAGATACACTAATTTCCACAGTAAAGAAAATATTTTTGAAAGCGCCAACCCGAACTATGTATTTCAAAGAAAAAGCCCCTGATATAGCTTTACCCCGGGCACCAGTTTTAACACGCTGGAGTACATGGTTAACTGCATGTATATACCACTGACAATTTTCAAATAGTGAGAGAAGTGGTGAATAGTTTTGATAGGGTAGATTCTAAGGCAATTGAGAGCGCACAGGATCTGTTTTCTGATACTCAAATCCTAGGTAAATTAGCTTTCATTAAATGAAATTTTGCAGTTTTGACGGAAGAAATTGGCATGGCATTGGATAAGCCGATGGAGTTAGTGAGGATTGCGGAAGAGAGGATACAAAATATAAAATGTGAAATTGGGGACAAAATTAGACAGAAACTAGACAAAAATAAAAGATACCAAATCGTTTGTCAGATTGCCGATATCTTGTCAGGAGAAAACTTCAGAACTGATATTTTTGAACAGGATTTAACAAGCAGTGACATAGTGTTTTTCAAATATGCACCTACAACATCTGTGGAAGTGGAGAGAAGTTTCTCAAAGTATAAAACAGTTTTAGCTGACAACCGCCGTTCCTTTACTTTTGATAACTTGAAGATGACCGTGGTGGTGTACTGCAACGCTAAGTGAGGTATATTTTGGCTAATGAGTACAGTAACTTTTTTTTCATATTTTATAAAATTGAAAATGACGTGATGAATATTGAATTTTATTATTATTATTTAGTAGCAATAATTGCGTTTACTAAGAAAGTTAATTTAAAATGTGATTATTCGAACCATATATTTATTATTTGTCTGTGACAGTTATTACTTTATTATGGAATAGATTGTTAATTTTTGTTAGGTCATATTTTACATTTTATTTGCATTTTTTAATATTTTAAGAGCATTTTATAGCTTATTTTTAGAGAATCTCCTATATGTCGTATTTACGATATCAAGTCATAAAGTTCAGTCGCGATGGCTGTATGTATTTCACAATAATAGAAAGTGAAATATTTTTGTAGAACACATTGCCAAGTAAAACGCTTAATTTGTGCAAAATATTTTTGTGATTGGAGGGAATAGTCGCGCCATCTTATCAACCACGTGTCGAACATATGCACTGTCAACGGACATGAGAAGTTTTACTTTGCCGTTTTCGATGTTTGAGTATATTATGTGGTAGTACTTTTACGTTAAGATTAAATGCAAAGGTGTGTCTACTGTGTAGTATATTTTTCCTTTTGTACGCTTAAAAGTGGCTGAATACTTACAACAGTTACTCAGATATTTGATTTCATCACTTAACTTCACCTCATTTATATATAAAATATTAAGGCACTGGTCCTTCTGCGAAATAATAGTGCTAAATAACTGTGTGCAGCCACTTTGGCAATGACTTGAAAGCAGGCGCGGCTCTGGGCGAATTGATTAGGTGTCACGGAAAATTGGCTAACCTAAATTTGCAAAATCAGCATCGCAAAAACGGATTTTGTACTGGAATAGTGGTTTTGAATTTCGATGGGACTTCACTCTGTAAATGAATCCAAAAGTTCCTTAAAATTACCTTTTATTTAAAGAGTCCTCGCTTTCATTATCTCCGCGAAAGGTCATTTCTTGTCTCTTCCCTAACGGGATATTGCATGAAAAGCCTGATAAGCTTAACTTCTCATTGTATTTTACAATATATAGAACTGAGCTTTCCCGAAGAATGTCTTTGTTAGTGTATTTCTCAGCTCCTTCAATCCGACACAATTGTCCCTCATACCAACTAGTCTTAAATTTCCTGGTGTATTTTGAAGATGCTCCGCCGCAAAGTTTTTCTAAACAGCACGCGTTGGACTACCGACATTTACCACGTCGCGTTTGTCACCATTTTTCCATAAAGAAAACAGTGTTTGGAGACACACCAAGTCGTGTGTTGGATTCATCGTAAATCCCTTAAATATGAAAAATTAAACACTTCGCATATCAAACAATCACTGATCACATAAAAATTACGTTTTTACACAGGATGCAAACTGATAATAAATCGTAACACATGAGTCATGTGACATAACACGCGGGGCTCACTTCAAGCCTGTTACCACTTCTACCAACAGATTTTTTTTCTTCAAATAAACGGAAAAGTAGGAAGAAGGTCCTGTATTGTGTTGGCAACATGAGTTGGTGCGGAATATACGGCTTCTATGAATCGAATCCGTAGCCATGGTAACCAGCAGTGCATTCTGTCCCTCCAGCCTCTCCTCATTCACCGCATGTGTTACAGTCACCTTGGCCTTTTAATAACGAATCACTAGTGAGGAAGTAAGCTAGCTGCATTATCGACACGTGAGCGCGAAGAGAACGGTTCCATTACAAAATATAACTCGGAGAAATTTTATAAAGGAAAATTAAATGATAGAACAAAAGTTAATTCAAAAACAGCTAGGTGACTCGGCGATTCAAATCCATCAAGGAAGAACCGCCTCTGCTTGATAGTTATACTGGCATGCAACTGGAAAAGAAAATTACGTACCTAATTGGAAGCTGACAAGGACGAATTCGTTAAACGATTTCCGATTTATACTTCCGAACTTTTCTTTGATAAATCCTTCGCCACAATAATATATCTTCATGTTCAACAATTGTATTTTTTCTGTTTCTGTTCACAAACTCAAAACTTATGTTGCGAAGAAGGATGTAGAAGCTCGTTTTTCAAAGCTCGGCTAAATGTGATCATTGTTTACTGCTTGAAGCACTTCTGTAATTGCGGTAAGTCGTTTCTTTCAAAGAAGCTATGACCGTTGCGAAGAATAACGCTTCTAACAAATTCATCACATTCACTTTCCAAAACTGGCTTCATTCTTTTTCGGTGTTTTGCTGGAGTGGAAAGCCCGCCCGTTTTCACAACCTCACTTCGAGCGGCATTGATACAATACGTGGCTCTGAAACGCCGGTTAATTCTGCTGACAAATTAACAACGGCCTCAATTGCTAAGGTTGGGTATTTTTCACACAACTTATAAAACACGTTCAATGCAATTTGCTTTTCGCCACCTTTTAAAGCCGCCATGTTTAAACTGATTGCCTTCCCACTTCCTTTTAAGCTGCGCAAGCGCACTGTGCATCCTGATTAATATATGCAAATAATGCTTATATTAACCAAATGAAATACTAATTATTGTTTGACTGTTTTATTTGTAATGTGATATTATTTATATATTTTTCATTAGATGTAAAGTCCTAATGGATATGCGAACTATTTTTCATCCGCAGTTACAAGGCTAAATAGCCAAGGAAATCGCACACGTACACGTACTTCTATTTACGTTGCCAATGACAATGTCATATAAATATGTCATATAAACTTAGGACGCCTCCGGTATAGTCCGTTAAAAATTGCAGCGGTTACTATTTAATGGTTTTTATTAGGCTTCGCCTTGTTTTAAACACAAAGTAATCCACGTAACAGAAACAGAAGAGGAGCTGACTAGGCTTCGAGTGCTGCATGTTGTGACATCTGGTCCTTTGAACCCAGAGGTTGAATCGGGAATTAATGGATTTCCAGCTGAGCCAGGTAATGTTTCTTTAACCATAATTTACTATTCCATAGAACCCTCAGATATGAGTGTTGTAGTAAATGTGGTTAAGAGTAAAACTAATTGAAACGTACGTGATTACCGAGTAAAACATTGGGCATCAGTTCTTTCTCTTGTCAAATCCCCAATATAGTATCTCAAATTAAAGAGTAAAAGAAAAAGATCCAATATCTTGCAAACTATCATTAAAATTTGGATGCACCTCAAGTTATAGCTTTTTCAAATACTAATGTTCATTAATTTATAAGAGGACCGATGCCATTTTCACAGGTCAATGAGATTCCGAATGGTTTAATTACTTCCTGAGAAAATTCTGTAAGGGTGCATCTCAACAGTATTGATCCCCAGGAGAAGGTGATTGATTCATGCTAATAATAGAAGACCCGGTCTTACCGGCCTATTCAAGCCTCCATAAACAAATTATAATAAAGCAGTAACCCAACCTTTGTATCACTGTTGTACTTCGCCGTTATATATTCACACCATACTTCACATCATATACACTGACGGCCACGCCGTGGCTCAGTGGTTAGACCGCTTGGCTCTCACCAAGGCGGCCCGGGTTCGATCCCAGGCGACCGCAAAGTGAGATTTGTGGTGGACACGCGTTGGGGCGGGTTTTCTCCGGGACCTCCGGTTTCCCCCGCCATCTCATTCCACCGGAGCTCCATCTTCATCTCATGCATCATCAGTGCCACCGCCTGCGGTGCCGTATGTAGTAAAAGCGGGCGTTAAACACTACACATTTCATATACACTGACTCCCATAAATAATCGGACAGACTTCGCATTTCACCATGGAATGCTCTATAAAGTAGGATAGATAATGTGTATCGATCTCAAGGCACTCCTTGTGTTAAACAAAAATCATTTGCTATGAATATCCATGTTAGAGATTGAAAATGTGGCTAAACTAAAAGCTTACATGTTTACATCATGAGTTTACGACACAAAAAGAATCGGACAGCACAAATGAAATGCAATACAAACGAGTAGGCGAAGTCTGTCAGTGGACAAAACAACATCGTAGAAGTACGTCAACTGTGCACCAAGAAGGCAAAGAGTGTGGCCCAGAGGTAAACAGAGTAGCTTTGAACAGAGACAAATCTGATGTGAATGTCAAATTTGAATCTTAGCAAAAGTACAGTTGGTGACATAATTCATTATTATAAATAGTGAGACAGTAAGACAAAATTGAATCTTCGAGCAAAGCCAGGGTGACCAAAACTTCTTACCGATAGGCAGGAGTCTTATACTATGCGGAAGGCAAAACGGAATCCGCTTATAAGTGCTCCGGTAGTTTGTGCTGAGATTCAGGAAGAACTGGGAATGGCAGTCCTGAAACGGTTAGAACGGTCATGCGAAAACAAGATTTTAATGGTCTCGCAGCCAAAAAAAAAAAAAAAGAAAAAAAGAAAAAAAAAGAAAAAAAAAAGAAACGTACATTTCCAGCAATAATAAAAGGAAGCGATTACAATTTGTCAAAGACTTTGTTAGCAAGACAGCCGATGGGTGGCACCAAGCTATTTTTTGTGACGAAAGCAAATACAACCTTGCTGGTTCCGATGGCAGGGTGGTTCTGTGGAGGAAACCAAACACGGAGCTGGAACAGCGCAAATTACAAGGCACAAACAGCGGTTAGAGTGTAGTGGTATGGGGCTGTATTTCCTCTAAGTGAGTGGGAAAGCTGGTGTTCATACACAACCATAAACAAGACAGTCTATCTTACACTATTACCGCAAAATTTAAAACAAGTGCAGAAATGATGGGCATTTTGGACAGCTTATTTTATCAGGATAATGATCCGTAGCATACGTCCCACATTGTGCAGCTATGGTTACTTTATAACTATTCTCGTATACTATATCCGTCACCTCAGTCACCGGATCTTTTTAAAGTAATTTACGTCCTCCGACGTTAAGTAATATCGGTCGATTCCCGGATCTTAATCCCATAGAAGCAGTATAAGATAAACTGGGGAAGGCCGTGCGGAAGACCCTATGTTCTCCAAGCAGCACTTGAAGGAGAGGTTGCAAGAGAAATGGAGCAAACTTCCTACAGCCTACCTGAAAAACCTGGTTCACAGCATGCCAAATAGGTTGCGAGAAGTACTGAAAAGAGGGAGAGTCACAAGGTACTAAGTACTTTGTATTACACTCAAGTTATATCCGATTACTTTTTAGGGCCAAAATACCATATTTCTTGTTAATCCTTAAGAAAGCACGCATTATATAATTTTTATGTGAAATAACATTTATTTTCTTACAAGAACGAACCATGTAACTGTCGATTATCATTAATTTCAATAAAATAGCAGATCAAATGTTGATTTTCACTTTCAACATTTAGTACTCTGCTTTGTCCGGTTATTTATGGAAGTCTCTGTATATCATGTGTACAAATAAGAATGTTACATAGGTACTGCATATATGTATGCAGTATATAACATTCTTATTCGTGCATATCAGTTTTTAATAAAAAAAAAACGTCTCTCTTAAGAACTTGTTTTTCTTTTGAGTCATTTACGTTGCTTGTTAAACCTAAAACAAAAAATTCCAATGACAAATTTCATTTCAAAACTAATGCATGAAGCAACAATATTCTAGTATATGAAGCAACAATATTAAAGAAGTAGCCCCCAATTTTATGCAACTTTCCTAATCGTACGGTTAACAATGACAACTGCATCATAAATAGCTTCAATATGCATGTATTTCTAAGGCTGCTGCGGTCGCTACGTTATGTTAGTAGCGGTAAAAATGGGTAAGCAAAAACGCTAGTTGTGATCTGCAGCAAGTAATGATACTTGCCAACTTGGCTCTTATCGCAAACAGTAAATAAATAGCATTCTACCGTGCAGTACATAGTCAACAAATTTAAGGAAAGAGGTTTTAAAAATAATTTACCAGGAAAACGTAAAGAAAGCAGACTGAATGCTATTTAGGAATGTTTCATTGTAAGCAGAATCAGAGAAAATCCAAAATTAAGTGTTCCTGAATTACGTCCATTAGTTAAAGATCTGTCTGGAAGGATGTCTGACCAAACTGTTGTGTTTTATGGAAGTACGGATATCATGGCTGAACAGCCAGGAAGAAGCTATATGTAAGTGGAGCAAACAGGAAAAAATGAGTTGCATTTGCTAAGGTATATCCATAAGGATCTTAACTTCTGGAACAGCGTGGTATGGTCGGAAGAGACTAACCTAAACCTCTATGACTCAGATGGTATAAACAGAGTTTGGAGAAAAGCAAATTCAATGATCCCAGGAATACTTTTCGAACAGTTAAACATGGTGGTGGTTCCATTATGTCGTTCAACGATGTTGGTAATATACAATTTATTGATGGCACTATGGGCTAACATATGTATTTTGCCATGTTAAAGAATAACGTAAAACAGAGTGCCCGAAAAGGGGGTATGGCCCTGGTTATAGATTTCAGCAGGATGACAGGCAAGACTGAACATGAATTGATTAATATGGAATGTACCCAAACTACTGCAAACACCTCAGAGCCCAGAGTTGATTCAAATAGAGCATTTATGGAGAATTCTGAAGAAACGAGTCCGTAAACGCAAAGTAAGGTCTAAACAGTGACTTAAACATGGCTGGCACCGTAGCTCAGCCGGTAGAGCACCTGCCGTGCTAGGGCTCCCGGGTTCGATTCCCGACCAAGAATTCATCTTCCCCAGAGTCTGGAAGTACGAATGCGATTGCTAATGTGTGCGTGATCTAATGATAAAAAAAAAATGTATACGAGTTAACACCTCCGGTATGTTCCAAAAGAGAACGGCCGCCAATATTGCATTGTAGTTAAAGGCGGGGTATAAATGGAACATTTAAAACAAAAGCTTAAACATCTCGCGGAGGAAGACTGGAATAAAATCAGCCCAGCAGAATGCTGCAACTTTGTTAGTTATATGAAGAGAAGGTGTGTGACAATTATTAAAGCCAAGAGTTACCCAACAATGTATTTGAATATGATTTGTGTCTTTGTTACTCAACTATTATTTCTAATGTATGAATAGAAAAGTTGTACGTAAACGGTCATGTTTCTTTTACAATTTTATTTAATTTAGCTGGCAACTTCATACGTTAATATTTAGTTAATTCCTAATATAGCATTTGTTACATTTGTTATATCCTACATGTATGCGAAAAAAAATATTAATTTGACGGTATTAATAACGCTGTCAATTGTCAGAATAAAATCAGTGCCGCGATGTAACGGAATTTCTTCGCAGGAGTTCTTGTCTTTTCCATGCCAGTAAATAATTGACATGGAGCTCTCACTTTTAAGCATGTCATTGGTCTGGTCACATTTAAGTCGACTTTGGGAACTGACAATATCTATTTTTAGTTTCTCCACCTAAGAGTGCACTATGGTGTCGACTTTGGAAGAAATTTTTAAGTAAATACGTAGTAGAACTGAATTATTCTCACAAGTTAGTATATTACATTTTATTTTCTGTAAGTTTCTCTAATAATTTAGTAGCATGGTCTGTGTTCCACATTCGTTCCTTAATCCATATAGTCAGTAATATCACTTAGTGTGAACATGTTTACATACCAGATTCTTTTTGTAGGAAATAACCTAATATTTCAGTATCCAGGAAATAACGTTTCAGCTATTTATTTGGGTTGTCCTACATTAAAGGTTCTCTGTAAGAAAATGAAGACAACGTTTTAGAATATTTTCATTCTAAAGCAGAGAGAGGTCATTGTGTTGATAGTGCGATTGTATCAATCATTTACGACATATCATGCTGACAAATCATTTTCGTATGCATATGAGACTCCCCTCGTTTTTTCAGCGTCCTTCAATGAAGTTTGTTTAGATAGGTAGATGTTGAACAGCAACACAAGGACATTTGGGATACCACAACAGAAAACTGGTTCCGAAGCCTGTTCTTCCGGATCACTGTTTACAGATTAGAGCGCACTTTGCATACGTGGTAGAGAAAGAACGAAACATACATTCTAGCTAAAACATAAATATTAACTGTTTGGCGTTAAACGCGGTAATTATTTACGTCGCACATTAAATTGTGTGATATAGGTAACCTTATGCTCAAAATAGTTGAGTCAACATTTCGCAAAACATTGCTAAGGAAATTTAATCACAAGGCTCCTAGCGGCGAATGGCGAATAACGTAAGAACCTTAAGCAGCGAGGGATCTCAGAAAAGTCATCTTCTATATAATTTGGTGTGTCCGAATTTGTAACGTATAGTGAGCTACGAGTATTGCACATCACGCACTTCTTTTTTTCCTAAGTTAGGTTTTGTAGCGTGTTTCTACAAGGGGGCTGGGAGATACTGCCGATGCTCCAAGTTCTCTCATTGGTGAGTGTTAGGAAGTAAGGATGTATGCCCGTTCTCCAGGTTACCTCGTGTATAGTCCTGTAGGCTGCTACAGGGACAATTTCCTTTGCGGACCGGAATGGTGATTGAGGACTAACGGGAGTTGAAAGAATGTTTTCAATGGACATAAATTGTTTCTTTTTTTCATACTAGCTGTGTGTAGGATAAGGTTGGAAAGGTAGACTGAAAGATTCAATCCCATAGCTGGGATTTGAACCACGAATCTCCCAGTCTCCGTCCGGTTGCTCTAACCACTGAACTATCATTGTAACATGGCAGCATGACATTCAGTTCTCCAACTGACTCGCATTTCCCCCGTTAAAACACTAGATCTCATTCAGATATGATTACGTTCCTTAATGGCGACTTACTATGCAGTAAGTTCTTTGAGTCCTGGGCTGTATGTTTCAGACACTACTAGATACATTAAAGGGGAAAAAAATCGTTCTTGCATACTAGCTGTGTGTAGGACAATGTCCTGAATTTAAACACCTGGGAAAAGCCGCTGTTGGATTCCGTTGTATTAGATTGATTTGCGTTCAGTGGGTTCACTTATAGCCATGAAGGTCTGTGAATATTAAACATGTCCAGATATATACAGTTCGTAGCATATATACTTAAAATTTCACGTAAGAAACACGTTATACACAGACATTATGAAAAGCAATATGGAAAACAAGGCAGGGGTAATTATATACGATACAAAATCAGTTTTTAATCAACTTTCACTTGGCTTTTCCCAGTACGTAACAACAATTTATATTAGATTTGCAATGGAAACAATTGTCATTTCTTTAACACACACACACACACACACACACACACACACACACACACACACACACACACACACACACACACACACACACACACACACACACACACACACACACACACACACACACACACACACACACACACACACACACACACACACACACACACACACACACACACACACACACACACACACACACACACACACACACACACACACACACACACACACACACACACACACACACACACACACACACACACACACACACACACACACACACACACACACACACACACACACACACACACACACACACACACACACACACACACACACACACACACACACACACACACACACACACACACACACACACACACACACACACACACACACACACACACACACACACACACACACACACACACACACACACACACACACACACACACACACACACACACACACACACACACACACACACACACACACGAGGATCGGGTGATAAGTCCCGTGCCTAACAGAGATGGCGCCACTGGGTCAGTTTGACTGATAGCATCATATAGCTGAACTTAGACTGGCTTATACCCATAGTTACTGTCAATAGCTTGTTTAGGTTTTGAATGGCAGTATTTTAAACAAGTGGAATGTAGAGGTTTCACGAAAATTGAAGATTTGGAAAAACGAGCAGTGATTAAATACTTTCAATTTGAAAGTTTTAACGCCTAAAGAAATCAAGGAGAAAATGGACAGTACATTGGAAGACTCTGCTCTTTCACACACAGTGATTAAAAGGTGGATTGCAAAGTTTAAAATGGGACGCACAGCACTACTGTCCGGCCACTGTATCTCCGGCTCTGACATTTAGTGGCTGCAGGAGGTGGAGGGGGAAGGTTACTAGTACCATCATATAATAATGAGTAATTGAAAACATATCGTCAGAATTATCTTTATAATGAGAGTATAGGAATCTATTAGCTTCAAAACATTGAAATACAACTTGTAATTTCATTATCATGCAAGATATTCTTTACAACATCACTCTATTCAAATATTTCGTTCACACCTTTCACGCACACCAACTGCTTCTGTTGCTGGTACTGGGAGTCTGTACATCCGGTGTCGTGGTCAGGAAGCTAAAACTGTCTGCTAGCGCCAATCAGCGTTGTCGCTGGTAGGCGTGGCTCCCGAACCCAACACCGTGTTGCCAGCTTAAATTTGTTTGAGCCACGTGGCCTAATAGCGGCTTGCGCTGGTGAACTTTCTTTGGTATAATTTTCGTGCGTGAACTCCGATGTTTAGTGTTCGTAAGTCCTATTATTATCGCTATTATAATAATATGGCTACTGGTTCGTGAAATATGCAAATACATGAAATATTTAAAATACGCATTGTTCCTCTGCTTGAAATTCCCGCTCAAGAACTGGCAACAGCCTGCTTCCCCCTCTCGAGAAATGTCAGAGCCGCAGATAGAACGGCCGAGGTATAGTGATGAGCGCTCACTCTAGACGTCCTGTAGAAGTCACAACTCCAGAGATAATTGAAACAATTCATCGTTTTGTACTGGAAGACAGCAGATTAAAGTTTGAGATAGCAGAGGCTGTAAGCATACCAAAAGAACGATCATGTGATATTTTAACTAATGTTTTGGGCTTTCACTAGATCTGTGCAAATGGGTACCGGTCTGACACCTGATCAAAAGTTGCAAAGAAAAACTGTGTTAAGAAGTTGGAACTCTATTGTAAAAATCCCAGTGAATTTTTGAGACGGCTTATTACCATGGATGCAACTTGGATACTTCGCTACACTTCAGAAAGTAAATCAGTCAAAACAATACCAGGTGAACTAACTACAAAAAAAAAAAAAAAAAAAAAAAAGGCAAAGTCAATTTTGTCAGCTAACAAGTTTATGGCGAGTGTTTTCTGGGATGCATAGGGAAAATGGAAATGGGTAAAGTTATCACTGGTGACTATTGCGCAAGGCTACTACAACGTTTGAGTGATGTGAAAAGAAAAAAGACCTCATTTGGCAAAGAAAAAATCTTGTTTCTTCACGAGAATGCTCCGGCCCATCGTTCAGTTAATTCAGTGGAAAAAATGTGCGAATTAACGTTCGAATTGCTTGAACATCCAACCTGTTCGCCAGATCTAGCACCCAGTGACTACCACCTGCTCCCGAACCTCAAAAAATTTCTTGAAGGACGAAAATTTCACAGCAATGCGGAGGTCATGGATGCAGTAAACAGCTATTTTGAAGACCATAATAAATCGCACTACAGAGATGGTTTAATTAAATTATAACTCCTATGTGACAAATGTATTAACCTTTCTGGAGATTGTGTTGAGAAATTCAAAAGAAAAAAAAATATTGTGAGGTCCGGGACTTATCAACCGACCCTCGTACATTCAAATAGCTTTTGAACAGCCATGAAACGTAAATTGACAATAATATGTCATTGGTAGAGTTCGATTCCACTTACGGAGCTACATAAGCATTATCAGATAATTTGTAATTCAGTAACCTTGTACAGAATAAAATGATTTTGAGCATGGGTACTTTCTAGCAGCATTTTTAAAGGCACTGAAATTATCAGTGTTTCCTTTAAGTTCATTAGGAAGAGCGCCAAATATTTTGATGGTTTCATAATGCATAGCTTTCTGATTCTTATAACCTTCGTTGGCATAAGACATAGTTTTTTACTTTCTACTGAGTTGCCCCAAAATAGTATTCCATATTCCATAGTAGTTATGGTATGCGTAATACACTAATTTAAGTGTATCAATAGAACTCATTAACCAGCGTTCGGTAGTATAACAGGCAGAACTGAGTTCAGTTGTTTAGAAACGACCATATACAACATTTGGGAATCTGAGAATTAATCAGCAATAATGTAACGCCATCTAAGGCAAAACAGTCATCTAAACAGCAAGGTTGAACTGTGCATATAAGTTTTGCGATACTAGCTGTAACAGCGGTAATTTCTTGACAGTAAATAAGGCATTACCATTAACTTATTAAATCCATTTGTTGCAGAATTAATATTCTCTAGTAGCATAATGTTGCTATGTAGTAACAAATGACTATACCGAATTTCTTTCTTAAAACACTACGAAATAATGCGAGGTCATCATTCGCCTCTCGTTCACTTATTAAGGTTTGCCTTCTTTGATGGCCATATGGGTTTTCCTAAAGCCCCCCTCCCCCCCCCCCCAAAAAAAGTTTGCCTTAATTGAACGAGAGGTGAATGATGACCTCGCAATGTATCAGGTGCTTTATTCTTTCAACTGGGACGTCGCCTAGATGCTGCACCAAGACTTAAGGCACGCTTGCCACAAGACATTTTATCTCTATAAAGTGTTAATTCCGTAGTGCTGAAGTTATCTTATTAATATTCCCACAAATCAGCTCAGTTTGTTTGAGAACCCCAATACGAGTATCCTCTTTCATTGTATTTCTTTAATTTTATTCTGTATCTGTAGCTCCGTAATTTGTATAGCACTAACTGTGCTGATCAGTTGATAAATAAATAAGTAAATAAATAATAAAAAGGTTTGCCTCGGTTGTCTTTTATTTTGGTAGATGTACAGGATGCTCTATGATAAACGCATGTGAGGGTTTTTACTTTGAGGATGCAAGACAGGAATAGAAAAATACAGTGCTAAATATCAGAAGCAGCTCCGCCAGTAAAGAGGAACATCTCTATTAACGTTCAGCTCAATACTTTGTTGCGAGGGAGTCGTATGGTACTCGTATAGAAATATAACCTTATAACCGTTTCATTATTAATATGGGTAAACTGAAACTGCCTAGTTTTATTTAGCAATAACTGAACCAGTCTTTTGTTTTATTTATATCTCTATGCTTATGTCAAAGGCTGCTGTAAACATTTACAAGCATTTTTACATTCGTCTTTCAGGATAAGAGAAAACCCCGGAAAAACTTTATCCAGGTAACTCATCCTGACCGAGATCCGAACTCGGGACCTCTTGAACGTGAGGTAGACACGCTACGGTCTACGCTATCGAGGCGGGCATTCACAAAGCTTACAAATACCAACAGTGTATATGAAAGATACAGAGAAATGAATATACGTTTGTATACTTCCCTCCGGAAAACTATTTCGCGCTGAACAGTGATTACACACTATAACTGCTACATACATAGTGCTGTTAAATGCTGTTATTCTGCGGTAACAGGTAAGGGAAACACTTTCTTGGTCATGTAATAGTGGTGTTAATTACATTAAATTACGTCCGGAGTAGGACAAATTTTATTGGGGTAGCAGGGTAATAGTTAAGCTCAACGTAAAGTGACTTAAAGCCTGCTTCACAGCAAAATATAGCGGCAATGAAAGTATTATTTTGTAATTGCTGTTACCCACTTCCTTGACACGCTTTGCTCGAGGCAAACTCCCCTCCGTTCGGACGTAAATCGTGCTTCCTGACATTCCCTCCCCACACGCGCATACACAAAATGGATCGTGATATTGAATGGGAGAACTGACATGGCTTGCTCCCTCACACTTTAGAATAAGTTCTGAATTATTTGAGTGTGCGCATTATAAGTACATAAAATGCATATATTCATATAAATCATATGCGAGTATAAGTTGTCTCCAACTATGTGCGCTTGGAAAGCTAATAATGTACATATTTGCCTTCATCGTGGGTTACATGAACGTTTTTTACGAAGATAACAGACGTTCCATATGGTACTTTAATGGAAAGAGTATAATGTATTTGTTTGGTTGAAGTGTACTGGGGGCAGATACATAAATCAAACAGAATTACAAGCGGTTCAGTACAGAAGAAAGTCAATATATTTTACTGTTCATGATAAGGCCGCGCCGTGGCTCAGTGGTTAGACCGCTTGGCTCTCATCAAGGCGTCCCGGGTTCGATCCCAGGCGACCGCAAAGTGAGATTTGTGGTGGACAACACGGCGCTGGGGCTGGTTTTCTCCGGGACCTCCGGTTTCCCCCGCCATCTCATTTCACCGGTGCTCCATCTTCATTTCATGTATCATCAGTGTCACGGCCTGCGATGCCGTATGTAGTAAAAGCGGGCGTTAAACACCACACACGCACACACACACACACACACACACACACACACACACACACACACACACACACACACACACACACACACACACACTGTTCATGATGTCAAGGGTAATTCTCGTGGAAGTTAAACGAAATATTTAGTTAATGCGTAACCAATTTGTTCAAATGATCTAAAACCTTCATAATTTTGCATCGAAATGCCGATTTTTATAGGTCAGTAAATTTATAATAAACATTAGGATTATAAACCACTTGTACAACATTTTGATACATCTTATGAAAATATGACAAGGTAGAATGTACCAAGCATTAAAATTACGGAGATGCATCAAGAAGTTTCCGTGTTTCAAACGAGTGCAAAAGTGAACTATGTGGACTGCCTTGCAACACATTCCTTACATTAACATGTAAGACTTATCTCTATACTATGCCAATGTTAATTTTTTTAATTAATTTACACATCGTGTTTATTAAATATTTTGTTTAAAATCAAGCAAATAATATAATTGTAAAACGTGATTAAATTGTAATGTTACAGAAGCGCATCTTTGACTTCCTCTTCTCACTAAAATTGTATTTTCATAGTTGCACAGATTGTTCATATAAAAACATGTTTCTCTGTTTGCTTCTAAGTATTGCAAGAAATTATTTTAAAACAATTAACACAATCTTCTTGCAGGTACAGTATTATTGGGTTATCGTCGGATTTCAAGAGCAAACGGGAAGTTGACACAGTCACCATTATGAAAGTCTTGTTTTCGTATTTCCGTTTCATTGATACTTAATAAAATAAGTGGTTTGGTCTGTGTGGTATTGACTTTAATATTGCTTATTCTTTGTACAATCTTACGAAAAACAAACGAACGGCACCAGTAGGCAAAACAGGAGTGAGCGAGAAAACATTTTATGACAAGATGGCCACCAATAGGGAATGCTAGGAGAGGCGATAAAGAGGAGGAGGGATTTTAGGGTAGGACCTAGGAAGAATTTCTAGGATGTAAAGTAGTGGATGCGCGTGTGTACGCTCGTTGTAGGGAATATGTTCAATATATCTGATGCATAATGAATGTCTTAACGTAACATCTGTCTATGCTGATTCTGTCTTAGGCTAACCTAACCTATAGCTGTAACCGTTGTTGTAATTCAGAAACCCCAGAAAGTTGTCAATATTTTAATTTTGTCATTTTAAATTTATTGAGAAAAAATTAATTGGAAATCATTAAAAAATGTAGTAGAAAGGGAACGAGATTAAAAGGAACAATTGAAGGTAAAATTGTGATTGAAGAGGTGGAAGTAAGAAAATGAATATTAATGGGTTCAACGATGATAATATTGGTTTAAATTTTTGAAGATTACCAAATATGGTAATGAAAGTTGTGCAAATAAAAGACGACGTGAACCAATGAGAAATTATTGAATTGCCGTAGCAACGGCCCATTCAGTAATTTCAGGTAAGTAAGAATTAACTTCATTCTGCAAGAGATCCCGAATTCGAATCTCGGTTAGGGTGAGTTACCTGGGTAACGTTTTTTCCGGGGTTTTCCCTTATCCTGATAGACGAATGTCAGATAACTCTAAGCTCCATGGCCCCTGGACACATTTGAGCATCATTTCACCCATTTCATTCACCGTCCGATATGACCTAACGTTGGCGGTCGTAAAATTGCACCAAAAAAAAAAAAAAAAAAAAAAAACAACCTTCATTCTGTACATGGGAACTATCTGTGTAGAATCGTCGAGGAGTAAAACATTATTATTGTAAAGGAATAGCGATGCTTCTGAAGTCGGTATTAATTAGGTGTTAGGATGTGTTTATGATAACTTCTAAAGGAATTAAAATTGGAATATTTGAAAAGAAGTCAAACAATTCTTTAATTAATATAGCAAACTACTTTCATCCCTTCCCGTCCGACCTACGCCCGAGGTAAGAGGTTTTCATGCGACGACTGTAGCTGCCGTGATAACGAGAGGACATAGCCTGGAACGTCGGCTCCAGCCCCAAGGACTGGATGTAGCAGCATCCCATCCTTGAGATCCTGCAGCAACTGAGAAACGCGGTGTTGGACAGCAGCAGCATCAGCAGCACCGTCGCAGACCTCGCTCTTCTAGTCATTTATCTTGCATATCTAACCGACTCTAGGCCTTCCTTTTCTATTAATTTATTATAACTTAATGTCGATCGTCCTTTTTCTGTCCATTAGTGCTGGCATTTAGGGCACTTTTAGATGTTTTTGAGACTTAGTAGACCTTCGATATTATGTTAGGCGCTTGTGTGCCATTTTTGAGCACGCTTGTATCTTTTGTTGTTGTTGTTGTTGTTGTTGTTGTTGTTGTTGTAATTGACGTTCTCCAACATTAAGTCATATCGGACGATGAATGAAATGGGTGAAATGATGCTCAAATGAGCCCAGGGTCCATAGAGCTTAGAATTACCCGACATTCGTCTTTCAGGATAAGGGAAACCCCCAGAAAAACCTTATCCAGGTAATTGGTATTTTAGATAATTTTAATGGGTATATCCATAGCTTTCTTTCAGTGATTTCGTTTTATAGGAGAGCGTCTGCTTAACTAAATCTCTCTGCTCATAGACGCCTTCTCCATTTTCACATTCTTCATGGATTTAAGTGATTAGGTGTTTATATAGTATCTATTTCAGTGATTTATTATTTTAAAAATTACATTGCATCATTTTGCATATTTCTGATAGCAGCACCTAGAGTATAGCTTGCAATGTTTATACAGCTAGCCTAACACAACCTTATCTAACCTTAAATTTGCTTACACTGGTTACATTGGCGTCATTTTATTTACGTATGTACATTGTGGGTACATATGACTACGTTTTGCTACATTTTATTACAACCAAGTCAACAACTCAATAGCTCGTGTATCACCTAATCATCCTCCGCCCGCTTATAACGTGACAGCTTGTCTGCCTCACGTTCAAGAGGTCCCGAGTTCAAATCTCGGCCAGAGTACTTTCTGGATCAATTATCCATAAAGATGAATGTCGGATAACTCTTAAGCTCTACAGACCCTGGGCTCTTTGAGCATCTCAACAATTTCATTCATCGTCCGATACGGCTTAACGTTGGATGATGCAAATTAAAAAAAAAAAAAAAAAAGGAAAAAGAACATTCTACCCTTGTCTATTCTAACCTTATATCACTTCTCTTAGCTCCTCTACTACTCATCTAGCCTACCATAGCTTATACCACATGTATATCTAGTTCCGCTGTTGTATCTCCGGCTCTGACATTTAGCGCATCCGACTGAGACAATGTTGCCAGTTCTTGTCACTTACTGCGTGTAATGTACTCTCTTCACAAAATTCAGAGAGTGAAATAATTCCTATGTTAAGGGTATATAACGTATGGAGAGAGCTTTTACCGGAAGCATAAACAAGGAGATTTAATATACTCGCCTGTAACTAACTTTACCAGAAGTAAAGCAAACAGCTGATGACGCCACGTGCAACACAGTAGACAATGCAAGGCGCACACATGTGGAGGATGCGTGTAATTACATAGTGCTAGCAGACAACTGCTGCGCAAGTCAATCCAGCACTGCAGACCGTGCCTGATTTTCTTTTATTATATTTTGCATTATGTTTTGTATGTAGCAAAGCTCTAAGCTACATTTATTAAAACATCACAATAAATCAAATTAGAGTGCCAATACATCTGTTCAGAATCGCTTCATTTACTGCAGAAACTCACAGCGCTAGTGTACTAAAAGTGGCCATTCTGATATATGCCTATATCTTTCTTTACCGTTACGAAGCGTAAGGGCCTGAGATACAACGCCGGAACTACATGGGTCATTCAAAAATTAGTGGCAACCTACCTGCATTTGGCGCTATCAGCGGTGAACCATATAAGCTGAGAACAATGAAAAATAAGAGCATCTAATGTTAGTTAGCTGTGAGTTTGAAGACCGTTTTATTTAATAAAACATTTTTAGTAAGTTTAATTGTAGGCTGTTATCTTTAGTGCTCTATGTTTAGTAAATACGAACAAAGATGCTTCATTAAAATTCAGATTGCAAGAGGTATCAATGCTGGACAATGCCATACAGAACTATTGGAAGCTTGTGGTAGACAGACTTTACCATATCGTACCGGGGCTAGGTGGGCGAATGCATTTCGTAGTGGAAGGGAAGACGTTCATTATATATATATATATATAATATATATATAATATATATATATAATATATATAATATATATATATATATAATATATATATATATATATATATATATATAATATTTAAGACGTGGAAGTGGCAGACCGCATTCAGCAAGTGATGGTGTGCACGTGAACGCTGTTAGAGCACTGCTGGAAGAACATCCCTGTTGCACTTGTATTAGACTAGCAAGGGAAAATTAAATTACCACTTAGAGGAGTTCGCTTTAGAAACAGACGGGCAATTATAGCAGCAGTAGAGCAGTCTGTTCGAATATTAGGACAAGACGCTGTGGATGGCATCCATCGGTTCCCTGATGTGTAGGTGCGAGTTCATGTTGGAGGAGATTACTTCTAAGCACTGCCATAATGTGTTTGCTGTTAATACAAATGTTGCCACTAATTATTGAATGACCTATGTATAAGCGCAGGCATTTCTCTGTTATGATTTTAAGCATTTTTAAGGTACTTCGGTGCTTTCAAGCTTCTTTAGACATCTTTTTAGTTTTTGACCATTGACAGGGTCATTTCAAATGTGTTCAATGGAGATTTAGAATTGTTTTCTACCACTTTTCTGGTATAGGAGTAGAGCTTGTTTTCGTGACTTACTTTTCCTGGTTTACGGTCTTTTATCTCCTTTTCAGTCTTTTCGCGTGCTTTACTATTATTGTAGTCTCTTTTAGTGTTATTACTTTCTGTGCGTAGTACATAACAGTGGAGAATATATTGAATTCTACCCAAAAAAAATCTGATTCCGGAATTTCAGTAGATAACACACGTTTCTGTAGTCTCCGGAATCCAAAAAGAAAGCATTTTTAGAAAAAAAAATCCGGGTGTGTACTGCATAACTAAAACGATGAAATGTCTGTTATTTATCTTAGTATAAATTTAGCGTCATATACAAGGATGCAACACTAAGATTTTCAAGAAAATTCCCCTCCCCAGACTACCCGTTATATGGAACAATTTTTCGAAAATTGAAATGTGATAAAAATTGGCTAACGATTTTGATTAAAATACCATAGTGTAAGAACTTTTCATGTAAAGTAAAATGCATAGCCTGAATATTCTGGGATAGTCCTCAGAAATCCTTTTCAATTTCGATGACTTGCAGAACTGGTAAACCGTAAGAGATAGACAAAATCTTACTGCCAAAAGATGTTAAACCAGTTAAAACATACATTTTGTGAACCATTCCAGACATGTTGCTTGCTATTTATCTGAATTTTCGGATAATACTTTTCTCGAATGAGAAGTGATTCTTTGTTATCTCTTCGCTTTGTAAAGAGAACAGAATTTTAAGCAACCAGCTTTAAAAGATTTGAATAGGTCTTGAAGTTTGCTGTATTCCCATATTCCCGTTATACAAGATAGCAATGAGATGATTTTATATCTGCTATCTGGAATTACATGACGTAAAGAATAAGCGTTTGTAATAGTTTGCACAGGAGTAGGGAGACATAAGTGCGACACATAAGGTTTCTCCCTGTAAGTTGGTTATGATTTTTCCAGTTACATTGCATCTTTTTTTATAAATTTCTAAACACAGAATCTGGAGTATATCATGAAGTATGTTTCGAGATATGTATGCACATCTAATTAGGTATTGTTTCTTTAGAGCTTTTTCTAAAACTTTCCCGTCTTCTGTCATGAGCTTGACACTAACAATGGAGGTTGAGTTAGTCATTGCTGCTATAAATTATAGTGTGCATTATTAAGCGCGTCAAACCTCCTGCATATGACCTTCAGAGGATAGACGGTTGTAGCGAATCGCAGGCAAGCGTCGTTGCCTAGTCAGAACCAGCTTACTCTCGCTTTGTAATTATTAGATCAGCGCTCGGTTATTAATAATACATTAATAGCTTAAAACTTCTATGTCAGATATAAAGAAAATGATCAACCAAGCATACGCGAGAAAGTGTAATTTTAGCTTCAGTAATTTGGTATTTACACGCAATTACATTTTAACATCAGTAAAATCAGTTGTTTCTTATTTTTAAATAATCTCAAATGACGGAGAAGGGTGCCAGGAGTTAACTGCTCAGGCGTATGAAGTGAATCAATTCACTGTTTCTCGGGTCAGTTCAGAGATAAAAAGGTATGGATTAGGTTCTACTAAAGTTCTTGTCTCGCTAGGAAATCACATTAACATACCAAACACAACGCACTAGAAAGTTTTGAAGAAAACAAAATCGTAGAAATTTTTGGTATTTTATGACCACGGCGAATTTTGTACTGTCTAAAAGATAAACTCTACGCCAAAAAGGTTTTACTTCTTCCACCTTAAGATTTCTGAAAATATTAGACTTCAGATATAGGAACACCAATCTAGACCGTAAATGTCTTATGGAAATGAGTGACTTGCATCACAATTGAAATTCCTTCGTACAGCGCACAAATTGGGAGTTTCTGGACGAAAGCAGTACGGAAAGTGACGATGACGATGGTGAGGACATCTGCCTAAGCGACGACGAGTCCCTCGCCATCTCTCCTGAATAATTAGGCACGTTAATTTTTGTAGCAATTTATTTGGTTTTACTAAATTGCAACATTTTACTTGATTTTTAAACAGATGCGCTTAATAGCTCTGGGTAATCGCACGCTATTCTTGTGCTGCACTGCGTGTTAACAGGCGCACGACATGACTACATTGCTGTGCTCTCCTATGGCTGTATATGCAGAAGGTTTGATGCAAATAATATTAATTTTTGCGAAGAGAGATACTTGATAACAGTGCAACATAGACGCCAGTTAATTGCTAAACCACTTCTAACGATACACGTACTGTCTAACCACCAAGCGGCAAGCGCGGCCTGAAGTGGGAGAGGAGCTTGACTTTATCTGCTGTTAGTGGATCAGTTTACTACGAAATGAGTGTATGAGAGTGCATATGAGTCACCCATTCGGCCAGATCTAATGCTGGTTTCAGTAACTACAGTGAACTTAGTATCTTATTATATCCAGACGGCGAGCATAAACATCATGCGATATCAATTCCTTTGCCTTGCCTTCTTGTGTTGCGTGGACAGTATATCACTGTTATACATACTCGGTACAAAGACAACTGATTGGTCGAATAGTATTTAGTAGCGGAGGGTCACTATCATACCTCACACTGTATTGCACTTGGCGCTATTAACCCTCACTGAAAACTTCGTAACCTAAATGTCCCATTTCGGTTCCCTCAACTCGACTCGCCAACGTTGGCAGGTCAGCTCTCTCGACTGACTCTCTCGCCGTCCGTCTGTCAATTGTTGTTGGTAGGCATCATCCTGAATGATGTTGCCGTGCTTCCACATGATTACTTTTGGAGTAGAAAAATTATGAGATGACCTTTTTGTTATTAGAATGGTTCGTCCTGAATGATGTTCCTGCGTGTCTACGCGCAGAAGGTATTACTGGTGTAGGACAATTATGGGATGACTTTTTGTTATTAGATTGGAAGATAGAGAGCGGAAGCATTTTGCTCATCAGTGACTTTGCTGAGCGCTGGCTCCTTATATGTATAGGACCGGGACCCTAGCAGATCATTCTCCATGGGGAAAGATAGGAAATGAAATGTGTAAAGTAGCGGAGTCCTGTTTGAGCACCTTCGATAGTACAGCGGTTGCTGCAAGCTCCCAGTCTAAGTATCTCGAATGACATTTGTGAAACTGTCACACATGGGTTAGTTTTAAAGGAATTTTATGAGGATTGTTGGAATTATTCTAAATTGGTTTATTGATGGAAGCTCTGAACGACAGTACTGATCGACACCCTCGAAAGAAGTCGAATATGGAGTACATGATGGCGATTATGGGAAGATTTCCGCAGTCAGGATCCGCCAGGCTAGCAGCCTGGTCTGCTTTGCCGCCGAATTCCGTTTAGTTGTTTGATGTCACTTGCGCTGGTGTTTTACGTGTTTCGGTAGTATCTTTAATTTATACAGCTATCATTGTACGGACTGGAACGCGATGTCTGAGTGCTCAAGTTCCACGATTGCAGATCGGAGTTGGAGTAGTTCAGCGGCGGTGTTCAAGGTGATAGGTGTGATGGCTAAGCTTATTAGTTAAATGGTTAGGCGCTTGCGGCTTGAGAGTAGTTAGTCTTCTGAAAATTGTTTGGAATTCGGTCTGCAACCTCACTAGTCATTTGGATTTAGAGTAGTTTTGTCTCTTAATGTGCAGTTCTGTTGATTCGATCGGACTATGCTGTGGAGTCAGCAGAGAGGTGGATTTATTCACTGCGGCGGTGATTGGGCTCGAGATTACCCCGGCGACAATTTGAGGTTTAGGAGCTAGGAATGGAGGTTATAAATGTCTTTTGTCGGGCTTAGGTGGTAATGACTGTAATGGTCTCGGAGTTGTCAGAGGTCGTCCTTTGTGAAAACGAGGATATGCCAATCCTGCTGCGAGGTGTGCCTTCAAAGTTTCTGTCTATGTCGAGGATATCGTGGCACTGCGTCTGCTCTGTATAATGACCCAGGCCATTGCAGCGACCATAGTTCGTCGGCGTTCCCGTATGTTTTGAGTCTCAAAGAGGTTTATGTGGAATCCAGCGTTGGCATGGCGGACAAGCTCATAGAGCTGTGCACTACAGGTATTAGGTCACATGATTTCATATTCGACGTTGTAACGGGTTTTTCTTGTTCTGTTCGACGGGGCGGGACCCCAAGTGCTATATATAGAGTTTTGTCCCGGCCTAAGGACGCTATTGAACCTCGGCGTAGCGGTGTCGCTGTCGAGGTTCATCTGATTTCAATTGAGTTCATAAGTGCACTTGGTGGAGGCTCCCACGTCCGCGTTCGTCCGCCCTGGGCGACGGTGTGTCTATAGATTGCTGTCGGCTGAGAGGAGCCATGAGCAAGGACAGAGGAGAAGAGACTAAAGATCCCTTTAGGCCGAGAGCTTCTCTATCGAGATCTCCGGTTCGAGGGGGTCGAAGTAATATAAGTGATGTAGGTGCTAGTGGAAGTGTACGTGAGTGTGAACATGAAGTGCTAAGTGACACTGAAAGAATGAGTCCAGCTATAACAAACTTAATAGGAGACATTAATATTATCTTGGCCTCGGATAAATCTATAAGTGCATCCAATAGAAGTAAGTTATTCAACATCTTGAGTGAAATAACCAAAGTGCATGATGAAGTAAGACTGGAAAACATGCAATTAAAAGCGACTCTAAAAGTATTAAAGGAAGAAAAACAAATTATCCCGACTATGACCTATGCTGCTGCAGTCACCAGGAAAGTGGACAATAATACCGTCAAGGTGGAACGTGTACTGCAAAAGCAAAAGTGCACAGTATTTGTTTCGTCAACAACAGAAAAAGACACAAAACAAGTACAAGATATAGTTACCAGAACTGTGAATCCAATTAAGGATAAAGTTAAGATATGCAATGTGAAGAGGACAGATAGAAATGTCATTCTGGAGATGGAAACGATTGAAGATGTAGAAAAATTGGTAAAGCATGAGGGATTAAAGAAAATGAATCTAAAAGTGGAAACACCTAAGAAGAGAAATCCACTAATAATATTGTATGATGTATTATCCAGTGAGAAGGAGGAAACTATAAAGAAAAATTTGTACTATCAAAATTTTGAAAATGATTTAAAATGGGAGGAGTTTGACCAACAGGTCAATATGAGATTTAAAACAGGACCCAGAAATGCGAACACAGTACATCATGTAATGGATGTATCAGCAAAATTAAGGAAATTAATACTCGCTAAAGGAAGGATATATATAGGCTTTCAAGTTGTAAATGCAAAAGATTATGTAATTGTAGCCAAATGCATGAAATGCCAAAATCTGGGACATGTGGCAAAGTACTGTAATAAAGAAAAGACTGTTTGTGCACATTGTGGAGAGCAGGATCACACAAAAAAGGAGCAACCAGCAATATGTATACCATGTATGGAAAGGAAGCGATTTTTAAAGCAAAAGTTCCCTGATAGAAAATTCAAAGAAGAAACACCGTGCAAAGGAGGAAAGGATTGCCCATTATATAAAATACAATTCGAACGACTTATTGAAAGAGCAGATTATGGACATTAAAGAAATAAGTATTGAAGGAAAGAGGAAAAGAAAGAAAAATACACCATCTAGATTAAGGAGAAATATGTTAAGGGCAATGTCATATAAGGAAAGATTAACAAGAAAGACAACAGTAGAAATTGGCATACAGACTGAACCAGAAGTAATTAATATGACTGGTTATATGACACCAGATAGTGAGGAGGAGGTAGACAAAAGAGAAATGAATATAACTGAGAGAAGGATTATAAAGGTAGACTTTGATAAAGTAGTATCAGTTACAGAATCGACAGAAGAATAAGAAACTGAAGCAAATGTACGTAAAAAGAGACTCAGCTTCTTTGATATTTTAAAGAAAAAGAAGTCAGAAAATGAGAAAAAATTGGACGCTAAAAAGAAGAAGAAGAATCTGAATCCAAAAAATTTAATAAGGACGAAATATTGGAAATGGATGAAGTAAAAGAGATTATTAATGAAGTAGAAGAAGATAAGGAAGATCCAAGGAAAATTTATGAGACCTTTGAGATGAAATTGAAGCTAAGTAGATTAGAGGAAAGAAATATATTAATGGCAGCAACGAGGCACTTGGTAAGAATGTTGCATACCCACGGAGAAACAATAACATTTCCGATTCCTGATGCAATAGATAGAATGGAATTACATACTGTCAATTTACCAAGTGATCCGATTGAATTGTTGGAATTAGTTAAAGGTGCCTTTTTGATACGAAATGATGTATTGTCACACCCTACATTAGAATAGATTTAATATTTATTAGCTTTGGGGGGAATCCGTAGCGGTAGAGCTAAACTATCTCAACAAACACTAGTTACACCACGCGGTAGGGTGGACATGTTATTTTACTGATAACTAGCTTACCTGCATGGTGGTGAAAGGTGGAAGGTCCAGCGAAGGAAAACTCACAAATGCATTTTAAAAAGAGGTTTAATAATCCCAGACAACTTACATTCAATGAGGTTTGTGTTCCGGAGGGTTGCTACAAACACATCCTCTCACGCTGGTGGCGGCCGGTCGACTACCGAAGAGGAAGCCAACCCCCTCTCCAGCGCAACCAACGAACAAAGATCAGCCAGTGGCGCCAGGTCTGACAACCCCTACAGGGTTGCCACACCTCCCCCCGGACCACAAGCTGTTGACCCAGGGTCAACACAACAATTAATAACAAATGAAAAGAAACTCGCTCGAGTGATGGAACAACAAAAAAAAAAAAATTAGCATACAAACATCACAAACAGTATTACAAACATAATTCTTCTCTTGACGTTACACATTCGTTTCTTTACTCCAGTGTCTGTCTATAACTTTAATTAAAAAGCCCTCAAAGAAAAATAAATGAAGTTCAGCACTTACGTGCCATATGACCACGCTTGTTGCAATTGTAACACACAATAGGTGCCTGTTGTCTCCTTTCATGATATCTTGGAGGCTTAAGTGGAGGTGGCTGCACAGTAGATGCAGCAGCAGCGAATTGAGACTGAAGTTGTTGCATTTGGGTAGCAAGTTTAGTGACCTGTTCACTCAATGTGGAAACAACATTAATAACTGGTTCAGAGTGATTTACACTTTCAAACCGTGATAAAACAGGTGCAGATGACACAGGTGGAGAAGTGTAAGTTGATGTTTGTGCTTGTACTAAATGTTGTCTATGTTGCACATAAAAATTAGCTTTATCAACGCTTTTAATAATTTGTAAAACCTCCTCAACTGTTTGTGGATTTAATGGGAGCAAAGCTTGCACATACTGAGGTTTCAATCCTTTCACTAAGTTTTTTACCTGCTCCATTTGTGTCATTGCAGCGTTAACTTGGTCACACAAGGATAATACATCATAAATGTAATCTAATACAGGTTCATTTTCTAATTGTACCCTCTGCCTAAGTTTAATTTCCAACAATTCATCTTGATTGGACATTTGAAAAGCTGCCAAAAACTGTTGAGTTAGAAAATGCCAATCATGCTCAGGGTGTCTATGGCAAAAAGTTCGGTACCACAGTGCTGCTGTGTCTCGCAAGTAACATGGGAAAAACTTCAACTTTTGTACATCTGACCAACCATTTGCTGTAGAAACTAAGTTAAATTTTCTCAAAAATTCTGAAGGAGATATCAGTGCTATCCTGTCAAAACAGGGTGGATCAATAAAAGGCCGAGAAACTTGCATTGTCTGAGTCTGATTAACATTAGGTGCCATGGATACTTCTAAATTACTAGGTACATGTGCACTTTGATTAGCTAAAGCAGAAGTCGAAGCTATTACATCATGTGAATCCATTGTAACTGGCACATTGGATGATTGCCGCGTTTTCTTAGGCATTTTGACTTACTTTTAAGTAACACTGGACACCAGAATAAAATAAGCAGAATTACCAACTGGAATGAACACAAAAATGAAGTGCATCCTTCACAAAAACACCAAAAAAGAAACTATTTACTTTGAATTTTACTGCCAAAACTCACACAGCGTCCCTTGAAAATCAACACGTGACCACGTGGTGTCCATTATCAATTTCCATGTAGTTATAAAAAAAATTTTAGCACAATATTATGAAATAGGTTTACTATTGAAGAAATCAAATAAAAAACAGACCAAAAGTTAAAGGATTACGAGACGATGACCAGATTAGAATTTCTAACTAATTGAACACCACGCGGTCGGCCATGTTTCCTCCATCTTTCACCACCGTATACATTCGAATTTTTTTCATAAAAACCGGACTAAAGCAAGGAGAAAAAAAAAATTTGAGATCTTACCCGCGTCTCCACCAATATGTCACACCCTACATTAGAATAGATTTAATATTTATTAGCTTTGGGGGGAATCCGTAGCGGTAGAGCTAAACTATCTCAACAAACACTAGTTACACCACGCGGTAGGGTGGACATGTTATTTTACTGATAACTAGCTTACCTGCATGGTGGTGAAAGGTGGAAGGTCCAGCGAAGGAAAACTCACAAATGCATTTTAAAAAGAGGTTTAATAATCCCAGACAACTTACATTCAATGAGGTTTGTGTTCCGGAGGGTTGCTACAAACACATCCTCTCACGCTGGTGGCGGCCGGTCGACTACCGAAGAGGAAGCCAACCCCCTCTCCAGCGCAACCAACGAACAAAGATCAGCCAGTGGCGCCAGGTCTGACAACCCCTACAGGGTTGCCACAGTATTTGATTTAGAAGAACTTTATAGACATTATGTTCAGTGCTACGGTAGGGTAGCCTTTGACTCCACGCAAAAGTATCCTTATTGTTATGTACACGTAAGACATGCAGGTCCGATTATCGTAAGTAATAATTCTGCACAAATGGTAAAAGTAAATAGTATTCAAACAACCACAAACAGTGTACAATCATCGAGTTTTATACAAAGGTCGAACGTGGAGAATAAAATGTCATCAAATACATATAAAGCAAAACCACGAAATACAGTTGTAATTAGGCCCATTTTAAAAATAAATAGGACACCGGCAACGAAGAGAAGACAAACAATCCCAAAACCAAAAATAGGACAATCAGCTGAAAAATTTTTAAATAAGGAATCGAAGAAACTCTCTGAGAAAAGGCTAGAATATGAGCATAATAGAAGAGAGGTATTAAAACAATATTATGGCAAGTATAATAAAAAGTGATAGTGAAAGAGGACTACATAATCTGAGGATCGCGCAGATAAATGCTCAGAGATCCAAAACGGTTATGATAGAGATAAGGAAAGTCATTGACGAATTGGCAATTGATATAATGTGTATACAAGAACCATATACCCTTAAAGGTAAACCTCTGCATATGGCGGCAACTGCAAGTAAAATTTACGACGGAAAGGATCCCAAAGCCTTGATAATAATTAACAATAAGAATATACAAGCAATGAAAATAGCACAATTCAGTAGTGAGCATGTAAATTGTGCTCAAATCCAATATAAAGGATTAGATTTCATATTATGTAATCAGTATTATCAATTTAAGGATGATATTGATATACACATCCAAAAGACTGAGGAAATATTGACTGAATATCAGGATGCAGCTATAATATTAACAATGGACGCAAATGCGAAATCACAATGGTGGTTTAGTAAGAATCCAGATGACAAGGGAGAAAAAATGGAAGAGATGATAGCTACACATAATTTAAATGTAATTAATCAGCCAAATAATCCGTATACATTTGTTAATAGAGCCGACGCAAGTGAGAATATTGATATAACTCTTGCTAAGGGATTTATAAAAAATAAGACCAGTAAGTGGATAGTAACCCAACAAATCACGACAAGTGATCACAATCTTATATATTTTGATATCGATTTTGAAGGAATATATAACAATCTTGCAAGAAGAGGAAGAAATATGTATAGGATAAAGGGTGCAGATTGGTATAAGGTACTTCAAAATTTTGAAATACCAGCAGGAACAGAACAATTGGGAGTGGATGCGAAAACAAGAATATTGACTGATAGCATTCAACATGCTATGGACAAGGGATTAGTTAAAAATAAGAATAGGATACAGACTGGAGTTATTTGGACAGATCAATTGCAGAAATGGAGAAGTAAAGCCAGAAAGGCTAGAAGAGTATATCAGAAAAGTAGAACTGCAAATGAGAGGGAGTATAATTTGGCCAGATATCTTCAGATAAAGAAACGATACAAGGAAAAACTTGAGGAGATCAGGAATAATTCATGGGATGAGATGGCAAAGGATGGATTGGAAAACAACGAATGGGGAGTACCATATAAATTGGTAATGGAGAAGATTGCAGCTCCAGAGGTATTATCGACCCTACAGAAAGCAGATGGATCCTTTACCAATAACTGGAAGGAGTCAGCGAATTATCTCTTGGAGCGATTGTTACCAGATGATCAAATGGATGATGATGAAGTACATCTAGTAAAGAGAGGAGAAATGAGACAATTGTATGCTAACGACAGAGTAGTTTATCCATATGATGTGCAGGAGGTGAGAATAGCCATAAGACAGCTAAGGAAGAAGAAAGCCCCTGGACCGGATGGCATACAAGCGGAAGTAATACAACAATTAGAGAGATCAATCGCACCATATTTGTGCTATATATTAAATCAGTGTTTAGTAGAAGGCAGAATTCCGTATGCGTGGAAGGAAGCTAATGTAGTAATATTAAAGAAAGGAAAAGAAAAGGACCAAATAGATCCAAAATCATATAGACCCATTTGTCTTTTGAACACACTTGGGAAAATACAGGAAAAATTAATTTATAAAAGAATATGTGAATATAGGATAATGATAGGTGAAACAAAAGCAATATGGATTTAGAAAGGGAAAGTCTACAGAGGATGCCATAAATAAAGCAATAGAAGTAGTATTATCAAGTTCTAGTAAATATGTTGTATCAATTTTTGTGGATATCTCCGGAGCTTTTGATAATCTTTGGTGGCCGGAGCTTTTTCGTATATTAAGGGAGAAGAACTACCCTGTAAGTATATATAAATGTTTACTAGATTATTGTAAAGACAGAAGAGTAAATTTAAAGGGAGAAAATGGAATGGTGACGAAGGATATCACCAAAGGATGTCCGCAAGGATCGATTTTAGGCCCCTTATTTTGGGACATAATGACCGAGCCAATTTTAGAAAGACTAGCCGAACTTCAAGACACACTAGAAGTAATAGCCTACGCAGATGATCTAATGATCATGTTAGAAGGAAATAATAGAAGAGAAATAGAGCAAAAGGCAGAAAATATTGTGTGTATCTTGCAGACTTGGTTTAAAAATGTTAAATTGAATATAGCCCCACATAAATCAGCATATATGCTGCTAAAGGGAAAATTGGAAAGGAATCCTATGATTAAAATAGGAGGAATCAGTATTAAGAGAGAGTCAGTTTTTAAATATCTGGGAATAAATGTAGACGAGAAATTAAATTTTGATAATCATATAAGAAATGTGAGGACAAAAGGAAGTAATGTCATGATGAAGCTGGCTACAATAACCCAATATAAATTTAGAATTCCATTAAAAGCGACGAGATTGTATCTTACTGCGATTTTAACTGGTATTATAGGATATGGAGCAAGTGTATGGGCACATAGAGTAAAGTTAATTAAGAACATCAAGCAACTTAGAAGCACGCAGAGACAAACATTAATCAGATGCATGGGAATAGTTAAGACAACACCAACTATGGCATTGTTAGTGATACTGGGAATATGGCCCATAGATTATATTATAATGCTAAGAGGAGCCATGTATTGGATAAGAAAAGGAAATCAAGAGAAAGTTAGTGAAATATTAGGAAGATCATGTAACAATAGGAGAGAAGTAAGGAATCTTCTGATTGATAAATGGCAGGAAGAATGGAATAAAACAGAGGAGGGAAGAAGAGTAAAAGATATGTTTCCTAGTGTCAGGGATAGATTAAAATTGAAGATCATACCGACAAAGGAAACAGTACAGTGTATAACCGGACATGGACCATTTCAGATTTATTTTAAGAAAATAGGAAGTAGTGACAACAGCAGGTGTGAAGTGTGTAAGCAAGAAGGAACTCCGGAACATACGTTATTTGAGTGTGTCAGATATAGTGATTTAATAAAGGAAGACAGAGAAAAATTGGCAGGAAAAGTAATTTGGAATATTGTAAGAATGGAAGAGGATTTGAAAGTGTTAAATAGGATGGTAGCGAAAGTTTCAACAGTAGTAATGGAGGAATATAGGACACAATTAATAGAAAGACGAATGCAACGGAGACAACTTCAGCAATTACAACAACATCATTCACCAGAGAGGAGATCACAAAGGATTCAATATCTACAGCATAGAATCCAGGATGAAGAAGAGGAGATTGGTCGGAATATATCCACCACATCCGATGAGGAAGGAGAGGACCAGATACCGATGAGTCGTAGGAGGCAATATTGGACCACTACGGGACGTCAGGACTGGGCAAGGAGGAGGAGAGGTCGACCACAGGAGATTGCCACGAGGTGGAGTTCACCAGAGGATGAAGAAGATTAATTATAGGAGTAGTTAGTAGAGTAGGTGAATACAAAATTGATGACCCGACCTCTTTTCCTGATGGAAGTAACTGTTGTTACTGATTCCAGTTGAGGAGAGGCTTGGATACCAAGTTTGTATTAAAGTAGAAGTAGATGGTAGAATTGGCAGTTGTAGAAGTTGTGGTTTTTCAATGTAATTGTAGATAGTAGTTAGATAGATTGTATTAATGGTAGAGTAGAACTGCCAAATAGAATGGTTTGGAAATGTAAAGTCGCTGGTTTCCAGTGGCTGTAGGTTAGTTAGATAGTTAAGTTAGGTTAGGATATCTGCAAATATATGTAAAAGATCTGAGGAATAAATAAAGATTGAAAGAGAAAATAAAAATAAAATCAGCGGAAACTATGTCCTGGTATAGATTCTAGATGCCAGGGCAATAGTTAAGCAGATTTTATTTTTTTTATTTTTTTAAATATTTTTTTTTATTTTTTTTATTTTTTTTTATTTTTTTTTTCTGTTCGACATTACGGCACCTAAAACTCTTGACATTTTTAATTGTTGTACTACGTATAGGAAGTATTGTTTTCCGAATAATTCTATACCGAGATTTCACACAAAACACATGTTTTCAATCTCCTTGTATTAAAAGGTACTTTAGAAGAGAAAAAGTGTATGTTTGTAGTCTGAAAAGCATAACTCAAAATCAAAGCAGCTACATATTAAACTTGGTATTTAAGTTGAGCGTCTTTCAAGGATGTGACACGGAGATTTTCGGGGTACTCTTTGCATGGAACGTTTTGGAAGTTTTGATTTTCTAAGATATAGCTCTAACGATTTTATGGAAATGTATTTATATGAATGTGCCAAATGAAGTTATACATTGAGTTTTCTGTGCATGTTCGCATAAGTTCTCTTCATTTTGAGCAACTTCCGCATGACGTTTGCATAACTTAATGGTAGCAGAGTAGGTGGCACTGATGTACATCCTTCTTTCGAACCATTTGCAGGCTTTCTCATCTTGCAGATTGTGATTGGTACAGAGTACTGTAGAAACAGAATGGTCTTACATTCATTCTGGTAAGCATTAAGAGGCAGCATGGATATACCGAGCCAGGTACCCTGATACAGCACCAACATTACACATTTTCAGCCGTTATTGTGCGTTTGTGTGAACAAAGATGCAAGCTTCAGAGAAGTGGCCTGCCAGCATGGTGTAAGCCAAACAGTTATGTGTATCCTGCGTATTAACCGCTATTATCTATATCTCCTGTTACGCAGGCAGGGATTATTACCAGCAGATTTCTCTTCGAGGAAAGCATTTTGTCACTGGTTTTTGCGCCAGGTCATCATGGAATTTCCATTAATTTCCTTCACCGATGAGGCGACCTTGGCTACACAATCTACCTAATCTTATTTGTGAATTACAGAAAATGCCCTGGGAACGGCTGAACCGTTTCATTAGCAGTGCTTCAGCATTAATGTTTGGATAGGGATTCTTGGCGACATCTGCTTGAACTGTTATACTTCCACAACACCTTAACGGACAAAGTATCTGATTCTTGAGAACACACTAGTTTTTAGCTTGAGAATGTTCTACTTCGACAATACGGCAGGTAATATAACTACAAGATGGAGTGCCACACTACTGCCGCATTAATAGTATCTTCCCCAGCTATAGACAGAAGGCGGAGGCCCTGTTGCATTGCCTGCCGCATCACTGGATATAAAGCCCCTGAATTTTTACTTTAAGGATGATTTGAAAAGTGTTGTGTGTGTGAGTTACTTCCTGATGTGCAGATCCCTCAAGAGCGTGTCCACAGACGATACAGGGCGTGGATACACTCTGGTTACAGGGCGGAACATTCGAAATAGTGAGGCAGTCCGTGTAAGGCGTGGGGATGCTTTTATTGCGTCCCACTTGGAATGTTTATCTGATACGGTTCTGGCCATATACCGGTCACATTCATATTTTTCCTCTATATTTTCAGTCAGTGAAAATGATGTGCAGTTTACTGGTGTAATTAAAATTCACCTAATATACCTAAAGTGCGGTCGACTGTATAATCTTTGAAGAAATATTATTGTTATACATATTTTAGAATTGTAGGTATATTTACCGCTTTTATGAGCTTGTATAACTGCTCCTTAGAAAATTGCCCTAGGTTTTACCTTCGTTTTTCGGTAACTCTCTCAATATTGCAAATTCCACGAGACTTAATATTAAGCGATGTAGTAAGCCTGAAGTAGTACGTGTAAACGGTACATCACTATACAAGCAGAAAGCTTATCTTTTATTGTGCTCTGTTGCACCAAGATTTTTGGATTAGATAATCTACATGCACAGATAATGTTGTAATATCAGGGATAATGCAAACCTGGAACAGTTGCACAATGGTGTAAAAGGACAAAGCTGTCACCAAGGCTGTCTTCAACGTTACATTACTCTGACGTCATATGGTTGCATAATATACAAATTCACGTATTTTCGAAGAATTACCTATCCTTGGAGGCGAGACCTTTGTGTTACACTTCTCGTTGTAATTAATTTTCGTAACTGTTCTGCTATGGATACTTTTTCGATCCATTTATTAAAATTGGAAAAAAAAGTTTAACCATTTTTTTTAATCGGCGAGAATAAACACAGGTTCCAGGTCTGTAACATGCAAGAGGTGGAATGCTACATGCATAAGTGTATCAATAAAACCACACTACGATAAGTATAGTGTTAAGTTAAGAAAATGCACCAAAGATGTCAGAATAGGCTACCAAGAAGTGATAGTACACCTGAGATAGGGTTTCAAGTAAATTAACTCGCAGGCACAACTACCCGTAGTTGACATTCACTTATCTGTTTACCTGTCAATAGCAGTGATAGAAAAATAGAACGGGTCTAGTGTTCAGTAAACAGTGAACAAACACACAGTAAAGTCAAAATGTGGAACAATATTAGGTAAACCTGCGAAGAAACAAGGATAATTACACTAATGGACAAAGTTTTCTTCTCAAGAAATCTGTTTAGTGAATCTAGTGTATTTTTTCATACTGAATTCAGATATGTAGTCAAATTTTTCATCAGGCACAGTTTTTTTTTTTTTTTTTTTTTTTTTTTTTTTTTTTTTTTTTTGTGACAGCTACATTTTAAAATCGGATTTTAGCATTTTCTTTGACCTGGCGGTAAACCCGAATACCAGAGGTAAATTGATTGGGTTCATACGTGATTTGGATTCTAATTGGAGCTATGAGTTCTCTTATCCTCGGGCATCTGTTAATTTCAGAAAAGCAACACATCAAACACAAAAATAAGCAAAAACAGCATATGAAAAGTTCAATTAGCTTAATTAATATTTTATTCAACTTATTTTGTGTTTATATACATTATTATAATCATAAGGTAGTAAATTAAATCCTACTCATTTTGATTTTTTCGAGTTAACTGTCTCGCATTCCATTCGCAGATGGAGTTAAAATCTCCAGGGCGATTGCTGTTGATAAAATGTAATGTATAGCATTTATTTGTTTGTTTCAAGTATTCGGGTGTAAACAAGTTTTATTTCAATATGATTCTGTAATTTTGCATCTCTGTCGGATGCTGTGTTTATCTGGCACACCATTTGAGGACCATAGGGTAGGCTGCGTAGTTAAGTAATAATTCTGTCTAAAGTTAGAAGAGATCTAGCAGGAGTATAGTGACGCAGAGGCTGCGCTAATTTTAAAATCATTGGAGCATTTCACATGGTATGTTGCTTACTCAATAGCGAGCAATGATGTAGTTGACGTAATATTACGAATTAGTGTAAAAATATTACACAAATAAAAATAACTTATCGATTCAGGAAGACTAAGTAGCCGCCTTGAGCCAAGGCCGTTCGTAAATAGCACACGGTATTGTTTGAGCTAAGTGGAAGAGGAAGAAGAAATTCTGCCACATAACGTGTTTGTGAAATGTTGCAACTCCAATTCCTACTATAACGTACAATTTTCTATGTAACTTTACCTTTGTAAAGATTAAAGGGGATTATAGGGGAAAAGTTTGGGACATGGTGTATGTAAATGGTTTGTATGAGTAGTTAATACTTAAATATCTGTAGTAAACTTGTCAACCCATAACGACATCTCAAAATTTAAAACTTGTGCCTGTACTTTATTGTATTGTGTAGTATATCGTATGCACTAAATGGAAATTATCTTCTTTGTACTGAACATTGCGTATGAAAATCGACGAATATACCAACGTGTCACATAGGTTATCTACAGTGAGACAAGCCAAGAAAAAAAAAAAAAATAGTCCATGCTTTGTGTGAGTGAAAGAACAGCATAACTCAAACACAAAAAGTCATTATATTCCAAATTTCATGTTTTAGTTCAGCACCTAATAAGGACAGAACAAGACTTTTTTTTTTTTTTTAAAGAAAAATCGCCCCATTCCAAACTACGCTTTACATGGAATAATTTTCCATTTTTCTCTAAAATGCCTATTTTGATTAAAGTACAAAGTATTTAAGATATTCTAACGACGAATGAAATGTATGTGTTGAATTTTCTAGGAGTGTGCTCAGAGGTCCTTTCATTTTCGGTTGCTTTTGTATAACTCGGAAACCGTCAGAGATAAATCTTAGAACTAAAAAATTCAGATGTTACACAATTTAGTTATTTCCAACCATTTCTCAAATATTGTATGTCATTTGAATTTTTCGACCCTAATACCCTTTCCAAATAGGAAATCGTTATTCATTTATTTCTTGGCCTTGCTAAGAGAATGGAATTTTGAAGTCGTCACATAGTGACCAGCTTAAAATAGTTATCTCTTAAAGGCTGCCGTATTTCCCTTTTTTCGTGCTCGTAGCAGAAAATCAGCAGTAAGAGAATTTCTACAAATCTTTGTCTAGAATAAGAATAGAGGAATAAGCATTTGTAAGAATAGTCTCCACAAGAGCAGGGAAAGGCATGTGAGTGCAACATATTAGATTTTTATCGGTTGATCTTATTCAGAGGTAACGTTGAGTTTGCACTTTGGAGGAATATGTGCTATAATGCGGCTTTTCATCAACTTCTGTGATGTGATATTTCCTAGATTACAACTGAATGTCGAACCTTACACCCGACCATGTTAACATAGTCTGTGTGCTTTCTCATCTCTCCTATAGTATCTTTAGCTCTCCAGGCACAATTCTTTCATCATCCGTTTGGTTCTGTTCCTTTAAACATCTCTCTTCACCGGGGCTACTCTAACCTGATTAACTCAACCTACGTTTTACAAGCACTTGTGTATTTTTGGGGGTATTTTGGAACATTTTATGATATTCTGGGGTGCTGGTAGAGGTTATTTGGGCACATTTCAGTAGTATTTAGGACACGTTTACATGCATTTTGTATGGTATGGATGATTGGTATAGGTATTTTTAGTCTTTTTAGGGATTGGAAGGCTTTTTTTTTTTTTTGGGCCCTGGGACAAGCCCTTCAGACAGCTCATAGGACATTTTAGCCATTGGTACAGCTACTTCAGCACACTAATACGGGTATTTCAGGAGCATTTCAGCTTATTTTAGGACACTACGAAGTATTTTTGAAGGTACTTTATATCCTAGGATAAACGCTGAGATCTTGGGAATTGGTGTTTTGGGTTTTTATCGGTATATTGGGATATTTTCAAGATCTTTTGGCGCTTTTCAAAGCATTTGAAAAACTGATACAATATTCTGGAATTAAATGGATATTCCTTCATTTTTGGGAGTATTTTTCCCCTAATACAAGTATTTAACAGCACCTTTTAATTATTTCGGTTAAAATTCAAAGAATTTTTCAGGGCATTTCACCCACTGCAACAGGTATTTTGAACGCATTTTCAGACGTTTGGAGTGTTTTTCAGTTATCCTGGATACTTTACAATAATGTTATGTTTACAGCATTTTCTCTTGTTTCATAGTGGTTTCTATTATTTTCGTGAGTAATTTATCACGTTTTAGTCATTTTATAGGTTTTTCACGTGGTTCAGTATGATCTTGAAAACGTTTATAGGATTTTAGTGTACTTTTCAGTGACTTCTATTTTTCATAGTCCTTTTGTAACCGTCTGCTGGATATATAAATTTCCTCTATCCCTCCTCAAGGGACAAAACTGCATTTCACTTTTCATATAGTCACCCTTTGTTGCAGTGCACTTCTCACATGTTTGAATTAGTATTTCAAACCCCCTATTCCTAAAAGAAGTCTTGTCAGTAAAATGGGCATAAACAACATCCGTAATTTCTTTGTCACAGTTAAGTTTCTCTCTCGAAGATCCCTCTTGAGCTCCGAGAAGAGGAAGTAAGTCATTTGAAACTAGATCTCGGTGAAATGATGCTCAAATGAGCCCGGGGTCCATGGAGCTTAGTCACCCGACATTCGTCTTTCAGGATAAGGGAAAACCCCGGAAAAAACCTTATCCAGATAACTCACCCTGACCGAGATTCGAACTCGGGACCTCTTGAACGTGAGGCAGTTATGCTACTATCTACGCTACCGAGGCGGGCAACAATAGCCTATATGCATAGGCGCATTTCATGAAGACGACGCACATCTACTTCCTCGTCTTTCTCGTTTCACCTTGTTTCCTCGTCTTTCACCCATTTCCTCGTCTTTTCTCTTTAGGTGATTAGATTGGATTGTTCGGAGGGGAGGATTCGGCACCTCGACCAGACTGACGCACATCTATTTCCTCGTCTTTCTCGTTTCACCTTGTTTCCTCGTCTTTCACCCATTTCCTCGTCTTTTCTCTTTAGGTGATTAGATTGGATTGTTCGGAGGGGAGGATTCGGCACCTCGACCAGACTGACGCACATCTATTTCCTCGTCTTTCTCGTTTCACCTTGTTTCCTCGTCTTTCACCCATTTCCTCGTCTTTTCTCTTTAGGTGATTAGATTGGATTGTTCGGAGGGGAGGATTCGGCACCTCGACCAGACTGACGCACATCTATTTCCTCGTCTTTCTCGTTTCACCTTGTTTCCTCGTCTTTCACCCATTTCCTCGTCTTTTCTCTTTAGGTGATTAGATTGGATTGTTCGGAGGGGAGGATTCGGCACCTCGACCAGACTGACGCACATCTATTTCCTCGTCTTTCTCGTTTCACCTTGTTTCCTCGTCTTTCACCCATTTCCTCGTCTTTTCTCTTTAGGTGATTAGATTGGATTGTTCGGAGGGGAGGATTCGGCACCTCGACCAGACTGACGCACATCTATTTCCTCGTCTTTCTCGTTTCACCTTGTTTCCTCGTCTTTCACCCATTTCCTCGTCTTTTCTCTTTAGATGATTAGATTGGATTGTTCGGAGGGGAGGATTCGGCACCTCGACCAGACTGACGCACATCTATTTCCTCGTCTTTCTCGTTTCACCTTGTTTCCTCGTCTTTCACCCATTTCCTCGTCTTTTCTCTTTAGGTGATTAGATTGGATTGTTCGGAGGGGAGGATTCGGCACCTCGACCAGACTGACGCACATCTATTTCCTCGTCTTTCTCGTTTCACCTTGTTTCCTCGTCTTTCACCCATTTCCTTGTCTTTTCTCTTTAGGTGATTAGATTGGATTGTTCGGAGGGGAGGATTCGGCACCTCGACCAGACTGACGCACATTTATTTCCTCGTCTTTCTCGTTTCACCTTGTTTCCTCGTCTTTCACCCATTTCCTTGTCTTTTCTCTTTAGGTGATTAGATGGGATTGTTCGGAGGGGAGGATTCGGCACCTCGACCAGACTGACGCACATTTATTTCCTCGTCTTTCTCGTTTCACCTTGTTTCCTCGTCTTTCACCCATTTTCTCGTCTTTTCTCTTTAGGTGATTAGATTGGATTGTTCGGAGGGGAGGATTCGGCACCTCGACCAGACTGACGCACATCTATTTCCTCGTCTTTCTCGTTTCACCTTGTTTCCTCGTCTTTCACCCATTTCCTCGTCTTTTCTCTTTAGGTGATTAGATTGGATTGTTCGGAGGGGAGGATTCGGCACCTCGACCAGACTGACGCACATCTATTTCCTCGTCTTTCTCGTTTCACCTTGTTTCCTCGTCTTTCACCCATTTCCTTGTCTTTTCTCTTTAGGTGATTAGATGGGATTGTTCGGAGGGGAGGATTCGGCACCTCGACCAGACTGACGCACATTTATTTCCTCGTCTTTCTCGTTTCACCTTGTTTCCTCGTCTTTCACCCATTTCCTTGTCTTTTCTCTTTAGGTGATTAGATTGGATTGTTCGGAGGGGAGGATTCGGCACCTCGACCAGACTGACGCACATTTATTTCCTCGTCTTTCTCGTTTCACCTTGTTTCCTCGTCTTTCACCCATTTTCTCGTCTTTTCTCTTTAGGTGATTAGATTGGATTGTTCGGAGGGGAGGATTCGGCACCTCGACCAGACTGACGCACATTTATTTCCTCGTCTTTCTCGTTTCACCTTGTTTCCTCGTCTTTCACCCATTTCCTCGTCTTTTCTCTTTAGGTGATTAGGTTGGATTGTTCGGAGGGGAGGATTCGGCACCTCGACCAGACTGACGCACATTTATTTCCTCGTCTTTCTCGTTTCACCTTGTTTCCTCGTCTTTCACCCATTTCCTCGTCTTTTCTCTTTAGGTGATTAGGTTGGATTGTTCGGAGGGGAGGATTCGGCACCTCGACCAGACTGACGCACATTTATTTCCTCGTCTTTCTCGTTTCACCTTGTTTCCTCGTCTTTCACCCATTTTCTCGTCTTTTCTCTTTAGGTGATTAGATTGGATTGTTCGGAGGGGAGGATTCGGCACCTCGACCAGACTGACGCACATTTATTTCCTCGTCTTTCTCGTTTCACCTTGTTTCCTCGTCTTTCACCCATTTTCTCGTCTTTTCTCTTTAGGTGATTAGATTGGATTGTTCGGAGGGGATTCGGCACCTCGACCAGACTGACGCACATTTATTTCCTCGTCTTTCTCGTTTCACATTGTTTCCTCGTCTTTCACCCATTTCCTTGTCTTTTCTCTTTAGGTGATTAGATTGGATTGTTCGGAGGGGAGGATTCGGCACCTCGACCAGACTGACGCACATTTATTTCCTCGTCTTTCTCGTTTCACATTGTTTCCTCGTCTTTCACCCATTTTCTCGTCTTTTCTCTTTAGGTGATTAGGTTGGATTGTTCGGAGGGGATTCGGCACCTTGACCAGACTGACGCACATTTATTTCCTCGTCTTTCTCGTTTCACATTGTTTCCTCGTCTTTCACCCATTTCCTTGTCTTTTCTCTTTAGGTGATTAGATTGGATTGTTCGGAGGGGAGGATTCGGCACCTTGACCAGACTGACGCACATTTATTTCCTCGTCTTTCTCGTTTCACATTGTTTCCTCGTCTTTCACCCATTTTCTCGTCTTTTCTCTTTAGGTGATTAGGTTGGATTGTTCGGAGGGGATTCGGCACCTCGACCAGACTGACGCACATTTATTTCCTCGTCTTTCTCGTTTCACATTGTTTCCTCGTCTTTCACCCATTTTCTCGTCTTTTCTCTTTAGGTGATTAGGTTGGATTGTTCGGAGGGGATTCGGCACCTTGACCAGACTGATCTTTTGTACGTATGTCCCAAGTGAAGCACCCCGGGTGGGAGGGTGAGGTCAGAGGAGAGAGAGCGGCAGACCCCTAGGTGGTGCTTCGCCGGGTTTACTCACTCGCTGATTTATTTGTTGACAAGGAATCATAATAGAGGACCATAGTTTTATCTTCTGTAACTAAAGTTAATAGAACTTCTATCTCGTTGCCCGGCCGGAGCTTCAAAAATGCTTGACAATGGATGAATGACTCGTTGCTGCTTTTGTGCTGAGGGAAGAACTCTAGACCCACTTGTTGCACTATACTTATATTTAAAAGCTTTTAATTTGAATGTCTTATTTTTAATAGCTCCCATTCGGCAGGTTCACCATTATGCTGACATCTTAAGGCACTATCTTTTATGTACGACTCGTAATGCTGTATTATCCAAAATATGTGTCAAAAGTCGATGTGCTGCGTAATTGTGCTATTTTGTACATTAAATCTTTTAATGTCACCCTGGATGTCGATAGTATACGTAAGTTGGAATTCACCCTAATGAAAGATTGATTTTTATGTTGGCTTCATCTTTTACCTCTTCCTACATTTGTTTGTATTTTATTGTTTTGTTTTCATATTGTGCCATATATGATTTGTAGGGCCATAAGCTGTATCTGTATGTTCAGCCAGGTGTAGTTTTTCGTGGCATACATCTAATGTAGTCACAAGATGGAGGAATTTAAATCGTATGTGCAGAAGCTTCAAAATTTTTAGTAGTAGTAGATTAACAGTACGTCATAAAGACATAGGTGCATTGACGTTTTCGAGATATCCATCGGATTGTCGAAGATGAGCTCACACAAAGCCGTATGCACAGCTACTTGGCTAGTTTTATATTGTTGTATCAGTGAATTTAGGTTGAGCGATCAACTTTTCCATGGTCTTCTTGTCTGGCTTAAGTCGTATATCCACAAGATGTTCTCCATAGTTTTTCTTCAAATGTTGCAGTTAAACTGTAGAAACCTACCCAAAAAAACATTTATCACACTAGTCGTAGCATGCTGTTAAATGAATTTTCCTTAAACGTCTATGCCTAAGGTCAAGGTTCACGCATTTTCTTTTCCCGGGGTACAAAGTGTGAAAACATAGGAGAATTTTCTGCGGTTTGAGACACTCATGTAGGAAAGGAAACAATCATAAAGATTGTGGAGCTCCGCAGGGCATTCGATGTCAACTTCTCAAATGTAACCGAGGAAATGAGTTTCTTATAGTGCTTCCGACGTGCTATCTTCAGGAGAGATCCTAAATTCTCCATGACGCAAAGGATACCATCGTATTGGTTATTGGTGTCTTTCTAAGTGATATATTGAAGGTTTCAGTGGATCGAACTGCTCTTTATATATTTTGTTAGTTTCTGTGTACCGGCGAGAAATGTTACACAAACCTCTTGTAGCAGATTACTCATCCAAGCAACGAGCAGCCGAGAAAGGGTTCGCCATTTCTAACCGTCGCTAGAGTGGCGAACAGAGGACAGGAATTATCGTGTACAACTAATTCCTACCTCTCAAGGATAGGGAGGAACAAAAGATTACATCCTCATTCTAAACCGCCTAAAGAGGAATGGCGCCCCCTACTTTACCGTTGTCCTGGAAAAGGCCCACGATGTCCGCATCGTTATATGCTGACGACTTCTAGTGGAGTTTTTTTTGTTAGTGTCAAGATACGACTCATTCGGAAGGCCCTAGAGTGATGGAAGCATCTCATTTGGTACGATCCAAATGGCCAAGGGCCCAAAACCTCCCTTTCCATATCTCTAGGAGTGAAGTGAGCGAGCGATCTGGAGCCGAATATTGGTGTCTTCACATTCTGTAACCTCCGGCTCACTTGGACTCCGGCTGGACACCGCATTGTGTTGTTACAAATTTTAACCACTCCAGCTACTTCTACCAACGCGTACTGTACTGCTTATGGTCCGGCTACTTTCACCTAAAAGAGCACTGCCCACGTGTTATAGATGCACCAACTGCAAAAGCGAACATGTGGCGTGGTACGGTAGATGTCTGACTAGGAAAATTGTTATAGCCTTTAGCAGGCAGGAAGAGGCACCAGCTTCACAGAATTGCCGCCGAGAAATAAAACGACCTTCTGCAGCCTGAAAGACAACTAACCCAACTGCACCCACTAGGTCACAACAGGGCCATCTACTATTGTTTGCCGATGTGACAATAGGATCTGCAGGTGTACCTGCGATATTACGGGCCACTTAACATCCCTGTGACACAAATCACCATAGCCACCCCATAACCGCGAAACATCAGCTGTCATGCTGCACAGGCACCTTGCGATCATGGTCCTCGCCACCGGAGATATGACACGGCCAATGTGAAGCAAGCATCCTCTCGCTGTTCCCTCACATCCTTTTACAGCAGACCAACCATTGCTCGGAGAAAACCGAGAATCGCCGTGCAAATGGTGCCGATAGAGGCGTACTGAAATTCTTGCCTTATACTTGTAGTAGATGCAGGAAATGTTGACATTTCCTTTCCAACAGGCAACGTATCATGTAAGTGTTCTTGCCCACTCGCCGAAGCTCAGCAGGTAGACATCCTTGTGATTTCTTGTAAGATGTTATCACTAAGTTCCTGCAGTGCACGAGCGTGTGAACGATACATTCTGTCTTTCAATGAACAATTATTCCAATCCAATGAGTAGGTATGCTCTGCCGTATGTGAAGAACTTTGAAACGCGTATGTCCTAATTATATGCACGTTCTTTAATTTGTGTATATACAGATACTTTATGGAATACAAATTTGTGTGAAGTTAAACAATTTGGCAACATTTTTATATTAAAGGAATCCAAGTAGCTTAATTATATCATTTACAGTTTTTTATTTAGACATATACATTTTTTTTTTATTCGTAGAAGCAGCATAAAGACTGAATTTACAAATGTATCCAAAAGATATCCATGTAAGCTAGTCGTGATATTATATATTCTTTGCACACCACGAGAAGCAAAATAACGGTTTAACATTTGAAGTCGACTGTTTAAAATATTTAACCAAACCGTTGGAAAATATTTCGGAAGTGTAATGTCACATTTATATTCATCATAAATTGTGATTTAACAAGATCTTTATTTTTGCGAAATCTTAGTCTTTCACCAATGATTTCCAAGTTATAAAAATAGAGCCATTTTATTAGAAAATAATGAGATCTATGCAAAGGGTTGTTTGAAATATTGTTACAGCAGACTTCAAAAGTGTGCCAGTGAAAGTACGAGTTGACATTTTGTTCTGAAGGTCATATTTCTTGTTTCTTAGACAATTGTCAAAGAAAGTAAACACAGGTACTACAGCTTTCTGTGATGTCTGATACATTTAATTTTTGGTTAGGACAGTGATAAGCGTGTTTTTAAGCTTAGTTGTAATTCGGAAGCAATAGCTAAGAAAAGATAAGATTAGGCTTTGGACTTTGAGCCCACAATTAAAAGTTTGACTATTAACTGCACTACTGTCATGCAGTGATGATGTTGCAATTGAAACACAACACGTTTCAAAACGAAGCTACTGTGGCATACTTCGGTATAATAGGCACAAAATTAAGACAACGTTAGATATGGCGTTGGCCATTGTTTTGGTGAAAGTACACCCCGAATGCAAATATACGCTATCATATCTCCCAATATACTGGGCAGGTGCAGATAAAATATCAACCACAAACTGAATCTTTAATTCTCGTTTGAACTGCCAAGTATGCCATGTATAAGAAAATGTCCAACATTTTGCTATCATTACCTATTTTAAAATTCAGAAGTTATAGTTTACAAGTACTGATACCTTTTGCTGCATATAAACACATTGGCATTAATATTTGAGAATTTTATAAGTAAATTCTACAAATAAATGTGCTAGTGGCAAAATTCGAATTTCGTAACCAGCCGTGGGCAAAACAAAATCGGAGCTAATTTTAGATGATAAAATCTTCGAAGTTTGGAAACTTCATAGCAGAGACAAATGTAAAGTTAATGCACTATCTGTATATGTTTCGAATAACCCTCTGCACATTTCTTCATGAAAAGGCGTACACAATTCTCTTGTGATTCTTCCATTAAGACTCTTCTTTTGTGATTACATTAAAAGCATTGATGAACAACGAATCAACGCCTTGATGAAATATGCTTTGAGATACTGCATGTCATTCATACAAACAAAAATGTGATAGTAGCACTTACATGCTGTCCCATTTCCTAGAATAATCTTACTGTATATTTCCTTGCATGCACATGGAAAATAAGGGAATATGCAGGTTAATCAAATGTCGTAAGAACTGGTCGGTATGCGTGATGACTTTGAAATCCACTGTCCTTGATAAGTGAGAGATAAAAACCGAACTTCAGCTTTCTATTTGGTAAAAGTATAAATATTGTCACAGATTGTAGTAATTTACTCTGTTGCCTCAAGTAGTAGGTGACGTCACTTCCTCCCTGTATCTGTAGGTAGCTCCGCTTCTGGGCAGGTAAACCACCGTTATGGCCGCTTTTGCAAATCTTTTTGCTGTAGTAAATATTCTTAAGTGAATTCCACTTTTAATTAGCTTTACCCTACCTTTTTACCAATGAACCATTATAGAAAAGATCCCATCCTCTCGCTAAAGCATGTAGTTCCGCTCTGAGTGTTTGCTCCCGAGTGTTCGACCTGACCACGTGTTTCTTAATTATTCACAAAGTGAGAACAGGTCGTCTCAATATTTTAAATAAAAAATGAATATATCTCAAGCGGTTAACTCTGCCCCTCCCATAAAAAAGTAATCAATTTTATACTTTAACGAAATCTACTTTTTTGTTAGTAAGATTCTGTCCCTTTTATGGTTTACCAGTTACGCAGAAATCATTGGAATAGAGGGGACTTAAAGAGGTTATTCCTAGAACATTCAAGATACATACGAGGATCATTTGATATGTCTCGTAAATTTCCATGAACGGATGGAAATTTTTTGTTGTGGGTGATAAGCGTGATTGGAATAAAAGATTGTACAGCAAATTTGAACATGCTACAATATACAGTTTATTGTTGACAGCCATTTGAACTTGTCAATGTGACAGCAATTGAAAATGGGGGGGGGGGGGGAGTTTTGTGCTGTTATTAAACAATTTTATTTGAAGGACACAAGTCAAAACTGAATTGGATGAAATTCACGCGGACTCTGCACAACATTGAAGACCATTTACTTTTGGATCAATGAATTTAAACGTGGTCGTAGAAGTACCGAAGATATATCTTGCTATGGTCGTCCAGTGTAGGTCAGCACACAGGACACCATTGAAAAAAATCCACGATCTGGTTATGCGAGACCGCCGAATCAAAATTCATGAGTTTGCTGAGGCTGTACGCATCTCAACTGAGCTATCGCAAAATATCCTGCAGGAAAAAAATTGGCAATGAAAGTGTGTGCAAGATGGGTGTCGCGATTGCTCACAGTCGACCAAAAGCGCATCCGCAACAACACTTCTACCGAGTGTCTGGCGATGTTTAATCGCAATCCGCAAGAGTTTTTGCGCCGATTTGTGACCGTGGATGAAATTGGATCTATCATTACATACCAGAGTCAAAACAGCAGGCAAAACAATGCACAAAGGCTGGTGAAAGTGCACCAAAGAAGGCAAGGGCTATTTTGTCAGATGGTAAGGTGATCATTTTTATTTTTGATTCTCAAGGAATAATTCTCATAGACTGCTTGTGAAAAGGCAGACCATAACTGGAGCCTATTATGCTTCATTGTTGGATCATTTGAAACGTAATTTGACTGAAAAGACACCGAGATTGAAACGTAGAGTGTTCTTTCACCAGGATAATGCACCATCGCACAAATCAGCAATCGCAATGGCAAAAAATGCGTGAGTTTGGCTTTGAATTGATTCCTCGTCTATCTTATTCACCAGACTTAACTCAAAGTGACTTCTTCCTGTTTACAAAGTTGAAAATTTGGATTGGTGCTAAGACATTTTCATCAAATGAGGAAGTGATAGTCACCGTCAACGAGTAATTTTCAGACCTTGACGGAACCTGTTTTTCCGACGGGATGAAAAAGCTGGAACATCGCTGGCCCAAGTGTGTAGTCATCAAGGAGACTCGAGAAATAAGGTGAGATGTTCACGGAAGGGGGAAAAAAAAAATGTTTTTACCAGTCTTATGAAACGACCCTCATATTCCATTTGCCCTGAAAGTATGAAACTGTGTTTTGATCATCTTCGTGCTGAATCCTTAGAAGAGGCTGAACACAAGTTTGATGTTTAACCGAGTCTTGTTTTTGAGTTAAACTGTTCACAGATAGTCATGCATGCACACAGAGCTTTTTCTCAAACATACATTTCCATTTAAATTTCTGTATCAAATTTTTGGGTAGAATAAGATTCCTTTTTCTACTCACTCAATGTCGTAGCGGAGAAGGTAAACGTTAACTGCATTAAACTTCGTCAGCAAAGACAATCACGTCTTACATAATCACGCTTTGTTTTTGAGTAGTCCTTTTAATATTTATTTTGTAAAATATTCTAGTGTAATGGAATTCACCTAGCTTCTTTAACTACTGTCCACCAACGCAAAGTAAGTTCCTGAGAGGAATGTGCCACCCTTACACAGTGGGAAAAGGACAGCGAATGTGTGTGACAGAAAGCATGCTACAAAAGGTGTGGAACCGTTAAAAAAACATGCGCCCTATTCACTCAGTACACTAAAACCGAGAAGATTCATTCACATAAATAGAAGCCGTCAGAATGTTTTTGAATGGCATGTAACTGAACTGACATGGGGTGTCAAACTACCGATGGAGCGTGTAGGAACCTTCTCCAACCCCCTGCGTATCGTTCCCGGAGACTTTCTTTCCTGTGGTATACAATATTTATTGCACCTACAGAAAAAAATAGCGGATTCATTATAATTTGCAAGATTAGTAGAGTTTTTTTTTGTAATGTATACTAATAATAATCAATTGTATAGCGTCAGTGAGACTGGGTACATTTTGAGACGAAAATTGTTAACTGTTTATACTTTCCAGAGACAACATTTAATATTAATGTGCAGCGCTAATAATGTACCTTTCACACCCAGGCGTTTAGCGAACCTTAATGGGACACCGGAAATTCTTATCTCACTCGCCAGGCCCTGTTCTATACTAAGGTAGAGGAAGTATTACATTCCAAGCAGTAATTCGATACGAGATTTCACCGAAATACATTCTTTGAGAACTCCTTTGGGAAAAAAGGATCTTTTATAAAAAATATCTTTGGAGTTTGCGCACGTCATAACTGCATAATGCATCCCGCAAAGAAATTAAAACTTCCTCCATTGTTTGCGCGTAACTCAAATAGCAAGAAGATTCCCACGAGTTCAGAGTGGACGCATATGACTGTTCAAAATTCATTTACACATTTACAAAGCGGATTTATTCGTATACTGTAGTAGTGCTTGGTTAAAAGAAGCACTTGAAATTAACGCATACATTTTATGTTTGAAAATTATCGGTGCGTCTTCTAATCACTAAACAATGATAGATGATAAACCATAGAGGGGCAGAACATAATGAGTGCTTAAATAATAATACACATTTCAAAGTAATAATGCAATATATAATCACTTTGCAAAGGGCCTGCCTCGGTAGAAAGCTTTTTGCTTTTATTCCTCTTTCTTTTTTATTTTATTGGCGTCTTAACTTTGTTGTTTAAAATACATTATAGTTGAGAACATACAGAAACAAGCAAGTAACATGAAACACGATTCTGGGGTTCTGCCCAACAATAGTAGTTTTATCTGGGATTCAACTTTATATTCTAATATACGAAGTACACGACAGTTCAAAACAGCTGTCTCCGTTTAATCACCAATGATTTCGTGTACGTCATAAAGAGCACTATTGACTCAGTTGTCACCATTTCAGAAGAACAGCAGTCCTCAACAGAGCGTACAGAAAAGCTTCGATCGACCACCACGCAACCCGTTGGTTCATTGGGGTTCCTGCAAGCTACCCGCCAGATCCATAAAACAGAAGAGAGAGAGAGAGAGAGGGGGGGGGGGGAGAAATCGCACTCCGATTTAATACTTACACTGCATCAATAAAATCTTGACTTCACATTCTTGAGAGCAACATGATCTTATCATCGTGTCTAATTTGCGGCCTGTAAAAGCTGTTTAATCCGATGAATGTAACCTTAGTCCACTAAACTTTGAACTCTGCTTGGTCAGCGTTTATTCTGCGTATCATTGTTTAATCTATTATAGCCTGGCTGGGGTTCCAAAACTTATCAGCTGTCAGTCATACTCGTTCGAGTGTGAAGTCACTGGGAAATGGAATGTTACTACTTTGCACAAGCTAAACGATTAGATTCCACTATCCATTCAGCGTCTCAATATCAGAGTGTGATATTCTTAATTAACTTATTCCAGCTGTAAAGAATTAAAGCTCCTCGAGTTTTGGAAATGGTCTCTCTAAACTGACAATGAGTGATGAGTGTTTTTTGATTAACAAGATCAAGACATGCTGATGTAAGCAGCTGAGAGCCCTGCAGGTGGGACTGTCCCTTATAGCCAGTTTCAAAAATAGTTACTTTATATCGTATGTGCACAATAATGCATTAACTGAAATATTTATTGGATAATGCTATTAGTTTTTGAATAGTTGATAATGACAAATGTATCTAATAATCCTTAATGTGCTAATAAATAACAAATATAACTATTTTGATCCAGTCTGAAACATATCAGACGACAGAGTATTTAAAAGTGAAACAAATGAAATTAAAATAAAAGTAGCTGTAATTAATAGATAATTATAATTTATCAGAATAACCATAATAGGTATGTAGTATGACTTTTTCAGTATAATATTGCATTTATTTGAAGCAGTGTAACATTTTTGAATATGTAATGAAAGGAACAAAGAAATCATGTTATAAAAGAAGCGCTGTAGTTATCGTATTATATATAGCCTATATAGGATCGAGTAGCATTGTGTACCAAGATTCTTTAAGTGTAATCTAGGTCAAAGTTGGTAACGTGTTCCTTCGCAAATTTTGAGAGTTAGCTATTCTAGTGATCAGATGGAGTTGGGTGCTCCGGGAGTTACGTTAAAAGTGAAGTTGATCCGAATGGAAAGAGGAGAGATACTTTAGGAAATGAAGTAACTGAAATAACCAATATGACATAGTAGTCAAAGCGACTATATATATATATATATATATATATATATATATATATAATATAAGAATTGGTTTCGCTCACAACTGCCTCTACTCTTGTACAAAGTATCCTTATTCCTCTTATCTGTATTCATCTTAATCGAGATAAACCTCTGCAGAAATCATCTTATTGCTGATTTTCTTGTAGGTGCAAGGGGTATATGGGAATATACTAGCCTAAGTGACAGATTTTTAAGACCACAGGCTAGGCGCTGTGACGCCTTTGAAATTCCATTCTCATTGTGTGACCAAAAGACAAAGTGATAACGACGTCCCTTTTGAAAAAAAAAAAAAATATATATTATATATAAGTATCGGAAAATTCATACAAATATCAAGGAATGTCTCGGAAATGATTCAGCCACAAAAAACGTATGTGACTGTATTTTAAAGAGATCTACATATTTTATTTCGTCTATCTGTTACGGCTTATCAGTTATGCAAAATTCAACCAGAATGAAGAGAATTTCCATTCGCTATGAAAATAGAGATATATGGTATTGAAACCAATATCGATAGAGGCAACAGTGCGCGCGCACGCACACAAGTTTTTCCCATTTACATTATATTTTGTACACCTTACTGATTCCCGATATCTCATGTCTAACAACGAACAACCCATGGCGCGACAGCCCTTAGAGGGCCAAGGCCTACCAACCTGACTGCCGGCCTCACGCAGGCAGAGGTGGACGATCATCCAACCGATACGGGGAGGAGATGTAGTCAACATCTCGGCATCCCCCAGCCGGAATGTTGGTTTCCGTGACCAGGGCCGCTTACCTAGCGTAAGCTCCTCACTTTCCTCACGATTCGAGTTGGCACCGGTCCTATACTCGGGACCTAAAATCCGCACCCCATGAGTGGGATCGAACCCGGGCCGCATCTCATGTCTAAGCATGACTTAAAATGAAGCAGCAAGCTTAGTTACACATAGAATGCACAATCGTTTAAATGCTTCGCATTTGCTTCGGAAAAACAAAAATCGCGAAACTTCAAACTATCCATTAGTTGACACACTTGAGAAAATGTTAGAATGCAGCATGGGATATTTCAAATATTGCTAACGTTACGAAGCAGTTGGACAATTTGAGTGTTTTAATGCGCTCTTTTAATTTTTCTTCTAGCAAGATCTTGACTATCCCTTAAAATTTTCCATGTATACTATGGTACCCATATCAGTATAAAGATCACTTAGATATATTTAATTTGTTGTTTTACTATCATTGGAGATATTTTTGAGGAAATGAAACGTTTGGGTGGAGACAGTCTAAGAAAATATTCGCCTGTAATGCTTAAGTAAACGTTTCTGACACATATATTGAATTTAATAGTTGTTCACCTCTTAATTTTGACTATATGATTCCCACAACCATACTCTTTTATTTACTTATTTGCACAGCCATGTATTTGGAAATTTAAATATTTAAATCCTAAAAGAATAGTTCTCTGTTAACTAACGTGATACTGTGTTCCATGTTGCATGCAGGGATTGGATTCATCAATTCCTTGACAATTACCACGCTCAGTTTTACTTGGCATTTGAAAATAAAATTTTATGTGTGCACATCCATAATCCCCCCTCCCCATAAAACAGTACTATCGGAGGGAAACCTTTTGTTGCAACTCGGTGCATTTTCGAACCAATTTTGTGTTACACCGTTCTTGGATACGCTTGAGATTTTCAACTAAAAGAGATTGCCTATTATTTGCTATTTTTGTGTAGGTACACGCAGAATCTGTTAAACCAGCGATATCTATGGGATGGGAATCTGGTAACAAGCGGTTAGAGTAGCGAGCATATGGCATAACTGTGACATCACAGTCCACCGTTCTCTTGTCCATTGCACAATTCTAAGTTGCATTAGATACCCTATACAAAATCTGATTCATGTATATCATACATACTTCCTTTTGCCATTTTGTTCTGTGTATTTTGTTTTTGTTAACTGGTTTAAAGCTTAATTTGCATATACAACTGTGCTTATAATGGGTCATTGTAAAATTAAAAAGTACATAGTATAATTCGCTTTATAAGAGTAAAGTAAAACGGTTATTTAAAATAATTATGGTAGAAGTAGAAGGAAAGTAGAATGGAAAAGAATGACAAGTTAAAAAAGGCAAGTTTCCGTGGCCAAAAGCGTTATTGCCTGTCGGATGATCATCGTTGGTGTACTTAATGGCTGTGACTGCGTATGGGCTATTCTAGCGAGTTAGGCCTGTACATTAAACGACTAGAGTATGTACTTAGTACACAGTATCTCCTACATTTAGAAAAAACATCGAAAACAAAAGGTTTATATCCTTTGATTACATATAAAAGTATGGTCCAACCTTTAAGTGCCAGAGGGCCAATATTATACAGATAGCCCGTAATATGTATATTGTAGAGCCAGAAATTCAACATATTGATACAAATGTAAACCACACGATCAACAACCTGAGAAGTCGTTTAAACGTGAATATCATTAGTTATTGTTTGAACAAATTGATGTGCAAGTATTTTACAAATTATGACAATGATCAATATGAAAGTTGACACTGCATTTTGAAAGTTTCTAAATGTCAACTTTGTGTAACGGAAGGTACCACATAAGATTCCAATGAATCACCCTGGATGCGATTTCTGGCTTTTGGTTTCATTACTTTCAAAGTTCAAAACGTATTTTCACACACTATGTACTGCCTAATTAAGGACTTTGGTGGATAATTCAGCAGTTTGGGGAAATTATCTCTTGGCACAAGTTTTCAGAACTCCTCATGAGCATTACGCATCCTTGATCTGAAAGAATGGATCTGTCTGAAAATCACAGATCTCCATTTGGAGGTCAGATTATTGTGGACTCCGACTTCCATATATTGTTGAATAATGTAAGTTTTGGCTTTAAAGTGTTCAGTCTTTAAATCTGTTTTGTAAACTCGCATACTGACTGAAATTTACTTCATTTTCTTATCTGTCAGCTGTTGGCAAGATAGGAAGTGTGCAGTATAATTTACCGTTAATACATTTTGCATTACCTCGTTTCTCTAGGAATCTTTTCTTGTAATATCAAATTCAATGCGTTCAGCTGCGAAGTTAGGATCTGTGAGGAAGGCAAGTGCTGGGATGAACTTTCTATCTTTCAGTTTATTTTGAAATTCTTTTCCAACATTTTATTTTGTAGTGCCCGCTTTTTTGGGGGAGGGGGCAGCCAGTTCTCATCACTTAGCCAGTGCACTTTGCAAAGCAAAGAAATTCGCCGTATTTTGAATGCAATAAGGCTCTGTGTCCTTGGGCTTTATTGCCTCATTTTATTAAATTTCCTTACAGCTGTTGACATAAAGTCAGTGAGCCGTATAATTATACCATAAAGGGCCTCCTGGAGGATTATGCAATATAAGAATAAACATTTTACACCTTTTTTTTTCTGCTAATCCTGCTTTATGGTCGACCCTTGCTCTTGCTCCGTCTGTTGCAATTCCATTGCCTTTCTCAAAACCTCTAACATGAGAAATTGTGTTTTCCAGTGCATTCAGAATGTCAATACCTTTGCGCTTTCCAGTGGATGCAGTTTCAACAGCTCCTCTTGTATCTCGAATAATTCAGAATTGGTTATCCGAACGAAGTTAAGCTGAGAGATATCATGCACAGTTCATAATTGTTAAGGAGCTTTAGTTTTGTTTAATGTTTAGGTTTTATTGCTTACCAGAGAAAATTCACCCAAAAAAGTCAATATTGATATTTCAGCCGAAATATGAGCTATGGTCGATAAAATATGCCGAGTTCAGCATGTAACCAAAAAACAAATATAGCCCGCCTTGGTAGCGTGGTGGTAGCATGTCTGCCTCACGTTCAAGAGGTTCCGAGTTCGAATCTCGGTTAGGGTGAGTTACCTGGATAAGGTGTTTTCCGGGGTTTTTCCTTATCCTTAAAGACGAATGTCGGGTAACTTTAAGCTCCATGGATCCCGGAATCATTTGAGCATCATTTCACCCATTTCATTCATTGTCCGATATGACAACGTTGGAGGACGTAAATTAAAAAAAAAAAAAAAAAATCTGATCAATACCAAATGTATTTGTTTAAGCATACCAGGCTTAAGATTTTCAGGAAATGTTTGCACCCTTTAAATAGAAAAAGTTGCGTTCTCAATTTCTAAAAGATGGAAAAGGAGGGGGGGGGGATTGGAGTAAAATACCATGTGTAGGATATCTGCGTATCCAATAAAATGCATATTTAGAATTTTCTCAGATTAGCCTGTAAAGCCATTCTGGGTCATGTTATATAATGTTGTATTACTGGTAAACTAACAGGTAAGACTAAAACATATGGCATGGAAAAATGTAGAGCTGGTTGAAAAACAAACAAACACACACACGCACGCACGCACACACAGTTTGTGTATGTATATATACATACAATTTGTATACTGAGACTTTACTAGAAATACACTTTGAGACTTTGCTAGAAATACACTTTGAGACTGCTAGAAATACACTTTGAGACTTTACTAGAAATACACTTTGAGACTTTACTAGAAATACAGTTTGAGACTTCCTGAATTTTAAAAAGACATTAAATCTCTCTCTCTCTCTCTCTCTCTCTCTCTCTCTCTCTCTCTCTCTCTCTCTGTGTGTGTGTGTGTGTGTGTGTGTGTGTGTGTGTGTGTGTGTGTGTGTGTGTGTGTGTGTGTGTGTGTGTGCGCGCGTGTGTGGGTGGGTGGGTGGGTGGATTGTGAATAGGAATAACTCTAAAATGAAGTCAGTTAAATAAAAAATTTGGCATTTAAGTTCAGCATCTTCCAAGGATTTGACACGGAAGATTTTCAGTGAAATCTCCCCCCACCCAAACCTAAGCTACGTTTTAGTTAGAACATAAAAAAAAAAATATTTGCTCACAAATGGCTCTAACCATTTTTATTAAACTAAAATATGTACGTGCATTTTCTGAGAATTTCATCAAAAAGTCCCCTTCTTCCTGGATAACTTTTGTATCACTGGTGAACCGCAAGAGATACACAAAATCTTACTACACAAAAAAATGTTGATCTCACTAAAAGGCACAATCTACATCTTTTTTGCGGAGTGAGATATTTCTTGTTATTTATCTGGATGTTCCAATACTTTTCACAAATATGAAGTCGTTATTCAGTTTTCTCTTGGATATAAAAAGAGCGAAATTTCCAATCCTTCACAGGTCTTAGAACATTTGAATACCGCTTCAGGTCTGTTGTATTCCCTTAAATCTGTAAGAAAATAAGATGTTTATCTCGATTAATATTAAGTAGATAGAGGAATAAACATTTGTAAGAATAGTTAATACCAAAGTAGTAAGTCACGTGAGTAGAACGCAACAGATTTTTCGTTTTACTGTGGTTTAATGTCGTACATGAACACAGTAATTACAGAAAAGATGTAATTTAAGAAAGCTATTTTTGCAATAATTTGAACTGGAAACTACTTTCGTTAATATGGACGGATCTTTTAAGTTATTGACAGCATTTCCACGTATTACAGATTGGCATGCATAGTACATTTTTCTGAATAAACAAGCTTCTCAACCGCGTGACATGCTTGGAATGAGTTTTGAACACCCCTTTTCAATAGAGAAACAGGATTAAAATGATAATAAAAACGTGGTTTTTGGTGAAAATTTACTGAGACATTTCTTTACAAAATTTCGTTACAGACTGACCTTTTTTGTCAACTCTCTTTACAGGTCAGGTAAGGCAATTCTAAATTTTTCTGAAAGTTTAGTTTGAAAATAATTTTCAAAAAGATCTATTTGTACAGGCGAATTTAAGCTGTACTAGAACATTTTAAAATGAAAATTCTGCAATTATCAGAACTAAGGACTCAAAATGTGCTCGTCTCAGACTTACATCTGTGAGATGATGCTTTTTGCATTCCACAAGAGTAAAGCCAGTGTGTAATTTGACATGATGCATAAAAATAATTAGGGTAAGGGTCAAAAATTCGAAAACTCTTCATTGCAAACAAGTCCGTAGTAATAACTCTGATCGCTTTACATGCTTTAAAATAGCAGCCTTCTATATACACAGTTCACAATTTAAGAATGCGTAAACATTGTCCAGAATTCTATAAAATTAGTTTGATTTTAGTGCTTCATGATCCTATTCGCCTTCAAGTAGGACGAATCGGTTCACAGAGATAGGTGAAAAGGTTCAGTAAAAATGTTGAATTATCATTTGATAACCAAACATTTCCCACAAATAAACTTTGTTACCCACTGCACCAACACATCTCTCATGATACCATTCTTTTACCTTTCCTTGACACTGAATCCAGTCACCAAGTTTGACGGATACGAGATCACTGTATTTTACCTTGCAGAATTCACAAGATGTATTATTGTCTTCATCGGTTCCTGATGATTCTGATGAAGGATACTGTTTACTTAGTCGCTTATTAATAGCTCGTCTGATCTTTTGTTGGTGAGGAAACAGTTTTCTTTTGAAATCTTTCTGAGGTCTCCAGAATATTTTCTGGAAAGTCAGAAGAATAGCAGTTTGCTTTCTGCCTGAACGTTTTGGAGTCTTCTTGTTTGGGGATGGCAACAGCTCGTGAAATGACACCGAAGGTTATAGAAGCTGATTCTCTTCCTGAATTGGATTCGCTTGAGGTAACTCAGGTTCAGGCCCTCTTTAGACAGTGGATTTTCACGGTGTGACTGAGAACCAGAAGGAAAAAAAATCATGTTCAGCTACTGCATTTTCGTTAATTGGATAGATGCCTGTAGAGCGAAATCCACTTTCAGCATTTGCCGGTGTTGCTGCTTTCATTCATGCATTGAAACGTTTCCCAAAAGTGCGTTTGTTAATCTTCCTTTCTCCCTTTGTGTTGCGTAGAAGTTCGTACATTCATTGTCGTAGTAAGCTTTAAGTGGTTTAAATAATGATCTGTCTAGCGGCTGTTAGCGATGAGTTGTATGGCTAAGCAGACATATCATACTTATGTTGTTTACTTAACAAAATTGAAGCGCTGGCGAACTTTTATATGATGTATGGCCATCTAAAAGTAAGATGCACTGTTCAGGAACCCGAGGAGCATTAAAACACTTCAGAACTACATTTCGTTAATCCATCCGAAGTTCGACATAGTGACCAGTGATCTATTCGGGAGACCATCACTAAATTCAGGCAACAGTCTTTTACATATGACGTTAATGAAGGAGGAATGACGTTTCCTGTGGCATTAGTACAAGCTAATATTCTTACAAGCCCCCCTCGTTCTACACAAGTATGTGCATAAACAGACCTGCTTCCTTTTTCAGCAAACATTTTCTTTTTTTTATTTATTATTTAGCTGACAACCAGATTCATCTGCATCTGCGGTTAGATCAAGATGCGCGATGGTTTTCTTTAACAAAGAATTGAACTCTGCCACGTCTTCTCTGTTCAGGCTATTACACCGTGCTGAAGAGAGCCTTTCTGCTTTCTTAAGAGAAACATTTGGATTTCGTTCTCTGAATCCCTTTAGCCACTCTTTAACTGCAATTTTGCTTGCATTTGAGAAAGTGTTCTATTTTATTGGACTCTGCGAAATCAAAGGCAACTCTCCTGACATCAGAATCCAACGGAAATTCGCAAGCAGACTGTTTTAGGATTCTTGAAACAAATTCTTGTTTTGATCTTTACTAAATGTAGTTAGACCACCCCTTGATTTGACTGGAGCATCATTGCCACCTTACAGCCGCCTTTGAAGACAGGAATGCGGAACTCCAGATAATTCAGCAGCGTGACGCTGGCTTCTGCGTTCACGAAACGCTTAAATTGCATTCTGCATGTCATCTTCTGAACACCGAGGCCGTTTTACGTTTGCATTTCCACATCAATAATATAAACGGAAATAAAGAGAAAAAAGTAATATGTCGACTTAAAAAATACTGACCCGTTTCACCCGCAATATCGTGACCCTATTCATCTGAAATGCGGGATTTTGACTGTTGGTACACCTGCATAAGTACGATATAGTTTGTACACCGACATAACCTCTAACAAACTAGTTTAACTTATCAGAAGACTAACGCTGATAAATAATTAATGAAACTATTCCAGCCAGTTCAATATAACTTTCATACCATTTTAAAAAGGAAATACAAATACGGGCTCACCTCAAACTAACACAGATTTACACAAGAAATCACACAGCAACAAACACGTGTTTTACTTAATTCTTGCTTCCAACTTCTGGACAGAGTTGTAATAGTTGTCGCTAGATGGTAGCACCTCCTTGAGTAACTCTAATTTGCAAAGGACGAAACATATAAAATTGACCCGAATCGTCTCCTAACCCAGTTCACCCGACCTTACCCTACTTTCAGTTACGTTTAAGTTCCTAATGACCAGTCATTGTTAATATTAATGCCAGAACTTTAGGAGTTTAAATCAAACATACGTTTAATTTGATTAAATATGTTTATGTTGATCACACACCATTAAATACATGTAGCATGTACGACATAACAAAGCGTAGAAGGTATCGAAAATAGGCGAACAACGTAGTTGTTTACGCAAGCCTATCGCACACACACACGGCAAATCAGCGAATGTTAAGGTGAATCACAAATATGTTGGCGTCCATCTTGATCGTCGGCTGACGTGGAGTACACATATCAAAAGCAAACTAAATCAAGCCTGTGCTCGTCTTCACAAGTTGTATCCCATCCTCTACCGCAAATCCTCTTTACGAGTAGCCCGCCTCGGTAGCGTGGTGGTAGAGCGTCTGCCTCACGTTCAAGAGGTCCCGAGTTCGAATCTCGGTCAGGGCGAGTTATCTGGATAAGGTTTTTTCAGGAGTTTTCCCTTATCCTAAAAGACGAATGTCTGGTAACTCTAAGCTCTATGGACCCTGGGCTCATTTGAGCATCATTTCACCCATTCCATTCATCGTCCGATATGACTTAACGTTGAAGGACGTAAAATTCACCAACTCCAGGTGTTTCAAAACAGGATATTACGATTGTCTGTGAACGCCCCATGGTACATCCGGAACGCACAGATGTATAAAGAATGGAACATAGCATTAATGAGTACATATCTACAACGACAAGCAGATTCTTTGCTCACTTTCCTTATATGTCAGGTGCTTTATTCTTCCAACTGGGAGGTCGCTTTGATGCTGCACCAAGACTGAAGGCACGCTTGCCACAGGACATTTTATTTCTATAATGTTTATTTACTCTGTAATGAAGAAGTTATTTAATTTATACTCACACTAATCAGACCAGTTTGCTTGAGGACTCTAATATGAGTATCCTCTATCCCAAACGATAAGTCATATCGGACGATGAATGAAATGGGTGAAATGATGCTCAAATGAATCCGGGGTCCATGGAGCTTAGAGTTACTCGACATTCGTCTATCCCAGTATACTTTATTTATTATGTATATAGCTCCACAATTTGTATAGCACCAACTGTGCTGAGCAGTTGAAATAAAATTTCAACAAAAAAGGTGCAATCAAGTTTTCTGGTCAGCAACGCGTCATGATACATCGGCAGGAATGTGATTGAATTTTATGACGAGAAAGAATAAGAAATCAAAATCCCTTTGTATCAAGCAAAAAAATGGGCGGCTGCAATAGTAATTTACATTTGAGTATAATAATTAATTGCTTAACATTTCATGTCATACACACAGCTTCCAAGCGCTCCATTTGTTTCGTCACTTACTCTACGCCAAGTGAAGTAGATAAGCGAATGTAGCGTTCGTCAACGAGGGTCAACACACCTGAATGCTCTGCCATGCAGTATTGTAAAATGCCAGAGTTCCATGAATAAGTTTAACTATATAGTAGTTGAATCACGTGGGTTTATTGTGTTCTGGAGATGTTCTTTGAAGCTTAAAAATTCAAAAGATATATTCAGGCTGTGAAATACACATCGAAGGTAAAGATGTTAGAAACACGTTAGTTCACGCACCGTATAGGAACAGTCAGTGTAGTATTTCGTGGTCTTGCTTTTAACAGTTAGGTAGTGCATATATAATTTTGTTGGAGCTTAACCAAGGCGAAAATTCCCAGCGCAAAACTGCTCTGACGCAAACTCGGACTACTCAGCACGCATATTAATAGGATAGATTATTTTTCAGAAACATAGGACGCCGACCTGAGCAGACTTGTGCGTCTGTGTCCCTGTTCTTTATTTTAAGAAGTCCAAAACGCGACATAAATTTATATAGTTACGGTGGCATAATGGCCTAAGGCTTATGCCCAATGACTTAAATTAGGAGACTTGAGTTGCAGTGGATCTTTAAAGCAAATTACGAGGGGTGGTAAAAAGTGAAGATGTGCTACTTTCTGGTTGGTTTTCATTCTATTTTTGCTTGGCATTATACCATTCTCACTGACTATATAATCCAATAATGCTATCTTTTCCCACACAATTTGGATTTTTCTGGATTGTCATGTTTTCTTTTAGGGTCATATGCCTTATGTTCTTCGAAATCATCTTCTACGATCAAAAATGACCTAAGTTTGTATCAGGAAATCTTCAGCTGACTTCAAAAATAGTGTTTATCACTAAAAAAATATGACGTGGAGAATCCAGAGGCCTTGAAACATTCGAACTGCTATCCATAAAATAATAAACCTTGTGAACTTTCTTAGGTCCTTTGTTTGTTCAGCTTGGACTTATGATGCGATTAAATTAATAGTGGTGAAATAGAAGTATACGTGAATGCTTTCTGAATCGACCTGGTTTGGTTGGTTTTGAACGGAGCATTATTTCATGGTGCTGCTTACAAAACAATGAGTCTATCGACTTTTGTGTGCAAGCGAGAGCGTTAATCGCGTTTTGGGGTAAGGGACATACACTGACTCTCATAAATAATCGAACAAGACTTTGCACTTCACTATGGAGTGCTCTATAAAGCAGGATAGATTATGTATATCAATCTCAAGGTTCTCCTTGTGTTAAGCAATTATCATGTGCTATGAATAATCATTTTAGAGATCGAAAATGTGGCTAAACTAAAAGCTACCCCATTCAACCTTGTTTACGTCATGAGTTTGGCCAAAGAGAATCGGACAGCACAAATGAAATGCAATACAAACGAGTAGGTGAAGTCTGTCAATAGACAAAACCACGTCGTAAAAGAAGTACGTCAACTGTGCACCAAGAAGAAGGCAAGAGCATATTATGGGGCCCAGAGGTAAGCAGAGTACCTTTTTAACAGAGACAGTGATCTTATCTTCATGAAAAGAACAAAACATCCCGGGAAATAGCAAAGACTGTGAATCTTAGCAAAAATACAGTTAGTGACATAATTCACCGGTATAAGTATGAAGACAGAATTGAATCTCGAGCAAAGCCAGGGCGACCAAAACTTCTTACCGAAGGCAGGTGTCTTTTATTATGCGGAAGGTAAAACGGAATATGCTTATAAGTGCTCTGGTGCTTTGTGCTGAGATTCAGGAAGAACTGGGACTGACAGTTTGTCCTTAAACGGTCAGAAGGGCCGGGCCATGCGAAAACAAGAATAAAAGTAAGCGATTAGAATTTGCCAAAGACTTTGTTAACAAGACAACCGATTGGTGGGGCCAAGTTATTTTTTTGTGACGAAATCAAATACAACCTTGCTGGTTCCGATGGCAGGATGGTTTTGTGGTGGAAACCACAGAGCTGGAAGAGCACAATTTACAAGACAGTCAAACATGGCGGAGGGAGTGTAATGGTATCGGGCTGTATTTCCTCTAGTGGGAGTGTTCATAGACACAACCATGTACAAGGAAGTATATCTTAGATTATTATAGCAACATTTAAAACTAAGTGCAGAAATGATGGTACTTTGGACAGCTTCTCATTTTATCAGTATAATGACCCGAAGCTTACCTACATTCCACATTATGCAGCTATGATTACTTTACAACTGTCCTCATGTACTGCATCCACCCCCTCAGTCCCCGGATCTTAATCCCATAGAAACAGTATGGATTAAACTGGAGAAGGCCGTGCGGAAGACCTCATCTCCTCCAAGCAGCACTTGAAGGAGAGGTTGCAAGAGGAATGGAGCAAACTTCCTACAGCCTACCTGAAAAACCTGGTTCACAGCCCGCCAAATAGGTTGCGAGAAGTAGTGAAAAGAAAAGGGAGAGTCTCGAGTTAATGTCCGATTACTTTTGAGGGCCAAAAAATGTCAATTTCTTTTTAATTCTTTAAAAAGCACGCATTATATAATTTTCATGTGACATATCATTTTTTTCTCACAAGAATGAACAATGTAACTGTCGATTATCATTAATTTCATAACAATAGCACATCAAATGCTGATTTTCACTTCCAAACTTAGTACTCTGCTTTGTCCGATTATTTATGGGAGTCTCTGTAGGTATGTACATATGTTGTTACATTCAGATGATTTTTCTACCCTTCTTCATCAAAATATTCCTAATAAGGTTTATTACTTCTATCTACTCTACGATAATCGAGATTAGCGTTTGTAGAATGCTTTTAAAACATTTCCTTACACGTGCCTGCATAGTGGAAATAGGATAATGTAGTAGGCTTAACGATAGCTAAATATTTTTAAGAAGTGTTCGCTGTATACGGGAGTTGAAGTTCATTACTTGTGCACGACTATGAGAGAGAGAGAGATCGAGAGAGATCCCATTTATACTTTTTTTTTCGATTTCTGAAAATTATAGATACTGGAAAATTCAAACCACTAACAAGTAATTCTTCGGAATTGGTTAACTCATAGGAAATATCCTTCTGCCATGACTTTCCGTACTCTTGTACATACAAAATGTTCTTGCAAACGCTCTTCGTCATTTGCTTCATGTTAATCGAGATAAAACATTTGGAGACATTTTATTGCTAATTTTATTCACTTTTGATTGAGAAAAAGTAAAAGAATAACGACTTTGCATTTGAAAAAAAAAAAAAGGAGTTTTGGAAAACTCAAGCAAATAACAAGCAGTATCTCTGAAATGGTTCACTTAACAAAAACTATATTTTACATAGCATATTTAGCGAGCTCTACATTTTTCTTTTTGTGCGGTAAGATTCTCTTCCTCTCTTACGGTTTAAGAGTTGTGCATTAATCATCCAAAATGAAGCAAACCACTGAGGATATTTTAGAAAAGGTTGTGTGTGTGTGTGTGTGTGTGTGTGTGTGTGTGTGTGTGTGTGTGTGTGTGTGTGTGTGTGTGTGTGTGTGTGTGTGGGTGGGTGGGTGGGTGGGTGGGTGGGTGGGTAGGTGTGTGTGTGGGTAGGTGTGTGTGTGTGTGGTGGTGGTGGTGGGGGGGTGTGGTGTGGTGTAGTGTGTGTGTAAGGGAGAGAGTGTTTGTGCTGTTCACACACATGCACACCTTTTTGTAAGAGCCTTTGCAGGCTGTTCAGGAGTCTGGAAACATGTATCATATATAGGTATACGAAATCTTGGTCTCCAATTTTTTGGTGGTATGCAATGCTTCTTCTACTTACTGTATAAAGTGCGTAGTAGAGGAAAGACTCGGCTACTTTAAACCTTACTAATGGGAATAAATCATAATAGATTTTCCCGTAAACTATCGGCGTAGAAACATGCCAGATATTAGTACCATCTCAAATTCCTTATTTCATATTGTTGTACCCATCTGTTTATTATGTGCATTTTCCAATCTGAAAATGTGCTAAACTGGGCACTACTCTGAAATTCGTTAACAAAATATATACAGGACTCATGCAGCGTTAGTCGCGACCCTCCAAATGAATTTAATGAACGTTTGTTCATTGCTTCCTGTTTAGTTTATAAGAGGGGAGGTGTGCTGTGATCTCGCTATGGCCTTCGATGTAGGCAAAAACAGGGTAACTAAGCTGTCACTGCAAGGAATTACTGAATTGGCAACGAGTGCTTAGATCTGTTGGTCATGTTCCAAATATACAAGCCTGCTTAGTCTCGACGTTTTATCTTCTCTAGTTATTCACTGGCTCTCGGCCGAAGGTCGATTGCCGGATGTTATACAATAAGCATTTCATGCGTTCTCAGCACAAATGCATGTAAGGTTTGCTAAGCGTGCCCGTGTCTTAACATTTAAAAAATAAATCTGTGCTGCAGTTGTCTCTCTCTTTCTTTCTCTCTTTCTCTCTTTCTCTCTTTCTTTCTTTCTTTCTTTCTTTCTTTCTTTCTTTCTTTCTTTCTTTCTTTCTTTCTTTCTTTCTTTCTTTCTTTCTTTCTTTCTTTCTTTCTTTCTTTCTTTCTTTCTTTCTCTCTCTCTCTCTCTCTCTCTCTCTCTCTCTCTCTCTCTCTCTCTCTCTCTCTCTCTCTCTCTCTCTCTCTCTCTCTCTCTCTCTCTCTGATAAACGTTTCTATTACAAAAGCCTAATTTTTTTTCACCCGCCAGTTAATGCTTGCAGAAATGTATCATTACATGAATTTCTAGAAATTGCATTCAAATAACACAAATATATCTATGGTATTTTACTTATATATAGAATTCTCCAGTCATTTTTGAAGAAATGAAAATTGAAGAAGCACGTGTCATGTAAATGTTAGTTTGGTATGAATTTTACCGAAAATGTTTTGTGTTGCATTTTAGGAAAACGACGAACTTAAATACAAAATTTGGTATTTATCCAACTTTTTTTTTCTTTTAATTTCTGTTATCACCCAGTAGTAGAAGAAATTTTGTATTCCACCTAAAATTTCGATATGGGATTTAACCGACAGGTCTTCCTGAATAAATAAAAAAAAATGTTATTTATAAAAACGCATTTAAGTGTGCGTGCGTGCGTTTGTGCGCACTCACTGCACCGAAAGGTTCGAGAATTTCAAACTTCGTATTTAATTTCAGCATCTTCCAAGAATGCTACAGGAAGATGTTCTAGAAAATTCCTCACCGCAAATTGCCCTTTACATCGAACCAAAGACAATGAATTGGAAAGGCTTAATACTACTAAAGTTTTGAAAAATGTTGTGTGTTTTAATTTCTTCTATATTTTTATACGGTAAAACTTGGTCTGTGTTTTATGAAGCATTTATTAAGATTAATATAATCGCACAGAAAAGATTTGAATTACACTATTGCCATAAAAGTACAAATATTTTGAATGAATGAATTCCTGTATTTCCTTAAGTGGAACATAGGGCTTTCTGGACTGCGAAATATCGAGGCTCTTAGGTAACAGGTTGAGAATCAGAAATTTCCTGATCAGGAAGATTCCTGGATGAGTGATCAGCCCATTGCCGGAAGTGAAAGTACGAGAGATGAGGTGATAAGAAAGATGCTGATGGATCAATCTGTGGAATGCTGGTGGAGGAAACCGGATGACCCGAAGAAAACCCGCCCCAGTGCCATGTTGTCCACCAGAAATCTCACTTTGCGGTCGCCTGGGATCGAACCCGGGCCACCTTGGTGAGAGCCAAGCGGTCTAACTAGTCAGCCCTGGCGCGACCCCCACAAATATTTTCAACATAACAATTCTGATTAGCATAGCTTAAGGAATCATTTTTGATTAAATAAAAAATATTAAAGACTCAAGTAGTTTACAGTGGCGGAGATGCCAAGGTTAAATATTAAGTTTGGTATTTATGCAATTTTTTGTTTTTGAGACATGTTGCATATGAATGCACACGCACACACACACACACACACACACACACACACACACACACACACACACACACATTGTTATAAAATATCTTTTGGACTCGTGACCTCAAAACATGATTTCTGGTGAATTCAGTATCAAATTTATTGGTAAAACCGAATATGTACTTAACTTCTATAATAAGTAGATTGTAAGGAAAGTAGAAAATAGATCGGGCTAGCTTATTGTAATGATTTATACTTAATGTAATGAATATAAAGAAGAAATAATTAAATGAAATTTGTATTATTATTTTGTTTCTTCTTGATGCAAAAGAAAATCCTTTGTTTCAAAAAACTTGGAACCGCTGTGGAATAAATACCAAATATGTTTTCTTTTGTTAAAAAGTGAGGTTTTAGAATACAAGGAATGCAGCATAATTCCTTAGCATCATATTATCTTTTCAATTATATTGCAAAAAATCAGTTACCTAAATACAGATAAATAGATTTTTGGTTCTGCAGTAAAATGTTAAAATTTGATACCTCAATCAGTGAAATTTTCTCTTATTAATATTAAATCTATGTGTCTCCGCAATTATTGATCACATCAATTACAATGAAAATGATAAATTTTAAATTAAATTACACGTTTAGCTTATGTTGTATATACTTCCAGTATTTGACACATTGTGAAGTTAAATTTTTTATTTATTGCAGGTGATACTGTATTTGTACAAGGAGCTGCAGCCACCCCAATTGATCTAGTGAAGGCAATGACAGACTATGGAAAGTGTGCTAAGCTTAAAGGAGTAACTGTATGTCACATGCACACAGAAGGAGAGGCAGGTTACACTGCTCCTGAGTGTGAAGGTAAGATTGTAATGAATAGGAGCTGGATTTGTTAATAAATGTTGTTTTCCTTAATAGGTGCATATGTAAATCAATTTAATATCCCAAGCTAGGTCCAATAAACGTGTGTCCAAAATTTAATTTTACGTAAAAATATTTTGTGAAAATACATATATAAATAAATATGTTTAGGCTATGTAAAAAAAAAAATTAAGCTAGTAACAGTGAAGCAACAAATACCACACAAATATAATTATTTGTAACAAAAACTTCACTTATCTTTAAAGAAATTGATGAAAGTTTCATGAAATTGTGATACCAGTTTCATAAACACTCGTTTACATCTTCAGTCACATTCAGTTCCATCAAATTTACAGTTGTTAGAGGTTACAATATTTTTGCCAGTATTACCAAACTCTGAAAATGAAATAAATTTAAAGACAGAATTTATCAGTATTTCAAAATTCATTGCACGGTTTCTATTTTTTAAAATAAATATTTTTTTCCAAACCATTAAATGTATCGGAAATATTGTGACCTCTAGTGACCGTAATGTTGCCAACAAGATCAAATGTGACTGAGACGAGATGAGAATCTGACAATGAAATGAGAATGTGACGAGTGTTTACAAAACCAGAATCAAATTTTTTTGAAATTTTCATCAATTTCTTTGAAGATAAGTGAAGTTTGTTGCAAATAATCATATTTGAGGAGTATGTTTTAGGTTATTCTCAAATACATATATTAGTACTTTTCAGATAGGGTAAAAATAAATGTTTTCAATAGTTCCTCTACAGGTATATTTTAGTGTATCCTCATTTTATTTACAACATACATTTTTTCAACTTATAATTTATGAAAGCCGTACGAATTTATTAGTCATGCCACTCAATATCAGTTTTTGTTGTATGTGTGAGCCAGATAATTACAGTATTTTACCCCAAGATTACATATTACAGATTTGTTAACTCTAACTAAGCAATGACTAAATATACAGAGCTTGCATGTTTTGTACCCTGTTAAAATAATATCTCACAAAAACTAATGTGATGTGTTAATTAGTAATATGAATTAACAATGCCAAAAGAGAAATCACATTAGAGCTTAAAAACCTTTTTGACCACTGATGTCATAATACGCTTAACATAATACATAATAACGCTTAACTATGGTTAGGCGCTAAATTGTGTTCAGTACTGGAATAATCTTGTCAAGAGAACAGTCACTATGCATCCGTCCTTTCCCTTTTACACTCTCCTGCTCTCAAGTGGATGCCTGGGGATAGACGCTTGTTACTGAGAAGAGGAAGCCTGAATCTGATAGAATACCCAAGATGGAGGACCAGCCTGACTTTATGAGGTTAAACAAGTATGAGATGATATGAAATGACAGTGCAATGGATGAAAGAAAAGGTGATTATATAGCAGTTGGCAGAATAAATGGGAGGGGACTGAAGATCCCAGACAAAATCCGTTCAGACACTACTTCGTCCACCATAATTCCCACACACGATATGCTGCGATCGAACCCGGGCCGCCTACGTGAGAGATGAGCGTTCTATTCACTCATCCATTGGACCGCTGTAATAAGTTATGTAATGATTCCAGGCCTGCTCCCATTCGCTCACGTACACCCTCGCCATCCAACCAAGTCACCCAGCCGGATACACTCCAAACCACTCCCCTCACAGCTACACTCGACCTCTCAGATGTGTTCAAGTGGCTGCAGCAGCTGCTGACGCATGGACAGAAGATCTGCGAGCTCGTCGTGAAGTTCTTCACCTCTTCAGGCCCGGCCGGCAAGATGCTGGTAGCAATGGAGGCAATGACCCTCGTGACAGCAGGTACGCAGCAACTTCGTGATGGCGTATCGAACTAGGTCCCGTACCTCATTTTGATTCGCATTTTGGAATGCGTGCGGCCTAGCCGGTCAGGGGAGCGAGCTGCTCGAACTCATGCCCTGGACATCATCCTAGTTAGCGAAACGCATTTCCGCCCAGACTCCCGATTCCGCCTTCCGGCCCCCCAGGGGCCTACTTCGGTAGTTACGGGTTTGGCGCACCCGGGGTCCCGAGCCAACAGTCTCCCTCGTGTGGGCTCCTCTTCGTGGTTGAGGGAGACGGTCAACAGTCCCACCCACGTGTAGGCCGTGCGTGGAGATCCGTGGAGAAGGTTTTTAGATTCTTGTCTATTTTAGAGTTTAGGATTTAGTGAATGAAATTTTTAGTAGGTTTTGATTGATGTTTTTATGTACATGTATTTTTAATAGGTTTTGTTACACTTGTATAGTTTTTAGAAAGTTTTATATCTGGCTTTTGCCATGACTAGTTTTTTAAAGGGCGCTGATGACCGCCATAGTTGAGCCTTCCGGGGTACATCTGCCATCGTACGGATCGCCAGGGACGCCCAGGAGGCGGAACTGCGATCCTGGTGAGGCAGAATGTGGTCTACCAGCCTATCCAGTTCCCACCTCTGCAAACCCTAGAGGCCACGGCCATCAGTATGGACCTTGGCGGATTAGAGGTCTTGGTAGTCTCCGTGTATCATCCACCACGCCGACAGTTTGTTCCAAATGACTACCTATCCATCCTAGCCCTCCGTCCCAATGCCATCATGGCCGGCGACTTCAATGCTAAACATTGGCATTGCAGTCGTCGGGCGGTTGCAAGAGGCATTGAAATCACACGCCTGATAGACACAGACCCGCAACTTCAAGTGCAGGGTCCCTGGCAACCCACTCATTACCCGCGAGGGGGACTGCCTTCACTCATAGACTTCGCCATCACAAAGCATCTACCATATCATCTCACCCTAACATCCTTAAATGCGTTACATTCAGACCATAATCCGGAGTTGACAGAGATCAACACCAGGGTTGCCAGTCATGACATCTCGCTTCAAACGCGAGAGGTCGCTTGGGAAGGCGTCAGGAATTGTCTCCGCACTTCCATCCCGCCAAACCCCAGAATCACAAACATACCCACCCTGGAGAACGCAATCTCATCCTTTACTTCCATCGTGAAGCGGACTACCTACAACCTGACAGTCCACTCCACGGCTCCTCTCCACCCTGATGTGCTTCCTTTGGACATCATCCTTCTAATCAGAAGATCTTGGGCTGCAAGGAGACCATACCAGCGTCACCGCACGCCACATAATCGAGCGCTTGCGTCGAGAGGTCAGTGCCCGACTGCGCGAGCACAAGGTGCAAGCGTGGGAGGACAAAATGGCCAGCTTGCGCGTCGAGGATGGCGACGTGTGGAGGATAGCCAAAGCCCTCAGAAATCACAGAGGCCAATACACCTCCCCCATCCATGGCACCCAAGGCCTGACTTACGATCCCTTTCGCTGACTATCTTGAGCGTACCTTATGTCCAAGAAATTCCAGGACGATAACTTTTCTGAACGTGTTCGTCGGGAGGTGCGTCGTTTCCTACGCCGCCCTCCTGAGGACGCGGTTCGACTCCCAACCATTCGTCCCAGTGAAGTCCAAGGCGCACTCCAGCGTCTCAAATCAAAAAAGGCGCCGGACGGGCTGACCCCCCTAATGCTCCGCCATCTTCCCTTCAACGCGGTTCTGTTCCTAACTAGGATTTTCAACATGTGCCTCACCCTTGGGTACTTTCTACGAGAGTGCAGAGAGGCCCGGGTGATTTGCATATTGAAACCTGGGAAAGATCCGGTTCACCCCTCCAGCTACCGATCCATTAGCATCCTTTCCACCCTCTCGAAAGTTCTCGAGAGGTTGATTCTCACCCGCTTGTCACCAATATTGGGAGACATTCAAGCCATTCCCGCAGTTTGGTTTTCGTCCTGGGCACTCAACAATCCAACAGCTGCTAGTGTGGTGGAGACCGCTGCCCTGGGTTTCCAGGAAGGCGCCTTCACTGCTGCGGTTTCTTTGGATGTCGAGAAGGCCTTCTCTACGACATGGCACGCCGGGCTCCTGTACAAACTGATCCACCTGGGGCTCCCAACACAAATAGTCAACATAATACACAGCTTCTTGCGACACCGCACATTCCAAGTCACAGTCGCGGGAAACACATCTACACTCAGACCAGTGAGAGGTGGAATCCCCAAAGGCTCTGTACTATCCCCCACCCTATTCAACGTCTTTATGGCAGATTTCCTAACAGAGCTACGAGTCGAAATGGCATAATACGCTGACGACGTGCTCCTGTTCTGCAAAGACAAACACATCCTCAGAGCCTTCAACCCCTTACAAAGACATCTCCGTCTCACACAGCAGTGGTGTAGGCGTTGGCGGATGTCCGTTAATCCGGACAAAAGCCACGCCATACTTTTTACAAAGCGCAACACCCCCGCTGACTGCCCCAACTTCAGCTACCGAGGTCGAAGGATAGAGTGGACCAACTCTGTCCAGTACCTAGGTGTTAACTTAGACAGGGGTCTAAGTTTTCGCCAACACATCAGGGACCGAGCGGCGAAGGTACAGGGAGCAATTGCTTCCCTGTATCCAATGCTGCGGTCAACCTCGATGCCAGTTGGCATGAAGTTATACCTCTTCCGAGCGCTGGTAATCCCGGTTATGCTTTACGCCTGCGAGATCTGGAGCATGGCCGCAGACAGCTGGCTAGCATGGCTCCAACGTGCACAGAATAGAGGACTTAGGTCTATATATTCTGTGGGATGTTATTTTCCTAACCAGGTTGCTTCACGAGGCCCCGAGTCTTCCATACGTGGAGGATGAAATTAGGCGCCGGGCATCAAAATTATACACCAGCTTACCTAATCATAGAAGCGCCCTTGTCAGATCCTTGGGAGATTATGAACCCACTAGACGTCGTTCTAGACAGCACCGGTTAACCCGCATGGCTTGCGGGCATCCGAGATAACCTAGGAGCTAATCCGAACAGCAGCTAAAGCTGAGCTCCACTTAATCCTTCCAGGCTGCTTGGCATCAAAATTATTTCCCCAAAGTAATACAAATAAGAGCACCAGGGTGCAAGGTGTTGCATCCGGTCCTTCAACCCCTAGGTACATCTTGTAACCTCATAAATAACACCATTCTAAAAACCCACATTTCACTATAACATTCTGAAATGTACCTTACCTGCGGTAAAACCTTTAACGGGTGGGCACGCAGCAAAAACCTTCTGGCTATTTACAGCCAGTCAGTACCACATGGCATGGCATGATTCCAGGTGGGTTTAAGCCGTTTGATGTTCAGTGATTCAAGAATAAAAGGAAAATGACTGCTTGAGTATTTGGCAATACATTCAGTATAAATAATGAATTTCTGTATACACCTTTGAGAGCCAGAGAACTTTTAACTACATTATGTTGTAGAAGTAATACCTTGAATGAGTAAAATGACATGAGATTCTGGTAGAGTAAGGACATAAAGCTGAGATAATTTGATGGTATCAAATGTCAGGCAGATAGAGCAGTATAGGAGGTTTGTTAAAAAAGAATCGCGATTTTTTTAAAAGTATTTATTCCTGAATATATATTTTGTCCCCTTCAAGTAATCCCCATCAGATATATACTCTTGTGCCAACGTTTTTTCCAATCCTCGAAGCACTTGAGAAAATGTTTTTGTGATCTTGTTCAGCTCCTCAAACGATGCTGTCTTTCTCTCCTCAGTCGTGTCGTAGCGTCGTCCTTTCAAGGGCCTCTTCAGTTTTGGGAACAAACAAAGTCACAAGGACCAGGTCTGGGGAGTACGGAGGCTGAGACATCATAAATGTCTTGTTTTTGGCCAAAAATTCGCGCGCAAGCAACGATGTGTGAACATGGTCATTATAATGGCGCAAACGTAAATTTTTTGTTCTTCCACAAATCCGGGTGTTTCTGGAGGATTGCTTCGCGCAAATTGCGCATAACTTGCAGGTAATATTCCTTATTGACCGTTCTACCTTGAGGCAAGAACTCATGATGCACCACACCCCTGCAATCGAAGAAAGCTAAGCAAAACCTTCACATCCGACCGAACTTGGCGCGTGTGACAGCATCCATTGGGATGATTTGAGCTTTAGTTTCCACGTCATAGCCATAAACCGATGATTCATCACAGTTATGACCCTCTGGAGCAAATTTGGGTCGTCTCGGACAGAGTTCAACAGCTCCTTAGCAACGTTAATGCGATGGTGTTTCAGTCGAAATTGAGCAACTTTGGTACGAATTTTGCGGTGACGTGACTCATGTCCAAATCATTGGTCAAAATGGAATGGCACAAGCCAGTCGATATGTTCAGGTCATCAGAAACTTCTCTAACGGGGATTCGACGATTGGCCAGTACTATTTTCTTCACTTCTTCAATGTTTTCGTCGGTTGTTGACGAGCTCGGGCGTCCGGGGCGCTCTTCGTCGTTCACATCGCGACCCTCTGAGAACCTCGAACCCGAGTGTGTGCACAATTAATACTAAGGCAGTTTTCTAATAACATTGCATTTATTTTGAAATCGATAATATGTTATTTGCGTTTTTATAAATGAAAGTGTTTAAAATGTGCAAGAAAAACATAAGGCATTGCTATTAAAGTAACAAAAACAAAAGGAAACATCACATCAATAATTCGAACTCATGTTGGTTCACTTACGAGACACATGTGTTTTACCGCTCGGCTACCATGCATACTACCAAAACTCACGGCAACTTCTATCTATTGCATATCTTTGAAATGAAGCCAGAGTGGTATCAAAGCGTATATTAGAAAATTAGGTGCTCTTTCACACTAACCGTGTATAGGCCAAAGTTTAGAAAGGTAGTCAGACTGGAAACTTCAATGCCGTAGCCGGGATTCAAATCATTGAAGTTTTCTGTCCAACTCTACCTTTCCAAAGCATATATTGTGAATGCAGTATCAGCGAATGCTTCCGAAGTTTTCTGAATGGAACTTAGTTTCTGGCAGCTGCTCATTATTTTTGCCAAAGGGTGCATATTAAAACAGTATAACATAGCAAGAATATTATCAGCAAAATAAATCTAGTTTTACGGAAATAGCTTAAAAAAATCCATCCAAGGTACACATAACACAGTGTAACAGTTCACTACTAGGATGCATAATATTGAGGTTAAGTTATTATTGTGACAAAAACGACAAAAGTTCGCCTTAAAACTGCTTTGTGACTAAAATCATTAGCTCAATGCTAACGTACAATCAGCTTTTCTTTTACTCTAATGCAACAATTCGAAACGTCTCTACAATGATGCTTTGGTCTGAAGCATGCACTCTCTGCTGCTATAATCTTTCTGACCTTACACACCCCTAATATGGAGCTACATAGCAATTCTGAGCACAACTCCGAAATTCACACGTAAACTTGCTTCTCTGGCGGTACCACAGCTCGGCAATCCTGCACTCTGCTCGAAGCAACATACTGCTTCCTCCCCTTTCACCACATACTCATTACCCACTCGACTGGACAATTCTCTACTCACTGCTTCGAGCCAAGAACGAGTACAGGTCGCTCGGATATTTCCGGGTGGTGCGTAAGTCGCCACGGTACGGCCTATCCACATTGCGGATTTAGCTGTGCCATACAAAAGATATGGTCTTTTTCGCAAGCTTCAGTGTTAGTAATGACGGTGGTGGTTGGCCTCTGCGTGTGCTTCTGGTGCCGGGGTGTACACCCGCCACTTGAAGTTTGTGTCAGTTGTTTGTAAGAGGTTGTCTAGGAAATTTAGTATCTCGCCGGTGTTTCGTTTTAGACTTCTTTCAAAAAGTGATCAAGGGCATGCGTGTTTGTTTAGTACTGTGGTGTAGTTTTTTAAATGCGTTACTAATGGGTTGTGGTGTTTGTGTAGGTTTTTGTATCTGTTGTATGACAGTTTCCTGATGAATTCTTCTACCGTGTGCATTTTAGGCTTGCCGCGTACGTGAAGGTTGGTCGAATTAGCGTTTTGTATATTGGTGGTTCAGGTTTTGCATCGGCTTTGATATACCTGCCAGGCGAGGTACATCTTCATGGAAGTGGATCCTTTTCGAAGCCTGGTCTAGAAAGGCCTTTTGCTAGTAGCAAATAGTTCCGCCCCGGCCTCTTGATATCACCTCGGGAAGGCGTGGCACTCCCACTTTGCCAGCCAATAAGCAACGAGATGATTCCCCTACTGCTTTGTGATAGCGACTAAGTTGCTTGACTGAACTCTTTCCCTCCAAAACAAACAACAATGGCGACCTAATCTCTCGGCATGTCGTCGATGTAACATTATTGAAGAAATGCAAGGACTAATTACTTCATAAAATACAAAAACTCTTTCAAAATGTAACATAGCCACAACTGTAAATGTTGGTGACAGTTTGTGTGATTTTTAATATTTAAAGATCTTTTAGTTAATTGTTAGAGGTTATGTGTAAGTTTAATAACAATGAAGCTAAGCTTTGTGATGTGAGGAGGTACCAATAATGACTAAAGAGGACTTCATAGGAAGTCTTAGTACCTATATGTAATATATGTAATCTAAGATTAAGTTTAAATTATTTGAGAACAAGTTCATATTTTTGTGTGTTTACAATATTGTTTTACTACAAATGGCTCTGGAAATACTCATTTTCATAAGGCACTCTCCTGGGTCCAGCACAAAGCAGCTAGATGACATTAGAAACACATTTTGATTGCATAGAGAACATGGTCTTTAAAAAATAATGCTTTCAATGTCATTGCTTTTATTGGTCTTAATTTCATTACTTCATTTCTAGCTGTTGCATTGAATATTGCCATTCAGCAAAGTGTAAATTGTAATGAGAGTATCTTCCTAATGTCCTGCTTATGTGTGTAGCATATTAATGTTTCTGTTGATTAATGATATGCCTGCTTACCAAAATGTCTGGGTTCTTGATCACAATTCAGCAATTTAGTTACTTTTTGTTGACAACAATGTCTGCAATTCTTAAAACTCAAATTTCAGATATTTTGAACGCATTAGTTGTTTTGGGCATAAAAAACGAAAGATATCATCTTGCACAACAGTAGCACTGGGTACAATTTTGCACAAAATGTAAAGTTACATTAGTTTTAAATGTGCAAACAACGCAATAGCTATTTAAGAAATAAAACTGAATTGTGCGACTCGCCACATATATGCCCTAGATAGGGTATTTCAAGAAGAACTGTTACAAAATTTGAGTTTGTACAGCTGGCGCTAAAGTAAATATAACGCCATGTGTCTGCGAAGCAATACACCCAGAAAGAACAATTTTTAGAATCTCATTTTTTTAGGTTGTTCCTGTATTAACAACCTGAAAGTTTTGAGATATTTCCTCTCGAGGAAAGGTATTTTGTTTATGTAACTCTCATCCAGTTTTGACACATCTCAGCATCCCGTGTGGGTGCCCGCCTCAGTAACGTAGATGGTAGCATGTCTGCCTCACATTCAAGAGGTCCTGAGTTTGAATCTCGGTCAGGGTGAGTTATCTGGATAAGGTTTTTTCCGGGGTTTTCCCTTATCCTGAAAGACGAATGTCGGGTAACTCTAAGCTCCATGGACCCCGGATGCATTGAGCATCATTTCACCCATTTCATTCACCGTCCGATATGACTAAATTTTGGAGGACATAAATTAAAAAAAAAAAAAAATCCTGTGTGGAAAAGTGAACCAGCATTGTAAACCTTGAATTAAAGGTAAACAAATATAACTTGGCAACATTGTTTTAATAAATTACTTTTTTGAACCTTTATAACAGTGACTGCAAGTTAATACTTTAACATTAGGTGTCAAATTTTGGACATGTTTTGCTTCAGTTACCCTTAATTTAACAGAAGTTGTTTCGAAACCTTTTGCTTTCCTCATTAGCTGTAAATCAACTTGGCATGACATCTTCCTTCTTGTTCCTGCAGATGGTATGATGAATTTGGTACAAATGTCTGAAGGCAGGATTTCAAAGTTCATAAGTCTGAATGTTTTTGGGTGAAATGTTCACCAATGTCATCTACCAGGACCAAAGGGAAGATGGCAATGTTTCCACAGCTGATGTAAGCAAAAGCTTCCAAAACATGTGCAGCTAAATTACAGAATAGCTGAAGCAAAACATGTCCCAAAATTCAACTCCTAATGTTTTAAGTATTATTTTAATAGTTAGTTGTATGAAACCACTTAAATTTCGCATCTAATTTAGCTTACTAGTGTAATTTAAATGTACACATCACATTATCAGGTTTTGGATATTTATAATGTTAGAAGTGCATATTGTGCAGTTAATTCTCATTTAACAAATTTATGGATCAAATTAGAGCTTTCTTCTGAAGAAATGCCAAGTACTTCCAAACATTCTAAAGAAACCTAATGATATACAAATGTCCCACAGTATTCTCAGACGCATACTGACTTCTTTAGCAAGAGCCAGCACTGTCCGTAATATCACTCAGAAGTATTTTCACGGTTTTAATCTTGTTGACCCCAGTAGTTGTTGCTAGTGCAAAAACAGTGAAGATCTGCAACATATCTTGTTAAACTGCCCTGTTACAAACCTACATAGAACTAACCTAAAATCCACAATCCCTGTAACCTTGGACAATTCTCTTCAGCACATATTAAATTCACCTGAACTTTGGAATGTGGCTGCTAAAACATATAACAAGCATCATGCTCTCTACCTGTCATTTGTAAAAAGAGGAAGTTCATTGTGAGTATAGTGGAAAATGTGTCGGCTAATAACTGGATACACTACAAAGATGTTACAAGATAAATGGTTTAAAATATTGTTCTTAAAAAGAAAATGCTGTTTAGAACATATTTGAAAAGCAGTAGCTTTACTGAATAGTTCAATTACATGGGATGAATCTTAGTGACTTTTCTTCCTGAAATGGAAACTAGATCAGCAATACCCAACAGCACTTCCAGCTGACCATTTTTGCTTAGGTTATTAAGGTTTGTCCATCCTGAAACTTAGGCATACCACTATTTGGCTGCTATATGCTCAAATTCTGCAGTTCATTACATAATGTTCAATAAATTTGTAATGAGATGATTTTTGATAGTTTATTCCAAATGGAATGTTATTTAGATACTCCAAAATATCGCAGATGAATGCACCATTATATTTTATGTTATTACTTATTTCAATTTAGCTTAATGATGTAAGGAACATCTGGCAAAAATATTCAAAGTTAATGTATAAAAAGTTTAAGTAAATGGCTGCTAATAATACCAGAGGAATTATAGAGTTGCTAATTATGCAGAAGTTTAACGTATATACAGTGAATTGCTGCTAACTTCAATTATGAATACACATTTAAATAGAATTGAAGATAAAAGTTGATATCACAAGGTTAAGAGGATGAATCTGGCATGGTCAGAGCAGCAATAAAAAGTAGGCTTTAAACAATTAGGCTTACTAAAATGTATCTCTTAGCACAATTGAATGGAGCCAATTTTGTATGCATGCATATACATAAAATGCAAGAATATGTTTCCCTTGTGGTCTAGATTAAGGACTTGATATGCTGGGAATAACTGAATAGTAGGTATACTATGTATACCTAAATTTAACTTCCCTTATAATATGAAAATATTTTACAAATAACTCATTAATGTTTCAATTACAGCTCCAAGTCACTATATTTATTGGTATGTAAAAGAACTGTGAAATGAAATTATAGCACACCAGCTGTATGTTATGATCCTGACAGTTAACAATGTTGTTAACAAAATATTCATTTATTTATCTCTGAAAGTTCATTTAGTATATATTGACATGCATCATAGCTGAAGTATATTTAGGGTTATTTTATATTTTGTGAGTACTCCTTGAGGGATGGTTTATTATTCATCTTGACTTTTTTGGTACATAATGCATTTTCCTTATACAATGCATTTTAATATGCTGATCTAGAAACACACTATTTTTTTAAGATGAAAATGCTATTGTAAGGTAGCATAACCATTTGATACATTATTTCAACTTAAAAAATAGATTTATTTTTCACTGCCAAGCTGTGATAATTGCTTATTGAGATGTTTATTAAGTTTCACATTTTTGTAACAGTTGATCATACAGCATACTTATGAAAGAGTACACGATAACGTAAATGGAGAAAATGCATCCACTGAAGTACTGATGACTGCTATTACTAACACTTCTAATATACAAATAATAAACAGTAGATCTTCAGAAATAAAACAGGCAAAGCATAGTTCATTGCTCACATATACAATATAGAATACAAATATACAATATACTATACAAAAACTCACATATACAATAAAGCAAGCTCATAACTTTATGCTTGCAGAAAATATTCACCTATTAATGATTCTTAAATTAATAAATTAGTTGTATGAAAAGTATGACATGTCCTTTTAATTACACTTAAAAATAGTAAGTTTGTTAGATTCACACATTAGATCTTTGATGAAAAAAAAAAAAAAAAAAAAAAAAAAAAAAAAAAAAAAAGAGAAGAACACCATTTGTTCTGTCTTGTATAAAACATGAAAACTAGGAAATATGTTTTGCTACTAGTCACATAGTTGTGTGTAGTACAGATGAAAATTAGTTTTTTTCTCATGTTACCTGAACTGATAGAGAACTTCAAAGAGGACTGCAGATAGATATAAGATTAGTTAACACAACATTTATATTACATTAAAAGCTCGTTAACTAAAATTTTTCAAATAGTTTTTTATACTTGTCTTCATCAGAAATTCTTAGTGGTTCGTCTGTAATATTATCAAAATTACTACAGTCTGCCTCACCACTGTATTTGGGCACAAAAGGAGCAACTGCTTGGTAATTTAATACACTCATCCAATTAATGTTTTTGAACCATTTGTGATTTTTTACGTCATCAGCACCAGATTGGGAAGTGCCACATCTCTTCATTGGATCAACTTGCAGCATATCTGATATCAGAACCTTCAAATCGATGCTGAAATGAGAAGCGTTTTTATATTTTCCTGTAACTATTTTATCATACACTTTGACAGTTTCGGTATCGTAAAATGGTGTACGGCCAGTGCACATTTCATACAACAAAACTCCATAAGACCACCAGTCTACTGCTTTGCCGTAGCCATTGTGTAAAATTATCTCTGGAGCTATATACTCTGGCGTACCGCAGAAACTATAGGTACGTCCTTTCACAATTTTGCAGAAGGTCATATCCGTAATCTTTATGTACCCACGATTATCAATCAGTATATTTTCAGGTTTTAAGTCGCGGTAAAGGATATCAAGAAAGTGAAGATATTCCAATGCCAAACATACCTGAGCTGCATAAAACCTGGCCAAGTCTTCACTGAATTTGCCAAACTTAACTATATGTCTGAACATCTCGCCTCCTATTATAAAAGGCATTGCGAAGTAAATAAACGAATTATCTTTCATAACGCACATCAGCGGCACTAGGAAGGGAAAACTAACGGAAAGTAATATTTTCATTTCATTGTAAACATTACTTATTTGCCTTTTGGCAACTATTCTACCCTTTTGCAGCGCTTTAATGGCGCAGTAAGTGTTTGTGGGTTTGTACTTAGCAAGTAGAACTCTTCCGAAAGCCCCAACACCAATACTTCTGATGCACTCGAATTCGTTTATATCTCCACGTGGAATATCGTTGCTTCGCCATTTTTTTTCAAATTGTATCTTCCCTCTTCTATGAAACACTTTTAAATCCTCTATTGGGAGGAAATCGGGCACTGAAGTAGATCTTAATGATTGGGAACCCTGTGGTTTCAATGACATTTCTTTAAATACTGTAGCTGCTCAAAGAGATATTTGCTCCAAGGACCATTGCTATTAAGCAAGATTTTTAAACAGCTTTACTGTATAATATACAGGAAATTAAGAATTTAAACGTTTCACTCGCATAACAATAGTTTTTGAAGCTTGAAGACGACGGAATCCAATACATCCTTGTTCAGCTTAAACACATAGATGAATGTGTTCCTCACAGATGATGTTCCTTCATATTAAATGTGTTCGACGTTCATTTCTATGATACAAAAGCATAAACAGCATTTCTCGCAGCTTTCGCAACATTTTAACTACTATAATACAAGCGTAGTTATTTCTAATGCTTAGAAGAGTTTCATATTTATTGCACTGAAAGATTTTTGATCAAATATTCTATGTGATTTTTGATACATTCTTTTGTTAGAAAAAGAAAAGCTCTTCTTTAATCCGTTGAATGGAATAAACACTGGACGAGCTTGAAACTTTAAACACTAAATTTACCTGATACGCATCTCATTATTCTCAGATACGCAATACCATAGCCGTTGCATTCACTAAAACACTACCTTAAAAAACTGGCCATCCATAAAGTTTTTGATGAACTCACTATAACCTCAATTTTCAGATCGTCAATTGGTTCTTACCATCAACTTCATCACTAAATTATTTCTTTTCACGGAAGCTCCACTTTACTCTAAATTACACTGGGTGTGGAAACTCCTTACAAAATAGGACTTAAGACACAGTTATCGCGTATTACGAGTTTTTAAAGCATAAGTGCAGGGGCGGATGACTCATAAGCGACCACCAATATATTACCTTAATTACGTCTCTTCAGCTTCTTCCTCGGGCTCTAAATTTTTCCTTCTACTTTGAAAAAACACGACCCCACCACTCCGATTAAGTTTTTATCCACATTAGATCAGTTCTACACTTTCCATCGGTCTTCTTTACACAGATGGATGTGTAACCCCACTGGGTGGAGGTGTAGCCTTCTTACTCCTCACCTTCTCTTCATCCCAGGGCATTCCAATATACCCGGTAACGATCATACCGACATCCTAACAAAATCTGCCGCTCGCACCCCTACTGTGGACAATTCCTCAGTAATTACATGTGTCTGACTTCAAATATCAACTGCTTTAAAATATGGAAACACATTTACAAATTCATGGATCAAAGTCTCCTCCTTGGCTTCCATCAGGTGATGCACGATATCAATTTTGGAAGAATTCAAATAAGGTGTCGCACCCACTCTGGCATATTTTTTCTATATTGGTAAACTAATGTGGCCAACTTGGCTACGCTAATCATCTGTTTTTCCATTGCTCCCGTGACCACCCCTACATTGAATCTTTTTATGCATTTGTGTGTTCTAAGTTTGCTACAGATCCATGAAATATAATCTCCTTGCTACATATAGACATAAGATTTCTCCCCAAATGCAAAATGGTGCCGTGATAGTCAAGTAGGCCTCACAACCGAAAGCTACCCATATACATATATTCTAATGTTTTAATCACATTTTCTTTCCCTTAATATTGGCTCATTGCATGACTTTCTGTTCTTATTGTCCGGTACAATCATTTAAATGTACACTACGCATTTAAATGTGTTCCTATTGGTTATGTATTTGTTATGCTTTATCTAAGAGACAGCATATTAATAAAATAAGCTTTAAAATAATATATACCCTGGAAATTAATTTCAAAATGTCATTTCACGAGACCTTTTACAGAGGAACATCTGAAGCTATTGATGGAAGTTCTTATGTACATAAGTGTTATAAAATTATGATTTGATTATATTCACATAGCATTCTCTAAACACAATCGTTTATTTTTATATCTCTTCTGCGAACAATTAGTAAAAATGGAACATTTTTGTTTACTTGATGACAATTGACATAAACATTTGCAGAAATGATTTCATTACACATTTCGTTATAGGTATAGGAGTACAGAGAGACTGAAGCGATATTCAAGATGTTTAAAAATTGGATCACTAGACATGGCTGTGAAATTTCGTATATTTTGCATCACGATAACGAAAATAATGGTACTTAGCACTACAAGAACTGCATTTTAATGCCGGTATTAGAAAACCCAGTCTAATATTAACAAATATGTCGGAAATTATTACTGATATCAAGCTTACAAACTGAACATACTCGAATCTAAGAAGAAAAATCATTAGCATTATTTATGATAATTTTTATAGTTAATATTTAAATGTCGGTAGAGTTATCTTTATCATACAATTGATCATTTGGAAGGGGTATATGTTGTCCTTTAAATCAGATATGATCTCGATAAGTATCTGTATTATCTTTCCGAGATGTAGAACAAGATTATGAAGGGAGAGACTTTTTTTTTTTTTTTTTTTTTTTTTTTTTTTTTTTTTTTGTTGCTTGTTCCATTTATTAACTCCGTTCTCCTTTGGAACATACCGAAGGTGTTAGCTCGTTATCTTTTGGTTTTTAATCATTACATCACGCACACATTCGCACTCTCATTTATACTTCCAGACTCTGGGGAAGATGGGGAATTATCTTGGTCGGAGAAAAATCCCCACCCCTACCGCCGGGAATCGAACCCGGGACCCTTAGCAGGTAGGCAGGTGCTCTACCGACTGAGGGAGAGACTCTTGATGACAGTGCGCTTTCTACTTATTGCAGATGGATGGAAGAGAGATGTATTAGGTTACATTCATATTCTACTCATTCTTATACATACTGTTCTTCCAAAAGTCGTGATGTTCTACCTACTTCTTGTTAATCCAGATACTCACATTGTGACATGTCATTGTAGCGTAAAACAGCCGAAGCGATATTCCATTATTAGAGCCGAATAACCATCTATTTATTAGCTTTGCAATTTTATATGCTTTTTATTTATGACAAAAATAAATTACATATTTAATAATCGTTTAAGGGAAAATTTAAAATAACGAAAAATATTTTTTGTAATGAGTGTGTTGAGGTCGGAGATTTTCTTTTAATAAATCCTTGGAAGACACTAACCGTATCAACTTTGATATTCACCATTTTTCATTTTTGAGTTATTCTTTACTCGCACTCCTGCACATACTTTCCTAAAAGTACCTTTTAATTTTCTGTACCTCTACTCAGCAGGTGCTGCATTCCTGCCAACAGCTCCTTATCGTTGGGGGGGGGGGGGGGTCCGAGGAAATATTGAGCTTAAGCATTCGTGTACTGCGTCATCCAACGTTGTGCGACACGAAGATTTTTTGAAGAAACTCCGCTCACATTAAACAATCCTTTATATAGTTCGAAATTTTCAATTTTCTAAAAAATGACCAATAATTTTAGTTTAAATGTCAAATGTATATGATATTTGAGTGACAAATAAAACGTATATATTACATTTTGTGGAAACAGCTTGTGAAGTTCTTCTTTGTTCGGGGAAAAATATGTGTAACTGGTAAATCATAAGAGATTACAAAAATCTACTTCGTAAAAAATCTATAGATGTTTTTATAACACAATTTATTTCCATCACCTTTTTGTCTTAAGTTTCTCTACTGCAGTATTACACTTCTCCCAAAAAATTTGATAATCAAATGTCACGGAAATACACATTTTGGGATTGCCTGTATTCTCCGAAAAACTATTTATGGAAAAAGGTTGTGCGTCGCCAGTATTCTTTCTGTCTACAGCATACGAAAAGTCAGTTAAATGTGAATCAAATGAAAACCTTCAATACTTTTTTAAATTCGTCCAGCGTATGGAAAGTACACGGACTCCCCCAACATTAAATTATGTTGGTCGTGGGCGCAAAATTGGAACTATGCTTTTGTGTACGGACGCTTTTTAACTGTTGTAGTTTTACCATATGAAACTATCGCCTTAACTTCTCTTCAGAAGGAAGTCGTGCTGTTATTCTTACTCCCGAAAATAGTACGTCACCATCCGCCTGGTTTAAACCGGGACGTCGGGAACCAGAGATGTACAGTTGTTTTTAATTCAGCCTGGAAAGAAAGGGGGGGGGGGATCAATATCGTTAATGTGTTTTAAGATGTCATTTGAAGTTTAAAATTATTTAAAGAATTGTCCAAGTATATTAGTGTTTAAATAAATTTAAGAAGTGAAATTTTTAAAATAAATAATACGTCTTATTGGTTGCTACGAATGATGCGGTTTTGGACAGGTAGTCAGAACGGCATGGTTACTATGCGGAAGGAAAGTCAATAAACATGGTGTATAGACATCGGAACATAATCGAAATATCTATAGAAAAAAAAAACGTTATAGAAATGATTACAGTAGCAGCTTTCGTTCATTTCATACACTCGAGGACAAAGTTCTCGTGGAAAACGGCAAGGACTTTAAACCCTACAAGGGAATTTGTAAAATAAAATTGCGCGACTTGTGGTGAATACTAAATTTACGTTTTCTCGTGATGTGTAAAATGCTTGTTAATTATGGTCTTTGTGTTTTTAATGTTGCGATAACTTCTTGCCCCCACCCCCTACACAGATAGAGAGACCGACTTCACCGGTTGGAACTACATACTTGTATAATGCCGTAATTTAAATTAAGGGCATCTATAGTAATGTGCACGTTTTGTAGATTATTTGCTTTTCTATCACATCTCTCTCTCTAAAAAAAAAAAAAAAAAAAACACTGTACGGATATATTTTTGCCCAAGCGAGTGAGAAAATTTAAGAGTCAGTCATGCAGTATGCCAAGTTTTGAAATGGGCGCTGCACCATTTTTGGAAACGATACTAACTATAATTCATTATATTTTCGAGGTGGCGCTCAATACCGGCAATTTCATAGGCACTCATTTCTTTTTTTCTTCTTCTTCTTTTTTTTGAGCATCCTGATTCGAAAAAAAAGAAAACATTTTATTGCATCATTACATGTTGTCTTTTGCAAAGACAGCAACAATTACGTTTTAAAGGTTTGATATCTTTTTTCACCCCGCTGCATACAGAATCTTTGTTGTGGGAATAATTTGGATGAAACCTTTATTATAGGTATTGCCATCTGGAGTTTTCAAATGGTAAACTAAGGAGCAAGTCATTTACTCTTTTAAAACTTTATCTGAACATTTGTGAATTTTGTGATGCTTCCAATCCACCTCACACCCTGGCTCTTGGTTCTGCTGCAGCAATAGGTACGTAAGCTCAGTGTGCAGATAGTTGATTCCCTGATGCTGCTTCACACAAGGCTATATCACTATTAGTTTATATCATTGCAGTCTTCTAAAGGCTCTATGTCTGGCATTTCACAATCACTATCACCAACAATAAACAGGCAGTCGTATAAAACATTTCTCTTCACTTCTAAATAGAACTTCTATAAAACAAGCCCATGCTAGTTTCGCTATTTGCAGTAAGTAACTGAGTATCCTTACTGACCGGACAGGTTAACTTATGACTTGCTTCCGGTGTTAAATGGAAGGTGAAAGTTGCAGGACTCAAGACAGTACAAGCAATACAACTTTGCTGATGTAGGCTTGTCCACTAGTTCCAAAGAATTTTTCATGTTCCAAAATGTTTGGCAATAAATATATCTACTTCTGTTTTAGTCGGTTGATGGCAGAAATTACTGTTAATTTATAGATTTCAGAAATTATCCATAACAAAAGTTTCAATTCACTGTAAATTATAAATGGTTAACCCATCTGGACAAAACTTTTCATATGTATCTATAAGGCAAAAACTGTCAGCAGCTTTTCAGTTTTCAAATGCTAACGCATAAAATTAAAACCACTTAAGGTAAAATCTGCATCCTTTTATCTATTTGGATAAACCTTTGTATGGCTGCATTTTCTTTGTTTAGAAAAAAAGAACCTATAATTTCATAAAAGCTATGCCTGTTAGCTGTGTTTTAAACACCTCTATACAATTAAAATTATAAAATAGAAGTATTTGTAAACAGTGGAGCTTTATCAATAAAATGTTTTTAAACCACTTGTCAAACTATAAAAACACTTTAGCTCCACTTATATTTAAAATTAGGACATGTTTCAAGGACCATGCGTCCCCATCATCAGCTGATGTTTGACTCACTATCAAACATCAGCTGATGATGGGGACGCGTGGTCCTTGAAACATGTCCTAATTTTAAATATAAGTGGAGCTAAAGTGTTTTTATAGTTTGACAAGTGGTTTAAATACATTTTACCTCTATACAAGTCTACGTTTTATGACCTGTCTGAACAAAATTTTTGGACTGGTTGTGTAGATAGGATTTGCAATAGTATATTGTGATACTAATTGGTAAGCACTTTATTCTGAATGAGGAAAGTTTTGAAAAAACAAGGCGCTTGCTCCGATATTTTTCATCTTCCCAGATTTTATGCGCTTACCACATGTGTACTGCACTATGTGTATTTATATAATTGCACAAATTGTAATGTTGCAATCATTTTTCAAAGTAAATGTTTACTTACCGCACTAGTTTGGGAATGTCAACTTACGATGCATAGCAACAATAATGGTAAGTATGGAATATTAGTACATAGTTCAAGAAAATATAAGCGTTCAAAGTATTCAAGATCGCAGCACTAGTAATTTGCTGCGAGAAACACTGTTTAAGAATCCTAAATTCTTATTGGAAATTTCATTGAATCTGTAAATAATCTTAGTAGCAGTAGAATAATGGTATACTTACAGAAACAAATTATATAAGTAGTGTTGCCAGGCCATTGTTGATCGAGGCGGCAAGGCATTCAAAGGGATGCGCAGTGCCGTGTGTAGATAAAAGCGTGCCGAAACGACGGGGGGGGGGGGAGGAGACGGATTTCTCGAGAGTTCGCCTTTGTTCTAGCCGGGTCTCAGTTGTTTGAGAAATTTCTGGAATGTTAGTAAACTATAAAAAGGCAGCCCGCCCGCCAAAGTTAGTTAGTCGGTAATGGAACGAGTGCGGGTAAACAGCTGTGTTTGTTGACCTTGTATGTTGTATTGTGTATGTGTACGAAGCGTATTTCTACCAAAATAAAGTGCAATTTTTTTGTTTTTGTAACCTGGACTTTTTATTTCACGAACCCACAAAGTCACAATTGGTGTCAGAAGTACGACGACATGGAGGCTGCATTGGAGAAGATTCTGCAGGAAATGAAGGTGGCTAACGACAACATCACCGAGAAGATGGAACAAATGAAGACCGAATTAACGACGAAGACGGAAACGGCAAGTAACAACCTGGCCGCGGAACTGAAAGCGGCAAACGAGGTCCTCGCCGCGAAGTTTGAAGAGCAGTTGACCGGCGTAAGGGATGACGTCGTGGACCTGGGCAAGTGGATGGGTCAAGTGGACGAGCACCTTAACGATTTAGAGGAAAAGGCCGATAATAACGCTAAGTCCCTGAGCGCCATGGTGGAAGACCTCGAAGACCTTGCGAACCGCGTAAACAACCTCGAGGGAAAGGCCGACAGCAACACAAAGTCCCTGAACGCCATGGTGGAGGATGTCGTCGGCAGGAGGTTGAAGGATTTAAAGGTCGACGCGCCGGGACGCGACACGTCTGCGCGCGTCAAACCTCCTAAATCAGACGGCGCGACAAATTTCGAAGTATTTCGCCGTCAATTCGACACGGTGGCCAGACACAAGTGGTCACCAGAGTGAAGAGGCCGCACAGCTAATAGCTAGTCTCCAGGGACGGGCCGCAGAGGTCCTGAATGCGGTCCAGACAGCGGTGGCACCCAAGGACATATGGGAGGCCCTGGAGAATCGTTTTGGAAACATCCGCTTAGCCGCAGCGTACCGCAGCCAGCTGAAGTCAAGGTCACAGCAGCCAGGGGAGACGCTGCAGGAGTTCGCCCTAGCAATTGAGGAGCTGGCCAGCAAAGCCCTAGTCGACCTCCCACCAGAGTTCGTATCCCGAGAAGCTGCCTACACCTTTGTGGACGGGGTACGAGACACGGAGATTCGTCAGCGCCTATTGATCGGCGATTACAAAACAATCGACGAGTCGCTAACGGCAAAATTAAGGATGGAGGCGCCAAAGTGACAGCTATCCCGACGTGGAGAACGAGGAGCGTCCGCTACACCGGAGACAGAAGTCCAGCCGAGGGACGCCGGCGAAGGCCTGGTGGCCTATGTTGGGGGTGTGGACAGCCGGGACACCTGGAGAGAGACTGCTCACACCAAGAAGAGCAAATGGAAGAACGAGTAAGGCCCGGCGTGGTGAGAAGCACGTTGGCGGCGACATTACCATCCCCTCGGGTGACGCTGCGCGCTGTCAGCCGGCGTATGAATGACAGCCTCATCGCATACGGTTGGGTAAGAGGAAAGCCGTGCCGCGTGCTGGTGGACACCGGGGCAGCCGTGACCGTCATCAGACCTGACATAGCCAGGGGTTTGCCGACAAGGAAACCAAGCCGACCGTACCAGCTTGTGACGGCTTCGGGTGACACCTTCCTGTGGAGAAGGAGGCCCTGCTGGAGTTGACCTTGGGAAGGAGTGCCGTATGTCTGTGGGTGTTTGTCGCGAAGGTGGCTGAGGAGGTGATACTGGGATTTGATGCCCTCAGGAACCACGAGGTGACGGTCGACGTCGGCAGGAAGGTCCTGCGGCTCAATGGAGAACAGGTGATACTCCGGCAGCCCGAAGAGTGCCATGGAATTTGCAGGGTCGTCCTGAAGGAAGAGGTGGTGGTCCCCGCGAGAAGCGAGGTGGTTGTGACGGGGCAACTGGAAGGCCAGCGGACGAAGAAGATAGTGCTGGACCAGAAGACGCCTCTGCACGGACTCTGTGTAGCCAGGACATTATTGCCGTGCTGAGAGTAGGTGCCAGTGAGGCTGCTCAACCTGGTAGATATCGATCACGACGTCCAGGCCGGAACGGAGATGGGGACGTGCGAGCCCGTGGTCATCGTGACAGCAGTTGACAAGACACAGGAGCCAGTGCCAACGCAACACCTGGGACCCCGGTGGGAAGGCTTACTGGAGAGGGCGGCCGATCACCTGACCGCAGAACAGCTCAAGAAGGTTCGACAACTGTTGAGAAGATACCAGCGCGTCTTCAGCCAAGGCAGAGAAGAACTACTGCGTCACCCGGCGAGAGTTACTAGCGGTAGTAAAGACATTGGAGCACTTCCAGAAGTACCTGTACGGTCAGCCATTCCACCTGAAGACTGACCACTCCGCACTAACCTGGCTACTGAGCTTTAGGAACCTGGAAAGCCAGACAGCACGTTGGGTTCGGAGGCAGAGGAGGACTTCGCCTCTGAACATCGTAGAGGGAAGAACCACGCTAATGCAGACGCCATGTCCCGAAGACCCTGTCCAGAGGAGTGCGGCCAATGCACAAGAGTGGAAGAGAAGGAGCGTGCCGCAGCAGTCCGAGTAGTCACGGCAGTGCCTGCGGATGGCTGGGATAGCGCAGGCTGGAGGAGGGAGCAGCTGGCGAACGCACACTTGGGACCACTCTTGAGGAAAGCGGAGACAGGGACAAGACCAACCTGGGAGGACATCGCACCGAGGAGCACCACCTATAAGTCGTACTGGGCCCAATGGGACTCGCTGAAGATCAGAGGGCGTGCTGTTCCGGGTATGGGAATCGCCTGATGGAAAGACGCAGAGGGAGCAGTTGGTACTTCCCCGAAGTAAGTTCCCGGAAGTTTTGGAGGAAGTGCACGCCGGTACTTCAGGAGGACACCTGGGAGCAAACCGAACGATCGACAAACTCCGACAGCGCTACTACTGGCTGAAACTCCGAGCAGACGCTGAGAGATGGTGCCGTCAATGTCGTGTGCGCGGCGAGTCGCGGCCCCCAGACTAGGAGCCGGGGTCGCATGCAGCAGTACAACTTCGGAACGCCATTCGAAAGGATCGCCGTCGACATAGCTGGACCATTCCCAGTGTCCGACCTTGGCAACAAGTACCTGATGGTGGTCGTGGACTGTTTCACCAAGTGGCCGGAGGTGTATGCCATCCCGAACCAGGAGGCAAAGACAATCACAGACTGCGTTGTGGAGCAAGTGTTCTGCCGATTTGGGGTGCCGTTAGAGCTCCACAGCGACCAGGGCACCAATTTTGAGTCCAACTTGATGAAGGAGGCACTAGAAAGGCTTGGGGTGAACAAGACTCGCACAACACCCCTACATCCCCAGTCAGATCAAGATGTAGAAGAGCACCTGAGGAAGGTCGTGGCCAGCCATCAACGAGACTGGGACGTCAAGGTGCCACTGTTCTTGCTTGCTTACCGCTCGTCTACACACGACACCACTGGGTTGACGCCAGCCAGCTTAATGTTTGGCCGAGAGTTACGCCTCCCTTGTGATCTGGCTTTTGGAAGCCCCCCGGACGCAAACCAGCCAGCAACCGAGTATGTGGAGAACGTGGTGGACCATCTCCACGACAGGTATGAGATGGCTCGTCAAAACATCCAGAAGGCGAGCGACCGCATGAAAACCCGATACGACAGGCAAGCCAACAGCCAGGGGTTCCAGCATGGTGACCTAGTCTGGTTGTACCCCCCTATCCGGACGAAGGGACGATGCCCGAAGCTCCAGCAACTATGGCAAGGACCGTACCGGGTGGTGAAGAGGATTAACGACGTGGTCTACTGCATCCAGAAGGTGCCCCGAGGGAAGATGGTGGTGGTGCACCTGGATCGTCTGGCCCGTTACGATAGTGCTGTTCGGGACGACCAGCCTTGAGGAGGGAGCATTCTCGCCAGGCCATTGTTGATCGAGGCGGCAAGGCATTCAAAGGGATGCACAGTGTCGTGTGTAGATAAAAGCTCGCTAAAACGGCGGGGGGAAGGAGACCAATTTCTCGAGAGTTCGCCTTTGTTCTAGCCGGGTCCTGATTGTTGGAGAAATTTCTGGAATGTTAGTAAACTATAAAAAGGCAGCCTGCCCACCAAAGTTAAGTTAGTCGGTAATGGAACGAGTGCGGGTAAACAACTGTTTTTGTTGACCTTGTATGTTGTAATGTGTATGTGTACGAAGCGTATTTCTACGGAAATAAAGTGCATTTTTTTTGTTTTTGTAACCTGGACTTTATTTCACGAACCCACAAAGTCACAGTATTTAGGGAGAAAAGTGTGAAGTATTAAATAACACATACGAAGAGAGGCCAAGAGCGGTTCACTGCAAAAAAAAAAAAAGATGGGAATGAGTCTGTAAGATTGCTCTACAAAATAATCCAGATAATGAGCGATGATTTAAGAAATGCAAGAAATGAAATAAAGCAAATAACTTACTGGGATTACTACAATCACCAATGCTAGAATGGAAACAAGTAAAAGGAATTTGTATGAAATCAAAGTGCAAATAAATTTCCGATTATCCAATCCGGGCATCAAATAGGTATGTGCTTCAACCTAATGCAGAGGAAATAATTATTAATGATGATCAAACCATGATCTCCAGCCAATGAGAGCTAAAAAATGCACAAAAGAGAAAAAAAATCAAGAGCCATGAAAACACAACTTACGCTTCAATTCAGTAAAAAAAAAAAAAAAAAAAAAAAAAAAAAAAAAAAAAAAAAAAAAAAAAAAACCAAGTGAAAGTTGTAAAACTAGCAGACAGTAATGGAAGAGTGCTCACAAAGTGAATACATACACATTTTTGAAAAAGGTGATGAATTGAATAAACTACTGTGTAATATCTCAACAATTTTAGAAGAAAAAGATGGATATGTTTCCATAATAAGTTTGGCATTTTACCTAAACACTAAACAGATTTGTCAAAAGATCAACAGTCAGAGCAGCCTCTGAATATATAGAAAATATTGATGCAGGTAAATATGCAACAGCTATCTTATTTATCCCAAAAGAGAATATTAAGAATAATTGTAAAAGCTCCCCTTAAGACAGAGAATAAACCCTTATTTCAGGAGCTCAGTATATTGCCTGTTCCTTGTATCTACATCTGTGAAGTACTATTTCTTATGTATAATGTATAAATCACTTTTATAATTAATTCAGAATGCCTTATACATAATACCAGAAGCAGTAAAAATATACATGTAAATCGTCTTATTCAAAATTTAAATTTTATCTCACCCAAGGGTATTATTTTATATAATAAATTGATAGATAAAGTAAAAGCTTTATGTAACAATATTAAAAGTGCTCTAATAATACAAATTTCAAATTAGTCTTACAAACTTCTTAAATAAATGGATTTATTTAGTATAGGAATTTTTAAATAAGAGCATGTTTATGTTTAAAATTTGTTAATTTATTGCTATGCATGTATTATCATAGTCATCTGATGTAAGCTATTTATAATAGATTAGGAGCTAGTATACACTTGTTTTGTATATATTACTGATATTTTGCCTATTTTGAGCAGTAAATGTAAGGGATAAGTCAACTATGATGATTATAGATTGCTTTCAACCCCTTACATATGTGCTGAACTACTCAAACAAAATGAACTAAATTTTGAACTTAGAATCATCCATTGAGACTTATGAACTACATATGATTTTAAAAGTTATATAATTCATTTTTGTAATAGACTGGTTAAGTTAAGCTGATAAAATCATGTTACCTTATCAATTAAAAAAATTAATCCTCCTTTGATTTTCAACCTTTGTATTTGAAAGCAAGATTTTTAAGAATTTTTGGACCAATTAAAGAGAAGGCATGGAGGACCCATGAAGAATTATATAAAAAAAATTATTAATTTCATTATAGCACAGAAACTTCGATGGTTTGGACACTTGTATAGAATGCCAGATGAGAGAACAATTAAGAAAATATACATATGGAAACCTCTTGAATCTAGATTAAGAGGAAGGCCCAAAAACAAATGGTATAATGACATAAACTAAGATTTAAGAAATATGAAGATAAGAAATTGGGTGGAGTTGATTAGAGATAGCATTGAATGAAATAAAATTGTAGAGAACACCAAAACATTCAGTTAATGAAGTTGTACTTCCTATTGAGGAGGAGGTATGCAACATTTTACAGTGCACCCAATAAATATTTTAGACTTTAAAAAATTAGTCCATATTGAAGTACATATATAATTAAAAATCAATTGGCGGAGGGAGTGTCCAACTCATTAGATATATCACTGAAAATAACTAAAAAAATGAAAATTTGTATTTATAAAATTTTGTAAGATGTGTGTAGATTGCAATTCTATGCTACTTTTAAAACAGTGGTAGCTATGTTAAAGATGAAACATACACAGTCTATATTAAATTTTTTACTGATTTTTTTCTTGTTCTGATTTTTCCTATATTTTATACTTATATAAGGTTTTCCTTTAGTGGTACTTGACACAGAAGTTCAAGTTGTGTCATACTTTGTCCCGTATCTATTTTGTAATAATACTCAAATTGTAGGCCATTGGGAGGTATATCATGTAATATTAGGAATGAGCAGAGATCTGATTGTTAAACCTACAAGTATGCTTTTTGTTGAAAGGTATTTTAGTTAACCTGAAAACTGGTGGCGTAAGTGGTTATTCATATCATTGATAGTGTCAACAACCTTACTGACTGTGTTTCATAGATCTAATCCATTGTCAGCTATTATTTACCAATGATAAGAAAAGAAATTATGGCTCTTTTGTATAATTCGATGCATTTAAAACAAACATATTCTATAGGCTTTCACAGAAGTTTTACAGCACTATGTTAAATTATTTTTCTAATAGAAGGTGAATGGGAAGGAGGGAAGTGTGGGATCTCAGGACTCTTTCTGTTTTAATACACTCTTGTCCATATTCTTATTGTCATTCCCATAAAGAAACCTAAACCTTTGAACGAAAAATGGGCAAAGCTATGGATGCTTATGCTTAAGAGGTCAGGAAACTTAAAAAATTATTTTGTTTGCTTATTTTAGACCCTGTACATACAATGTAAACATGTGCTTAAATATTGTGATGAGCTTTAGAGCACTTTCATTTTAGACCCACTGGAAATTGTATGCTACCTACATATATTTTTGCTTTCTTGACAAAAATTCACATTGATGTGTTGAAAAAATGTCTATAATCGTGCTCTGTACTTTGCAAACCTTAAACATCTTGTCCTATTTTTGATCTTTATATACAAATTTAAACTGTTAACAGTGCAAAAATACTGTGAAAACTTGGGATCATGCAACAATTATAAGAATGAGGACAACTGTGCATTTCCTGTGTTTGAGGTCTAATGTTCTATTTATGAGCAATATGTATTTATACATTAATTTCCAGAAAACTCCTTATCTCAGAACTGTTTCTTGCACAGCTGTCATAATTATATATTCCTTGCAATTACTGATTCATCTTTCATCCTGCATTAATAAAAAAAGGGAAATAAGCAATACAAATAATTAAAAAAAGCACTTCTAAAACTTCAAAATAAGTGTTAATGGATGAAATAGGCATTTTAGGTACCTCTTTTGACACATTAATACCTTATATAAAATGGAAGATACTTAACTACTTTTAATTTATTCTTATATTAAAAATAGGCACTTAGGATAATGTCTGAGGTTTAGTTATCACATGGGAGTTATATTTTTTATAGAAAGAAATACAAGGTTGAGTCATGAGTGCAAAAAAGGCACATGAAGCACCAGCACCAGGCCATCCTGCATTTTCAGAAGATTTATATGTGACACTGCAAAGTTACTTTATATCTAGTGAAAATATGAAGTTTGTGATGAATTGAAAGCTGTAATATTCTATTTTGCATCATTTGTTGTAAGTGCGAAGTATCATTGAGAGTAGCCTTAATTCAATTCAATTCAATTCAATTTATTCATCCTTTAAATCTCCATACAAGATTGTGGACATGTCAAAACAAAATATTTACAAAATTTAAGTACAAAATTTGAATACAGAAGTTACAAAAACATGTATTAGAGTAAATGCCAAAATATAATAATATAACTTAGCTTTCCAGATACTCTTGAATAGAATAAAAACATGCTTCACTTAAAAATTTATGTAGTTTCAATTTAAAAATCTTTTGGTTGTCAATCTGTTTTAAATAAAGAGGTAACTTATTATACAGTTGGATACCACTATAAGTGAAGGAATGTTTGTATAACGTGGTATTATGACTAATTGCTAGTAGGTTTGAACTGTTTCTTGTATCATGCTGGTGTGTCACTGCATATGTTTTAAAGCAATTTAAACTAGCTTTTACATGTAAAAGAACTTTGTATATGTATAAACATGGAAGGGTTATAATTTTCAGTTCCTTAAAATATACTCTACAGCTCACATATGCAGGTTGGTTCACTATTCTTATGGCTCTTTTCTGCAATCAAAAAACCTTTTCCGACATATTTGAATTATCCCAAAAGATAATTCATAAGGGAATGAAAATATGCAAAATATGCCGTTCAGACTGTCTTTACATCTGCTATCATTTTTTAATGTTTTTAAAGCATAGCACTGCTTACTTAACTTTTTAATCAAATCTTCTATATGTACAGTCCAATCCAAGTTTTGATTTAACCACAAACCTAAAATTTTTGTATCTCTTACATATGAAATGTTGATGCCATCCAAATTAAGGTCAGGGAAGGTAATACTTCTATTTACTTTATGCCGAAAACCTATCACTACTGTTTCATCTTTGTTTAAAATTAGTCTGTTTTGATCAAGCCTTGGCATAATAGTTTCATTGTGCGCAAAGTCTCTACTACATCGATAACTTTGTAGAAGTATACCTAAGCTCCTAAGAGCGACCCTGTAGCTCTGGATCTCCACTTCAATATAGGAAAGAAGCACAGTAATAAACGAAAAGCATTTGTTTTATTCAGTGACTAGGGTGCTTTAATCTTGTAACAGCATTCTCTTCATGAATTACATTGTTACTGCACACATTAAGTGTTGCAATATGCCCTCTATATTCACTAAAAATAAATATATTATTAAATTATAGATGAGTCATATTTTTTACACATCAGCTTCACGTGCGTACCTATATTGAGGACATGTTTTACGAACCATCGTTCACATCATTGGTTCTAATGCGGCTCAATATATATTGTAAATATATTGATTACGAATTAACTTTGTTTAGACTTGCTTGATTTTTGGAAGTTCATAAACAGAACAGAAAACAGAAAGGGCACTCATTAAATGTTTTTTTGGGGGATGAGAATCTTCTATACAAGGGCAGCCAAAAGGAAAAAGGGGGGAGGGGAGTACAGATCATTTAATATTTATAGTATTATTTTCTACATTCCTCTAAAAGTTTAATTCCAAGAACATGTAGTGGCAGCAGCAAACTTCCAAAAGATTTAATCTCATAGTATATTATGGAGATTTTAAGCTAGTTGACTAATCTGTTCCTTAATGTTTTATTGCTTAGGGAACTTTAACATCAATTTTGGTAAAATAATTGTATTCAAAGTACTAGAAAAATTCAGCATCAGGTCATACAAAACTGTACCAATGTGCTGCAACATTGTTTTTTTAATATATTTCCAACGTATCTATAATCCGACAGCTTCTTTTGGATGGTTTTTCAAATTCATATAAAAATGTTATAATCTGCAACATGTTCTTTCACTGCACTGTCAAATGGATTGTTTGTGATTATTATTTGCACTTTTTTTTATTAATGCATTAGTGTGCCTAAGATTTGTTACTACCTCTTTACCATATGTATTACTGAATCTAAATAACTGATATGGAAAGGGAAGAACATTCCTAGTATCATACCTATAGTTTCAGATTTTTATACACTTTTGTATTAAATTTCCTTGTATACTTGCCATTTGTTACCGTTATTTTTAGTTTCTGATTTAGATTCAAAATAATAATAGGTTTACCTAGCTCTTTAACTCTCACTTTCTCTTACAAATGTCTACTTAAAAGGGTCTCTTTAATAGATCTACAAAATTTGCCATGTTGCTTGCACAATACAATAAGGGGATTAAAAACAAAAACAAATCCTAGTTGTATTCACATGACTTTCCCTACTCTTGTACATATTTCTTCTTACAAGTGCTTATTCTTCTTCATGTTAATTGAGATAAACTGTGCCGAAATTAATCTCATAAAAACTATTTGTAGTTGGTTTATTGATACTCGTCACTCACTTATTATATTAATGAGAGACTAGTTTCAGAGACATTCACCTCCATTTTCAATATCTTTCCAGCTGGCATCTGTTATCTGCTCTCTCTGGTGGTGAAACTATGAACTTTTTTGTCAAATTATCTACTGTTGAAATTTCAAAGTTCATTACGTGATCCTTATTTTTCAACTTCAGCCCAGGATGGTGATTTTTAGTGTGCTTAAAACTGACAACCTCATGTCTGTAGATTTAGTCCTGCAGGATGAAATTCCAGCATACTGTCAGCTTAACCAATTCTAGTAACGGATAGCATGCTTTTTTTCTTTTTTTTAAAAAAAAAAACACACACACACACAGACAGACCTACTTTTTTCTAAAAATACTTCTGTTTGGATTCAGGATGTCTCAAAATACATATTCCTGTTCAAATTTTGACATTGAATCTTTGGGTGGAATATAATAATTCAACATATAATTCAACACCAGTTACCACAGCTGCTTAAAAGAATGCTCGACTCGGAGTGGCTCTGTGAGTCAAGTCATACTCACAGATGACAAGCATTTTGCAAAGGACTTATTTCAACCAAGACAATATCTGTGGCACCATTTTGTTGCACTGTCGCAGCAGAGACTAACTAGAATGTTAAATGCTACATTTTTAATTGAAGCAACAATGTATCATCACTCAAGATTGAAGTTCCGACCAGGCTCCACTTAAGGCTTTACTTTTTGGTACCATTGTTTGCATCATTAATTGTGTAATGAATTTGCTACACATACACCAGTTTTCCTCAGCCATACGGAGTTCTTAAGGAAGCTTTACAATGCATTTTGCTCTCAAAGGGTTTGAATAATTGAGACTATTCTGGTCGTTACCTTTACTGCTTTTTATACATTGCAAAGTTTATTCTATTTACACATGAGACAAAAATGTGAGTTTTTGTATATTAACTTAATATTTTGGAGCAAAAATTGTATGTAGTTTTATTAATGAATCTAAAAATAACATCCACATTTATTTTCATGTTTAGAAGTGTGCCACGTCGTTCTGAACAAGCAATAGCTAAAAGATTTCAAATTCAGTGCTAAATTTATCTACCTCAGCAACTGTTAAAGGTTTCTCCGTACGAAGTGGAAAATTAACGCAGTCTGTGTCATTAGTACACTCGGGAAGAAATGGGGCAATTACTTGGTAATTTAAGATACTTTGCCAGTTAATATTTTTGAACCATTTGTGATCCTTAATGTCGTCGACACCATTTTTTAAATTACCGTATCTTTGTGTGGGATCCACTTGTAGTATGTGCGATATCAAATGTTTGAGATGCCTGCTGAAATGAGAAGAAGGTTGGTATCTTCCTGTAACTATTTGTGTATACAATTGCATCGGATCACGGGCATGAAATGGTGTATGGCCCGATCTCATTTCATACAGCAAAACTCCGTAAGACCACCAGTCCACTGCTTTGCTATAACCTTTATTTAATATGATTTCTGGAGCTAAATAATCTGGGGTGCCACAAAAAGTGTAGGTGCGTCCATCCACAATTTTACAGAAACCCATATCAGAAATTTTCAGATATCCATGTTGATCAATTAGAATATTTTCAGGTTTTACATCACGGTGAACAACGTCAAGGAAGTGAAGGTATTCCAATGCTAAGCATACTTGAGCTGCATAAAACTTTGCTTGGTCATCTCTGAACCTGCCTAGTCGCCGTAAATGGACGTACATCTCACCTCCTATAATTACAGGCATGGCAAAGTAAAGAAAGGAATTATTTTTCATTACATATAATATATTGACTAGAAATCGAAATTTAAGTGTGATCAGCATTTTCATTTCAGTGTACGTATATCGAAGCTGATGTGTAGCAACTATTTTGGCCTTATCTAACACTTTCACTGCACAGTAAACGTTTGTTGGTTGATGTTTTGCTAGCAGAACTCTTCCGAAAGCTCCTTCGCCGAGAGTTCTAAACCATTCGAAGTCTGCTATATCTGCACGAGGCACATCCTTGCTTTTCCATTGTTCTTGAAAGTTCACTTTGGCTTCAACGAGAAACCTACGCCAATGTCTAATTGGCGGAACATTTTCAGCCACACTTTCTTGCTGCTCTTTAAAAATGCTCCCCGCAGAACGATCTTCCAATTTTAGCGAAGATCCCAAAAGGGAGGTCATTATTGCCTTACAACATTGTCAAAACATTAAGGGCTTTTCTCCCTGATGTTATTTTTTAACTTAACTATCAGCTGCTTTTTCCCTTTAAGTAAACCACAAACCTGCCACAACAATCTATCAGCCGCTGCTTTTTCTTCTTTAGTGTTGAATTCCTTTTTCAACTGTCATTTGTTACGCTTTATCAAGACGGCAACCTCTGTTTGGTATAATCAAGTCTTCTTTCGAAATAGATAAAACTAGCTGATCCGGCGAACTTCATCCGTCAATAAAAAGTTGTCTGAACTTGTCTATATAAATAAAACAAATTCGGATTAGTTATTTATTCTGCAATTGAGGGTGAAGTTTAAATACAACACAGTTACAATTAAGTTAATCAATTTAAGGCTTTCTTATAAACAATATTTTTTGTCTTTTTTGTGGTGCGTAAATATATAAAGATGATAGTTTTCCAACGCGCGAACACGTGACGTATAATTGTCCATGAGAGAAACATGGGAACTCCATGTTGATTCCTCAAACTTCCAACGATTGTCCTCGCGATTTATGGTCTCGCGAAGCAAAACGCACGGGAAATTGTAGACGCTTAAAATAAAAAGGTAAATATGTTGGAATCTTCGGAATACGCGGGATCTAGGTATCCTCTCCTTTGTACTTTCCCTTGATTGTTGCCTCGATGTTTTAATTTTAAATTGTGAGGTGGGAGTCCAGGCAATTCTAATGCATTTAAAATCTATTTGGGATAGTTCACTACGTCATCCTGGTTAATAACTGTGTCAACTGATTTGTAAGAAAGCAATTCCCCTGGAAGAAAATTCTGTATGTTCGCATTAACATCATCGACATCTGTATTTTTGTCGCCAATATTGCTCTTTCACTCAGCCAATTATGGTTAGTGTACTGTTGCATTATGTTCTGAAAAACACGCTGAATAAGCTCATTTTTCAAGTCTGTAAAGTGACAGAAATCTGTGGGCAATGTAATTAATCCGTCGAGGGTCAGTGGCGACTTTTCCATTTCCAATGTCTAACAACTGCTTCGAAAACATATTTCCAACTTTATCTTGTTGCAAAAAACACTCGCATATTGTCAGTTGGAGTGGTTTTACATGCCGCCACGAAAACTGTGGCAGTGATATCATGTCTATCAAGTGATGTTTGGCTGTGTAGCAATTCCTTCGTGATTTCAATCCATTGTGACCTACAGATGAACGTAATGAACAGGTCTGGGCGGCCGGCCATATTGTGTAAGATATGACATCGCATCTTGCGCGTACTGGTGCATGTGGCGTGGGCTTCCAATGTAAGTGGCCGGCAAAATTATTCCTCCCACGTTGTTTGGGTTATAATCGACATTAATAGCATCTCCTGCTAGAAAATTAATGGGCATTGTAAGGCATAATAACTCCTATGCGTTTCAGACACCTTTCAGTTCATTGTTCCGACGAAGAAGCACGACATCTCTATATTGCAAATTTTCTCCTAGGATGTAGGGATGAGAGAAATATCTTTGAAGACTTTGGCAAGGAGTAGAATCTTTGTGTTTTGTAATGCTTTTGTTTGTTGAAAATAAAGGAAGGTGTGTGTCTTAAGCAAAAGTTTGTGCGTGTACTTTTATATTACGTTAATAACTCAGTCCATTGTCACTTCAGGACCTTTTTTTCTCGCCTTATAAACCTTCCTTGAACTTATACAGATATTTCAAAACCAGAATTAGGCAAATCGGTTAAGCCGTTCTGAGTTTTTACGAGACTAAACAAACGTCCAACTCCTGACACGTTTTTCAGTATTTGCACATTTTAAAGACATTTTTATAACGTTGCGAGCTTGCACTTGTATTTCGTTGAAACGTATACTCAATGTAAGAAACCACGATAAATTGCCATTATTATTGTTCTGTATAAATTAAATTAATATAGAATTTTGTGTAGCTTAAACCAAGTATAAAATATTCAAATTGCTTCAGTGGTGGTTCATTTGTGCACTGTTCATGTTAATACAGCGGGTATACGAGTGTTATAAAATGAGATAATTGCGGGAGCTTAAGATACATTCCTATGAAACTATCTAGAGCAGAATTGGTAAAATATATATTGTTTGTTCTATTAAGCAATATTTTACAGTCAAACGCTTCATACAACAAATATGTATGTTTATTGTTGCTATATTTACTAAGGGAAGGCAATCAAATACGAAATATTGCTTTTTTCCAGTCATGTTTTAATGAGCTAACCGCAGATTTAAGGACTCCCCCGCTTCTTTAACGTATTTACCAACTACAGTTCGTCTGATTTATTTTGAAACATAGGAATTAGAGGGAATGCCCACGCTATTGTAGTTCGCCCGTGACTGCCTAATCCCACATCACATCTTCATAACATTATTGAATACGTGTGACTGTATCGTAGGCACAGATCTGTGGCCTTCTCGACATCCAAGGAAACTGCAGCCACACGCTCTCCACCACACGCAGCAACTGCTGTACTGTTGAGTGCAAGAGCAAAATCTAAACTGGTGGTCGGAAATGGCTTGAATGTCTTCCAGCATTGAGGACAAGCGGATGAGAATCAACCGAAATCAAAAAGCTTAAACCAAATAAATCCCCTGGACATGATGGCGTCACCGCGACCATGCTCCAGCACCTTCCCAAGAGGGCCGTCATCCATTTGACGAGGATGTTCAATGCTTGCTTCAATGCTTCCCGATCTTCTGGAAGGAGGCGAGGGTGGTATGCTTCTTGAAACCCGCCAAGGATCCGGTCTTTCCTTGCAACTACCGATCCATCAGCATTCTCCCAGTTGTCTCAAAAATGTTTGAACGACTGCTCCTTGCCCGCCTGACACCTCTTTTTGAGGACAGGCAACTCCTTCCGGATCATCAGTTTGGTTTTCGGCGGGGGCACTCCACGACCATGCAGTTGCTTAGACTGGTTGAGAAGGTAACCCTGGGTTTCCAGGAGAACTTCAAAACCATTGCGGTCCTGCTGGACGTGGAAAAGGCCTTTGCGACAACTTGGCATCAGGGTCTACTGTACAAGCTCAAGGAAGTTAACATCCCTCCTCCCTATCTCGCGCTGATCAGCAGTTTCCTTCGGGATCGCACGTTCAGTTGGAGAGTGGAAGGAAAGCTTTCCAGTGTCAGACCCATAGCCACGGGAGTCCCGGAGGGTAGTGTTTTATCACCGTTGCTCTTCGCGGCCTACATGTCTGACTTCCCCACAGAACCACAGTTACGTGCCAGTATGCGGACGATGTTCTCATTATGGCGCGTAATAAAAACGTCAAGTTCTGCTTCCCGCCTCTGCAACGACAGCTCCGAGCGATCGGCCCCTGGAGTGAGAAGTGGAGGATGGCAATTAGTCCAGAGAAGAGTTCTGCTCTTCTACTGGCTAAGGTCCGACGCTGGCGATCGACGGGAACACTGAGGCTGAGGCAGAGGCAAATCCCTTGGGTTACCTCGGCCAAATACCTAGGTGTCCTGCTTGATCGTGAGCTAAACTCCACTCCCCATGTCAGGGCCAAGGCGGGACTAGGCCATGTCGCACTCAGGCAGTTGTACCCCATCCAAGATGCCTACACACCTCAAACTACGCCTGTATCGGGCGATTATTCCACCCATGATTCTGTACGGGTGCGAGATCTGGGGCTTGGTGGCTCCGACCACCATCCGCAGACTACAGATCGTGCAGAATCGGGCATTAAGGAAGATCTACGATACTGGGCGCAGATTCCCTACTCATATCCTACACGAATATTCCCAAATTTCTTACATAGTGGACATGGTAAGAGAGAGATCTCGAACCCTCCACCAAAAACTGTCTACCCATTCCAACCAGCTGGTTAGCACTCTGGGTCAGTATGACCACAGAGCACCTCGCAGGAGGAGATACAAACTCCCCAAGGATGCCATGGCCTATTAGCCTAGGAGGGGTTCTCTCCATCCCACCATAAACCTCAGAACCAGAAATGGGTCTAGATTAATACCCTCACACAGTTTCCTACCCCCTCTGATCGTGCTGTCTTCACTCTGACCTCCTTCAAGTGGGGAGTTCGGGTGAAGGCGGCCTTGGGAATATATACCTCAGGCGACAGCCTGAGCAGCTTAACCCAACAGATCAGAGAAACCTATGCCCTGACACAAACGCTTGAGACAAACATCTTCTATACCGCCCAGATAAAGCCGCACTAAGCGGCTAGGTGCTGAGACAAAACCACTCCACTCGGGTAAACCTGAGTGACCCGATTCTTCTGCTGGTCTGCTGGTTTCGGGTGCGACCTGTTGGAACTAACGATTCCTTTGGTAATGCAGTGAGCTATTTCGACTGAGTAACGATACATACGCTTCCACACCACCCTTCTCCATCCGCTAGAATCCAGATTTCAGTTATGCATGGTAGCATAATACACATTAAATACGCTGAGGAAATGTGCGGTAAATTATTCATGAATGCACAAGATGTGACTTCGAAAGAAGTTGGCCAGCTAATTTCTGAAAAAAAAGATCTCAAGAAACCACTTCTAAACTTGACCTTTTCCTGTTATATATGAATAATTGGTCTTCCACTGAGCATTATAGCTTTAATATTCCTGTTACAAATGAATAATTATGACTCTTAAAAAAATTACAACTTTAATAAACAATGAGAGAGTGAGATCACTCAAAATGCTGTTGAGATTATACAACACTAAAGAAATAAATAAATTTTAATTGAAGATACCAACTAAAAATAGAAAAAAAAATCATTGCCTCTTTAAAAGAACACAGAAGCTCTGTTAATGCTTATATTTAATTAGAATTTGAGAAGCTTTATAGTACATTTATTATTTTCAGCACAAATAGTGCAGTGCTTAAACTAGTGGCAGATGGCAGTTTAGAGTCACTTTCTTCTAAAATTGTGAAGAAATTGTCCAACATCAACAATTAATCCGACTTTTTCCCCAGTACATTTCTTCTACCTCTTCACAATTTCACAGGCAGCATTTCAATTTTCTGTAGTAGCTGTGCTTCATTGCTGAAACTCTCGCATCAAGCTTTTTGAATGCCAAAATGTTTTGACATTTGATTTGATTTGTTCAGATATTCATAAAACAATGATACGGAGGTAAGGTATGTCCATTTAGCTGCGGAGTCTATTGCATACTGTTTGAGCTTAGTTTTGTTCCCCTTAATTATGTCGTGCAACACAGACTTTACCATATCATACTGTGGCTAGGTGGGCAAATGCATCAAAACATGGAGCTGGCAGACCACTATCAGCAAGTAATGATGTGTGAATGCTGTTAGAGCACTTCTGGAAGAACATTGTTGTAGGACTTGTATTGAACTAGCAAGGGAAGTTGGAGTTGCTCCTGGTACGATTCTTCACATATCTAAGAAGAAGTTAAAGATGAGGAAAATCTGTGTTTGATAGGTACCACACAAACTTACAGAGGAAACAATGTGGCAGAGAATGGAAACAGCGAGATTACACTTAGAATGCTATGAACATGAAGGCAAGCATATTCTTCACATTATCATAACATTAGAATAAACCTGGGTTCAATGCTACAAACCAAAATTAGAGACAATCAAATGAGTGGCGGCAAATTGATTCACCATGGCCAAAAGAGTATCGACAAGAACAGGATCCACTTAGTCATGTTCATTGTTGTTTATGGTTTTGACAGCGTTCTTATCCCTCACTCAGTTCCTCAAGGAAATTATTTGAATGCTGCATATCAGTCACTTTATGGAACACCATTTATAACCATATATGAGTCGTAAATGTCCAAATCTCCTGAATTTTCATCCCATTGTGTTTTACATGATGGTGCTCACTCTGACATGTCTGCCCCTGTTGTTAATGTACTACGCAGATGGAGCTGCGAAATTCTGGAGCATCTTCCATACTCCTTAGATATGAGCTCATGTGATATCTACCTTTTTGCGAAAAACCATTTTGAGGGGTTTGCTTTAGAACAAGACAGGCAATTACAGCAGCAGTAGAGCGATCTGTTTGAATATTAAGACAAGATGCTGTAGATGGCATTCGTCAGCTCCTGATGTGTGGAAACATGTTCATGTTCATGAGGAGATTACTTTTAAGCACTGCAATAATGTGACTGTTCCAAAAATGTTTTATTTGCTGTTAATTCAAATGTTGCCACTAATTACTGAATGACCTATGTAGTTGGTTGAGGAACCATTGGATACTTACCAAAAATTATTTATTCTATATACACTGGAATATCCGTTTTGAATAACAAAATGTGTTTAGAAAGAGATTGTCAGAATGAGCAAGTTTGAGTGAGTGTCCGTGTGTACGTGTGATGGGGGATTGTGCCTCTTTCCAAGGTTGCAACACTTAGATTATCAAGAAATTCTCTTACTTTCCAAATCACTTTGTTTCATTACTTTTTTTCTCAGTGTCTGTACTGATTTTAACAAAATACAGAATGTTAAGATGATTTGTATCATTCTGCATTAACTCAACTAAAGTGAATGATCAGATAGATGGAAAGTAATTAAAATAACATTTAGAGATTTGGTTGATATTTTATATCAGGATTTTTAATCACTAACTTTTTGTATAGGATCCCTTAAAATAATTTGAACAATTCCCAAAAGCAAGGTTTGGGAACTTATAAGTATATTTCTATATGACAGATTGATTTGGCTTATTTAAAGAGTATTGGAATGTGTTTTCATATTATGTATGTGACAAGGATTTGTAACAATAAAGTTCAACACACATTTTATTTTACCTTGAATATACCCAAAATACGCATTTTGAAAATATGAAGTAACAAATAAATGTTTGGTTACTTATATGTTGTACACTTGGTGAAATTTTAAAATGGAGATTGTAATGGAGTCATGGTGAAATAAAATGCTGAAAATTTACCTGCTCACCTAGTTGCAAGTTGTTGCTTCCTAAGAGATATACATATAGTTACAAGATTACTGCTCTTTTTACAACTTCTAATTAGCATTGTCTACTCTTGCTTAGAGAGGACGTAAACTCGTCTTTAGGACTAAAATTAGGCAAATGAGTCAACCTTGTATATACTTTACTCAAGTGGAGAAAAGTATATACAAGGTTGACTTATTTGCCTAATTTTAGTAACAATGGCACTCCACTTTCTGAAATACTTCTTTTTATTCTATATCGTCTTTAGGATATACTCTCTCTAAGAACTATGAAGAGAGCAAACAACAACAGACGTTAGTTGAAAAGAGTTCGAAAATGGAGGCAATGGCTCCCAAAACTAGTCCCTCAATAATATAAAAATGTAAGTGACTAAGTGTCATAAAAACTGACTAGAAATAGTTTTTTCAATTTTCAGTAATGCTGTGTATTTGTAAATTAATTTTCCAGTTGAATGACATTCTGCTAAAACAATACAATTTTTCTCAGAGAAGACAAGGTTTTTAATACATTGCATAATTAATAAATATGGCACATGCATTTCAATCAATCATTTGCAAAGTAGAGTGAGTGTTGTTTAAAGAGATAATAAAACAAACATTTACTTTCATAAACCAATGGTAATATTTCCTTGCAACTTATGTTTTGTTACTTTAACCCTTTGTTAGGCGTGAGTCTTGGTAGAACACTGTTGGTTGAGCAGGGTCTGGGAGGCCTGCGCTATATTTATGTGATTATATGCCTATATTTATTTTTGTTTTATTTTTTCAGCAATTTTTGGCTTTATTTAGGTTAAATATACATAACTTATATTAGTATAGTCATATTAAAACAGCAGCTAAAATATAATACGAATAGAGTGTACATTATAATTTGTGTTAAGTATACGTAAAGAGAATAACATCCTTTCAATACATCTAGTCATTGGAAATGTTCAATTACTCAGACTCATCAGCTATTTCTTCTGTCTTCTCCAACTAAGTAGTTATCTCTTTTTTTCTCAAATAGAGAGGAGCACTATATTTCCCACCTGCATATTTAGTTCTGCTGTTCTTTTTGTCTTTACTACACAGTTCACATTGCTTCCTTTTCAATAATTCTGGTGCATTTGGCAACTCATTTGCTGTGACTTTTTTCAGGTTTATATTTCTTTAGAAGCTCTTTCAAATTATTGGGTAGCTTTGATGCTGTTGCTCTTCTCTGTAGCTATTGTAACAGTAAAGCTAAGGACATCAATTTCAGACATTCCTATCTTGTGGAATATTTGTTTTGATTCCCAAGAATGATAACCCTAGAATTAGTACCTGCAATATTCAATATATGGTTAAAAATTGCCATTGGCAACTTTTATGTTCTGGCTACATTGTACCTAGCACACAGTTATCTACATCAACTCCAGATTTAGTATTGTTGTAATGCATGATTATTTCCAGCTTTTTCTCGACACCTCCTGACAGTTGATCCGACAAAATATGTAGACTTGAGATCAAAACTACTGTTTTATCCTTTTTTGGAACATATGAAACAAGTGTTTCACACGTCCAGAGACACTGCCGCGATGTATGCTGTCCTGAAAGCCCAGGGCAGCAGCCTCCACCACTCGCAGCAACTGCCGGGAGGTTGAGTGCTCAGGATGAAAACTAAACCGGTGAGGAGGGATGACTTGAATGTCTCCCAATAAGGGTGATAAGCGGGCTAGAAACAGCTTCGTATTATTTCATTGGTTTCGTTTCATATAGAAGACATATTGCGTGTAGTACATTCTGCTTTGTAGGCAAAAATTGATATATGCCGCAATTAGTAAAGCGAAAATGATAAATTTAACACCGGTATATTGTTGCGTCCATATTAATGTTCTCAGCTATAACAATGCAGAGACATTTACCTGTATTAGGTTGGCTGTTAGAATATTCAGGCATTTTGTGCTAGTAAAATTCTGTACACATGAAAAGGTCATTGTATCAAGTGTTGCTGCGTTAACTCTAAAAAATCTTGCATGATTAGGTTTTGCACTCAGATTTCCAACAATAAGATTGCCAATATAAACATCCCGGATTTATGAGGAGAGACGTTAAATTTCTTTCCAATTTTGCTAATTATTTGGCTAATTATTTTGTTTCCTCAAATTTGTAATAGCTAAAACGAATTATTCTTATGTTAAGGTTTATTCTCTCCTACAATGCTGTAGCTAGATTGTCTGCACTATGTAGTCACTCTTTCTAGTATCAAAGCGTCCATATTCAGTTCCAAAATAAATGTTTATTTGAATAAAGGAACTGGAATATGGCCTAGGCATTCAATCGTGTTTCAACGCATTCATCTGAAGTGTCTATGAGGAACTGTCGCCCAGCAGTCCTTTCTAAAATATTCACGGCTTTATATGAGGAGCACTAAATAAATATTGTGTATATGATGTCCTTCGTGTCCCTTCTCCAAATTTAGACCAAGCGCAAATATTAACCAACTTTCTGAGTTTTAATTTTATTTTCTACACTACTTGAACTATGATTGTTACACAATCGTCTTTCAGCTGCTTCAGGTATACATTGACAGCAATCTCTCAACAATATGAGTGATGTAAATACATAATGTACATACACCACTCTGGAGGGGCTTTGTGAACAATGAAAAACATACATAAGTTTGTCAAAGAATAAAACGTTGTGGTACATTGAGATGGTATGCGTCGTTGGGAGGGAACAGACGTGGATTTAACTGCAAGGAATTTCGTATGAAGGGTTCTGGGTTTGTTCCTAGCACAGGATTGTATGGATCTTTGATTTCAGTAGCGGTACACAACAAACTACTTTTCTCTCCCTTTATTTCTTGTTGCCTTCCCTTGTATGAAACTTTCCATTTGAAAGAAAGAGTAGTATTCTATGAGAAGTTTTAACATTCAGAGTTTACCGTCATCCATTTCTTGATTTATTTTGCATTACTTTTTATATCCATTTTTATTGTTATTTTATCCGTATTTTGCTTTCTTTTCTTTTGTTAATGTGTTCATGTCCTTGTAAAGTGGTTATATTTTTAATTAGTACTTTTAAATATGTAGTAATATTCATTCATTACTAAGCTCCATGGGCCCTGTGCCCATTTGAGCATCATTTCACCCATTTCATTCATCGTCCAATATGACTTAATAAAGGACATAAATTTAAAATAAAAAAAAAAACATTATTGTGCTGGTCCTGTTTGAGTTTTTCTTTGGGGTTGTATTTATTTAGTAAATAACTATATTAATACTGTTAATATCAGTAATAACATTATAAAATATTCTGTGATAAGGTTGCTAAGGATCAGAAGAATAAGAACTACTGATATAAATCATGCAGGGCTCGTTGCCTTCTTGCTTTGTCATTCATAGGAAATACCTGCAAATTTACGGGAGGGATTTAGTGCGAGTGTAAAGAGTAATGTGACATGTGCATAAGTTTTTAAATTGAGTTCTCTCTCTCTCTCTCACACACACACACACACACGTGCACGTGCACGCTCACGCACGCACACACACACACACACACACACACACACACATACACACACATATGCATACGCATACACACATCCACTGAGCAGACAGACCTTTTCGTTAAACAATACCCATTTTTCACATTTTTAAGCTGTAAATGCATTAACTCACTATTCAGAGAGAAGAAAAAGTGAAACACAATAAATAAATGAAACTTTTAATATGTCGTAAATCTTTAAGATAGTGACGTTAACAGTTGTTGCACATATTCAGTAAAGCTCTTGTGCATTTTGTTGGAAAACAATTTTGAACACATTACATTCAGTTAACGAATACTTTTAAACCTGAAATAAAGTTTACTTCTATAATGTGTACATACATGATAGCTAGAATATTTAATTATTAATTAATATTACATAATCAAACATAAATCCTGTGGAAATATTAATTTGAATTAGCACATTTCACTTGAGTGCAATTGGGTTAATGACAGATCTAAAATTTTGCAAATATTTTTTCATATTTGTCTTTTCCTGCAACTCTCAATGGTGATTCTTTAATTTTGTCAAAATTAGCAGTGTCTGCCGCGTTTGTGTATCTAGGTACATACGAAGCTTCTACATGATAATTTAAAATATTGAGCCAGTCGACAGTTTTGAACCACTGGTGTTTTTTTATGTCGTCAACGCCATGGTGTAAATTACCAAATCTTTTCGACGAATCAGGCTGCAGTAAATGATTTATTAAATCTTGCAGGTCACTGCTAAAATGATAAGTACGTTTGTATTTTCCAGAAAGTATTTTTTCATAAATCTTCATAGTTTCACGAGCAGAAAAAGGTGGATAGCCAGCATTCATTTCATACAGCAGAATTCCATAAGCCCACCAATCCACTGCTTGGCCATAACCTTTGCTTAAAATTATCTCAGGAGCTATATATTCTGGAGTGCCACAAAAGGTGTAAGTACGTCCTTGCACTATTTTACAGAAGCCCAAATCAGCAACTTTTATATATCCACGATGATCAATCAATATATTTTCAGGTTTTAAGTCACGATAGAGAATATTAAGATAGTGAAGGTATTCCAGAGCCAAGCATACCTGAACGGCGTAAAACCTAGCTTGTTCTTCGGTGAATCTGCCTAACTTCCGCAAATGATTGAACATTTCACCACCTACAATAAAAGGCAGGACAAAGTAAAGATAGGAATTGTCTTTCATAAAATATAGCATGGATACTATGAACGGAAATCGAACAGAGTTCAGTGTTTTCATTTCAAAATAAGCATGGTCAACCTGTTTCGTTGCAACTAAGGTAGTTTTGTCCAGTATTTTCATCGCACAGTAGATGCCTGTTTTTTTGTGTCTTACAAGCATTACTTTTCCAAAACCTCCTTCACCGAGGATTCTAAAACGTTCGAAGTCACTGAGCTGTGCACGTGGAATTTCGTGAGACTTCCACTTTTCTTGAAAAATTACTTTGGCTTCAAGAAGAAAGTTGCCTAAGTGATTTATCTGAGGAAATTCTTCTTCAGAATCGCCTGCTTCTGTTAATTTGGGTGCCATTTTCGTTATCCGCCAGTACTGCTGCAGAAACTATTGCACTAAAGAATTTGTGCGCAAATATCAGATTTACATTTACATTTGGCATGTTTCGGTACTTTGACCTTTTAAGTGTATCTCAGGTCGTTAGTTGTAGGTTAAACACTTGCAACAAAGCAGTAAATAAATGCTTTAGAATATTAAATGCACGGAGCTTTAGCTTATTGTATTACTTATTCCATGACTAAATGAGTGCGAGTTGCAGCTTTTCAACTAATATCGAAGAAAATATGTATCCGTAGCGGATTACCGGGCATTGGATGTATATCAACCAAGAGATGAAGGAGCTTATCCGGTTATGACTTGTGCTGTTTCCTTCCAAAGCCCATTAGTCCAGTGAAGTTCGTCTGGCAAAATGATCCAGTAAATGGATTACAGATAAACTTTTATAGTGAACTTTTCAATAATAGTTCTCACCTAAATATGGGACAGCAACATTCCTTTTACTTCTATTTATTTCATATACCATAGAGGCGATCAGTTAACATGTTCGCAAAAACTTGCAAATTGCATGTACTTTGTGTGAATCTTTTTAATTAGAATAAAAATGCAATACTAAATATCATAATTCCAAAGTGAAACTGTGAAATTTTTTCTCACATCATTTTTTAGAAAATAAAAGCCATCTTATACTGATTAATAATACTGTTTCAGTTCAGTGTAGAGCGAAAAAAATACTATTCCTCCATATATGCCGCTATTGTATACCTATATTGCAATGTCAGAATTTTTAAAGCAGAAACAAGTTGTTAATTTTGCTTTTGCCGGTGGATGCGTAAAGCACAGGCTTTCACTTCCTTTCATTTTCTCCATCAGGTTTTTGCAAGTAGCAAGAGACAGCGAAGTAGTGGTTATGCTGCTTTGCGGCGGCAGTTGCGCTCTGAAAATATGGTCCGGCTGAGGGAAGCGGTTTTGTCGTTCTCTTCCAGAGGGGGCTGTTTCACTTGGCTGGTTGTCTAGTAGCAAACTCTCTGTGGTGACTCGAAGCTACTTCAGGCTGAAGAAATGGAAAAAGTGACCGCCACATGTTTAATTTACTGGCGCGTAGAATAATAGCTCCTGCGGGACTAAACTTCGGCACATCGGCCGCGCACAGCTCGTTAAGAACAAAATAATTTAAAAAATTCGTATTACTACTCAAGGTGCAATTACATGTCTTGTGTGAAAATATAGAATGTCATCTGAACTAAGATAAAAAGTGTGCGAGTAGTAACTCAGCGCTGCCAAATACGCATCTGAGTTGACAACTTTGTCTTCATTAATTACGTTCTGATAAAATTATAGATGTCAGTCTTATAATTAGACAGGTTGACCTACCTGACCCATGGTTTTTAGCGGGGGTTTTCCCGGGTCGCTAGGCGAATGCTGGGTAGGTTAATTTCATCCCCCGGATTTCCTGTCCCTCCATTTCATCTCTTATCATTTCACATCATCTCTCATTTGGTGGTCTCTTTCAGGGTAAAAAGTGTCGGTGGGTGTCTCGGCGGTGCATGGCAGGATGATATTGCTCTGAGGAAAACTACTTTCTCCTCCGCTAGGTCGGTTGCCAGCCTTCGAACCGTTGCTGGGACCATTTGTGTACCGCAGTAGGGGGCATGTCCGTTGTCCTGGCTTGCCGGGGGACGTCTTTAAGTTAAAAGTAGGGACCGTGTCCTCCACTCTATTGTGGCTCCTTGGGACGGCCACCCTCTGTCTCCTCTCGCCTCATCCTTCCTCACAGGGGTGCCCCATTTGGGGACATAGATGCAATGGATCACGACTGGACTCCGTATCAAATCTCCTCTGTAGTAAATCCTAATCCTATAATTAGACATATGTATTTTCTGATTATCACTACAGAAAATTTGTTTACAATATTTACTGTTAGAACACGAACTATGAATTTTTTAAATTTCAAATGATTATCATCCCTTAGTATTCATTTAACACATGAGCCTGGAAACAGTCACCATTGCTTGCACATCATGCTTATCTCAAATATAAATGAATATGCACATATACTATGAAAACAAACTGCACAGCTTGAAATGGAAGGAGTTACTTAATGTTCAGTTTTTCAGAATAGTACGGTGTTATTTTATTATTAAAGTGATCGGACACTGCGAAGTCTTGTTTAAAATGTGCAGATTTTTGGAAAATCCAGGAATTGACTGGAATCGTGTGGTGTAGGTAACGTACACACTATATCAAGGATTTGCAGTGAAGCATTTTCATCTGAATGAAGAAGCAGTATTCCTGTATTTCAGTATTATCACTCTAAAAGTTGTACTTTGGACGATTTTGGAAAAGACATTTCCTGGTTTAAGAAAGTCCAGGTAAAATGTTAAAAACTTTAAGGATATTTATTGTGTTGCCTAATTACGGAAACAATGGGCGATGCTGTCATTTGCATGTAAAATGTGCTCTGATGTACAACTTTATCGCCATACACACCTGCTATGTTTGGCAACAACACCCTGCGTGAGTATTGGCCACCGTTCATGTGTCATTAAGGATTGTGCTTAGTTTAGTTAAATTGCCAGTTTTGTAGACTACTGGGCTCTTAACTTTTGGCGCATTCCCCCTGTCACTTGCGTCACTTTTGCAGCAACCTTATGTCATTGGCAAATGCTATTGATTGTTCTTATTCGGAGTTGATTTATTAGTGCTGTGTCCACGGCTGCTTATCGGGTACGGCTTAAGGAGAGCATGCTGGTATGGAGATCTCAAGTCGTGGGAAGAGAAACAATAATAAGTAATGCACTACTAACTGTTTATTCCACTCACAGTTTTATATCAAGTCCCCGGTAAAAGAAATGTTTTCACTACTTGTCCGCACAGCTGGCGTTTTCCAGCGACACTTCTCCCCAACTGGCTTTCAGATTCTGACCTGCATTCCTTTCTCTAAAGGGAGCGTCTCAGTTGGGGGATGAGGTCATTAAACAACCCTAAGAGCATTCTTTGCATGTAGTGAAAACATTCTTTCGTTGGAGCAATTTTTTACACACATGTTACATTATTTCATATACATGTATATATTAATGAGGTCCTTATAAATAATGCCTCACTTTCCAGCTGTTTCGACTTCTCTTTCAGCTAGTGGTTTACCGGGAAAGACACGAGTCAGTTGGAGAATTTAATGTCATGTTGGCACGTTGGCCATAGTAGCTCAATGGCTTAGAGCGGCTGGACGGACACAAGAAGATCTGTGGTTCAAATCCCGGCTATGGCATTGAATTTTTCAGTTTGGCTCTACCCTTTCATAGTGCGTCCTACACATGGCTAGTGTGAAAGAACAATTAATTTCCAATTTAAGGAACAATTATATACAGGAATTAACGGCATGTGATTTTCAATTGTGTTATTTTTTTATGTTTAATGATAACACAGTTACCAATGTCTTGTCTTTGATATATATATATATATATATATATATATATATATATATATATATATATATTATACTAAGGCTAAAACAAATTGTATATATTTTGTTTTAGTCTTAGTTTTTTGTATTACATTTTGCATTGTCCTTTGTCTTTTATATTTAAGCATGTTTGTAATTTATTATGTATGTAGCTACTGTAATTGGAGCATTGCTCTGTTGTAGCACAAATAAATAAATATTAAATAAATTTCAAAAACTATTATTTTATTATAAACTATCCTTTGATACAATTCCTTTCTTGGAAGTGTTGAAAACAGTGTTATAATAAATTAAATTTAAAGGGAGTCAATTAATGACACTAAACAACACTTACTTTTAAAGATATTTTAGATAGCACTTTAGTTTTATATATGTATTAACACTTTAAGTTAAATAAAATTATTATCCTTATAACAGTTAACAAAAGTAGATTGGGGTGTTGCATGACTAGTAGATAGAGCAAAATCATATGAATGTAAAATATCAGACTTTTAATTTCTGAAGTAGGCATACTCTAAATTTTGGGTTTTATTCTTACAGGCATCTTCAGGTCCTGCTCTTTTTTTATGGCTGCAAATGTGAGGAAAGGTGTTGCTGAAGGAAGATCTGATTGTATACCTATTTTTCTCTCAGAAATACCATTACTTTTCCATAGAAAGATAATAAAGCCAAATGTTGCATTAATTCAGGTAGGTGTTTACTTATGAACTTATCTATGCCTGTAAAAATATTTTGATGAAAACATACACCAGCAGCTGTTAAGCTTGTAGTATACAATATACAATGAATGTACATACTGGTGAAGTAATGTGCCATATTTTTTGGACTATATGTTGCTCCGGATCATAAGATGCAATCATAATTTTGTTATGAAAAATTTGAATTAGTAAGTAATCTTTATTTCCATTTCAATTACAAATTATTATACATTTACATACTTATTACTACACTGAGTTGCTGGTTACCCTTGTGCCCAATAGACTCAAGCTCTGAGGTTGTCGAGCTAATGGGTCCCTATTGGCAACTTATCAAAAATATTTCATCATTTTCATCATATTTACTTATCTTCCTTAACCATTTGGCTCTTACTTTGCCCAAAAAGTTCCCAATTTCAATTAAATATTTCCTAGTTTTTACACTCATTAACTTCATTGCTTGAATTTCTTTTGGTAGCCTTGCCCATTCTTTTTTACCTATCTTCTTCCTAAGCAACCTAGTTTCTTCACATTCTAAAAGCAAATGCCATTCTTTATCCCTTTGACACAATGGGCATTTCTCCAGATCCCTCCCTCTTCCCAAACCCTTCAATTTTACCACCCCTGTTCTGGTCCATGCAAAGCCTTCTCTTGCTGCTTTATCACAAATATCAATGTATTTTTCCCTGTTCCATATTACTTTCATCTCTCTATAAATTTCCAGTGAGCTTTTCAAGTTGAAGCTTCCTAACATTTCTTGCCTTTCAATATCTTCCATTCTTAACCTAAGTTCTTTCCAAAATCCACTTTGCAATAATTCCGTTTTCCCACATGACACCCAACCCTATTTTAAACATCATTTCCTTTTAAAATATTATAAATATTAAAAGCAGAAGCATTATTAACAGTGAAGTATTCTTCATTTTGAGTTTGATTTATGAGTCACTATGTTTACACTCAACTTTACTTACTATGTTGTTGTATAATTGAAACGTTTTCAAGATCATTCAATCTCATCCTCAGCTGTTTGGTGACTAAATGAACATTCTTCCTCCACTACTACGGTGCTCCGATCCCTCTGCCAACTGGTGTTAGGGGCACTAAGTTTTAATACTTCATTTAATGGCGGAATTTCAAAATTTATAACTGTATCCCGGTTTTTTGTTATGAATATTTTTTTCCCAAATATCCAATTCTATGGGTGTACTTAAAGATTTTAACAGCTTTATGTTATGGGCACTATTGTGGTTTTCTGCCCAAAAATGGTGTGACACTGCGGATTTTTGTTTCAACTTTATATTCCTCTGGTGTTCTTTTTGCCTGGTTGTTTCAACTTTTTGTTCCTCTGGTGTTCTTTTTGCTTGGTTAACAAGTTTCTCTTTAAAAAAATATTTAATATATAATATAATATTTTAAATATTTATTTAATAATATAAAATATATAATATAAAATAATTGTTGAATGAAGTGATTCATTGTAGATGGTCTATTTGCATGAGTTCACATTTTATTGAAAATGTTAAATCTCGTTTCTGATCAAAGGTTGACTTTCCTTTTTAGAATACCACCTCCTCACACATTTATTATTCTTTTATACTATATTTTGTAATTTACAATGTTTATTTTTCTAGGTATCTCCACCAGACCAGCATGGCTATTGCAGTCTTGGAACAAGTGTAGACTGTGTTCGTGCTGCATTAATGTACTCCAAGACAATAATCGGTAATGACTTCTTTGCATATTAAAAACTGAAAGGAGTATCATTAGTAAATGGTCTATTTTTAGTGTAATAATAAAAAACATAAACTTGAAGGAAACATGAAAAAACTGAAGTTGCAACTGCAGAATTGGAAAACTTTCAAGTATGTACTTCTGATAACATGGCATGTAATAATATGCACACTATGGATTTTACATACTGCAATTAGAATCTAGATTAAGGTGCCTTATTTGAGAATAAAATTCTTTAAGAAAGGAAGAACTCATGATCTAAATGCTTAAATTAGATTAACAATAAAATAAAAGGAATTTAATGAGCCTTGATCTTGAAAATAGTGAGGTTTTCTTCTTCCTCTTTCTTCTTCTCATAGAACAGGTATTTGTGTCATGCACAGATTTGTTTACCTTTATCTTTATTCACTTGCGTTTAAAAACTATATAAACTATCTTTTATGTAAGTAATGTTAAACTTAATTTGCAATGTGGCACCTGTCAATGCAATTATTTCACATTTTAAAAGGAGGTCTGATAACTGCTGAAATAACTTGGTTAGCGCATCTGATTATTACTTACTTTCAAAATGGGGTTAAAATGTACAGATTAAATTAATTCAATATGTCACCAATCAAAGCACGTGTGATATTTCATATACTATTTGTGCGTAACCGTATGATGCAGTCAAATTTAACTAGTAGGTCATCAATCAAATCAGTATCAATATGGTCATAAGCAGTTATTTTTGTCTTAATTTTTATTGCAGACAAGAGTAACTTGACAACATATCAAATTACAGCACATTTACAAATTTTTTGTGTTCAAACAAAGGGGACAGTCACATAATATCTTAGAGAAATTAGTAACATGATTCTGTTTAGATAATGTAAAAATAATGCTACGTTATTTTCACTAGGTTTTGAAAATATTTGCATATTAAAAAATGTTATAACAATATTTATTTGATAAATAACATGTTTTGCAACTCAACAATTCAGTTCTTGAAATTTAATAGTCACTTGTGTTTTGCGTTGGTACTTGGTGTAGTAAAAGGTTCTGGCAATTTTTATTATCAGTGAAATAACACATTCATTGACATTAGTGACAAAAAAGAAATGCTGCAGTAGTGGAATAATTTATCATATTTCAGTATAGATGAACATTGTAAATATAAATATTTACATATCTAAGAAAATTAATATAAGACAATAGCGTTCTTATGCTCCATAGAACAAGTTAAATTTTATAGAATTATGTTCACATACTTAGATATCTAATATTAAAAACTAAAAGTTGAATATGCTCTTGGCAGGGACCATAAGAGAAGTGAAGCTAAGTACACTGCTTTCTTACTGTTACTTTTCTTTGAACTAGTAATGCTCACTGTACTTTTACAATGGGCATTTAAGATGATTCACCACTCATATTTTAAGAGTAGATATGAGAATGAAAGGGAGGGGGAGATAAAATTACACTATCCAATCTGATAATCAAATATCATGCTTGATCAGTGGCAGATAGGTATTAAGAATCTGTACTACAAGTAACGTTAGAGAAATCTGTAGGAAGTATTAAACTGAGTTTAATCTTTGTTGTAAGTGTGATTTACTATCATTGCCATCATTATTAAAAATGTATGTATGTATACTTTCAGCCCAAGTTAATCCCCAGATGCCCCGAACTTTTGGTGATGCAACAATTCATCAGTCACATTTTGACTATGCAGTAAAAGTGGATGTTCCTCTGCCAGAACATGGAGGGCGCCCGCCAACTGATGTTGAGACAAAAATTGGTAAAAACATAGCTGAGAACTTGGTTGATGATGGTGCAACACTTCAAATGGGTATGTCCTTTATTTTCTCCCTTAACCACCAGACTCATATCTCTGTAAAGACGCTGGGTTAATGGGGACTTGGTCCTTCCCAACATTTTGAAAGCCTCCATCAGAAATATAAAACATTTAAAATCATTATTATTTTTGTTTCCAGTGTACACATTTCAATGGTTTAGTCTACACTTGATGTTTAACATTTTTCATCACCATTATTTAAATCAAGCATTTGGTATAATCTTCAGTAGGCTACTGTATTACTATATATTGCCTGTGATTAATTCTTATTCTGCTTTTGGTGGCATAATGTGCAGCATAAAACAATTAATTCTTTCAATGTAGTGATACCTTGATGCTGCAAACTTTCTAAGCTGGTAGCTTTGATTCTTGGCTATTGTCTGCTAAAATTGTCCAGGAAAAAATTGTTAATATATAAATGCACCATAAATAAAATAACTCATTTGGATTTCAGGATAGGTAGACAAATGCACCAAAGAAAATGTGGAGCACTGATATATACAGTCATTCAAACAGGGGATAACCAAAAGTTAGTCCAAAACGTCAGTAATGCATCATTACTGACATTACTGACTGCATCAACAATCTTTTAAAAGAAGACCATCTCTTGAATCTTTACAGAACAAGTGCTTAAGTATTAGTCATCTTTTGAAGGTGTTAATGTTCTGAACCTGGCTGCAATGTTGATTACTGCATGCATAGAACCAGTGTAAGCTACCCTCCCTCCCTCCCTTCCTCCTTTCCACTACTGTGTTGTTTTTAGCACTTTTATTTACTCTTAAAGAAAACATGTTTCAAAATCTTGTATCTCCTTCCTTAGTTAATTTTCAGCTGCCTGCATCACTCCACGTGGTGGTTGGCCTTGTTCCTGGTAGTGGTTGGATGAATTACAAAAGTAGATTGCTAAATGGGATATCAAAATTAAAAACACATTTTCTATTTTTATATATGCAGATGTTTTCCAAACTATAACTTCTGTTTTTCCCACAGTATCTTTTAATACTTTTGTTGTTGTTCCTGTGTCGGTTTCTTAAAAAATGCCATGCTGCCGTTGATTTGTCTTCCAGTTTTTGGTTTATGTTTCTTGTGTATTCTTTCATTCTTGTTTCTGAAACTTCAACTGGTCTATAGAGATTACCATAGCACTAATATTTACTTGAGTCTCTGTTGTACACACTACTGCTTTGTATCTTCTTGATTACATAACAAACTGTTCCAACTTCACTTATACATGTTGAATTATCTTCCAGTTTTTTGGTTTGTTTCTTGTGTGTTCTTTTATTCTTGTTTCTGAAACTTCAACTGATCTATAAAGATTACCATAGCACTAATATTTACTTGAGTTTATTGTACACACTATGCTGTACACTTTGTGATGCTTCATGACTACTACCCTCTTGATGTGCTTTTGTAATCATTTTGCTTCTGGTGGGTCCAACCAGAATCTTTGCCAGAGTCAAAGTTCATTGGGACCTCATATCCATCACTATGCAGGACAGCTTTCTCTGTATCCTGCTGTCAGCGATGAGATTGTGCTCCACTCTTTTAAATCATATGTCACTCAAGGAAACGGCTCCTGCATACCACACGTCATACCAGCACTTACTCAATCACTGTTGACAGTGTTTCACAATCTCTTGGTAAGCCACATCGTCATACATCACTTGACTTGATTGTGAACAGTCCATGACCAGAAGTGGCGGGTGACCATATCCAAATGCATGTCTCTAGGGAATTATCGATATCCTTGGGCTGCTTATCTGTCCCCGGTGTACTGCATACTCTTGATCTTCAAGGTAGAAGCAGCCATCAAACAAGGGATTGGCGATGGCAGCTTAGACATGTCCCTCATCACGCAGGTCCTCACTTGCTTTCCTCATACTCATTGGCTGGATATTTCACCAGGCATCCTGGCTAGCCACACTCAAACCAGAAATTCTTAAACTACTTCCCTGGATCAATGCTCTGTCCCCATCATATTGGATGCTCCTGGTCCTTGAAGTAGCACAGTTATTCCTTTGGCCTTCTCATTCTCACTACGGCCATCAGCACCTCAATGGATAATTTTGAACTCATTGAGATCAGTTTCTCTCGTATTCTACACTCTGTCGATGAAGGAATAGACAGTTTTCTAGGCTCTACTTTCCAGGCTCTATGGAGGAGGGTTTTTGACCCCTTCAGCTTGCTGTGGTGCAAGCACTGTGGATCCCTAGCACTGGTGCTTATAATATTATTAGAAGTACATGGGGCTGGACATTAAAGAAACTCACAAAGTAGAGTTATAGCCCACCAAGCAGGGTTTAGATATGTTCTCTAATACTACAGTTTGTTTACCAGATGATAAAGTAGACACAAACAAATCACCAGTTTGTATCACTCCGAGGCCATGTGCATTCACTGACAGAACAGTTATCACTATTTATTCGATGTACATAAATATAAATAACATGCAGCACACTAGTCACGTAAATTAATTGCTACCTACATCATCTACATCCGTCCAATCTGAGCTATAAATTAGTCTCTTCTTGCTGGAAGATCTAACCTCACCAACTGTGGATTTTCCTTTATGTATGCTGTAAATACTTGAAACTGACATACTGGTAAACTCTTGATGTTAATTTCACCACTTGATCAATAGCAAGTTTTGGATATTTCTTACAGAACTTGTTATACATGTTCAGTATTATTGTCTTTTCACCACTTTGTAACTTGTTTTAACAACACTCGCTCATTCCAATACTGTTTTTTTTTTCCCCCTTGTTGCTCCTCCCAGTTATGCCATATAAGTTAGGATAGTTGCAAGTTAACTTAGTGTATAGTTTTATAATTGAACTATGCTTAATGCTCAATAGTTTTTGGTTTGTACGAAATGAAGTAAGATTTTAAACCTTAGTAGTACTACATTTTCGAGGGACTATTTAGAGGGCGAAAGCGTCATGCAAACCATGAAGAAGTGCTGTGGTCAAAATGCGCATTGTTTTGTTTATGTCTACTTTGACCTTCTGATGTACATAATGTAGCCTGGTTACTGTGCTAGACACTGGTATCCCTACCAAGATTCTTCAAGTCATTCTGTAAGGGTTTATGGATGCAAGTGGCATATCTACCTCTACTAAACTGCCAAAAAATTTTGTCAACTAATAACAAAAAAAAAAAAAGTAAAGTAAAACAAAGGACTTTCCTCAGAAACATAAGTTTGACCCTGTGATTTAGCAGCCAGCATTCATCCAATATGATTAATCAGTGTATAGTAAGGGCGCAGATTCTTAGGAAACAAGGTACTGCCTTACTGGAAAGAGCCTCAGAGAGTTCCTGTTGCTGGTTGTTAGAAGTGAGCTTTAGCTCCTGGTAGATCTTGCTCCCCAAATGTTCAAAATTGCCAGGGCAAATTCGTGCAGCAATAGGCTGCAGCCAGACAGTGATATCTGAACCAGTTTTCGAGAGCCTCCCAGATGTCTCCAGAAACTGCTGAATATAATTCAGGACCTCTACTACTTTCATTGGAGGCTGACTATAAGCTGTGCGGCATCCTGCTCTGCAGACCAATGGTTATAGGGACAGTAATGGTGAATTGTCAGAGGAAGTCTTCAAAGTTTGATATTCTGTCTACTTGGGTGTCTTGATATAAGTGGCTGTTTTGCATCGTAGCCTCTTCACCTTCAGGTTCTCAAGTTGTTTGCTAGATTTCTGTTTAAGTAATCTTAAAACCCGACATTTTATGTGAAAGTCAAGCAAAACAAAGACTATCATAAGACAAATTCATGCAAAAACAAGCATAATAAATGTTCAAAACAAAATTTCACCAAAGGAGAATTTGAGAAAACTTAAATGAAATAGAGAAAAATGCAATACAAAGCAAATAGAGAAAATATGCAACAAAAAGAAAACTAAACCCCACAAGAGCATAATAACAATAAACAGCAAACTATGATTTAGACAAGGAAAGCCAACAAAGACAATACATTAGTGATTATGGAAAAGAAACTGACTCATGTGAAAAGGAAGGTAGAAAAGAGCATTCCAAACCAATGCCTAAACAAATTGAATGTGACAATTGAAAATTAATTCACAAAAAAGAGACAAAATTGAAATTTACAACCTAACTTTACCTAGAATTTATGGTCTCCTAAAAATAAACATTTAAGTGGGAGCATTTATATTATTTGTAACAGGCCTCAATGCTTTTGCAAATTAGCAAAATGGCTCATACACAGATTTTTCTCCTTTATAAAATTCAAAACACTAAGCATAAAAATATTCTTTACACTTTAATTCAGAAAATAATGAATGTATAAATAGATAAAACAGCATAGTTTTGTTTGATGTCACAGTTCTATTCCTAAGCATACCAACAAAAACTGTACAACACATAAGAAAATGGCTCTAAACAATAGGTGAAAATACAGAGTTATTACAAGAATACATAAAAAACTGTGCATCAGACAAAACTATTTTACTTTCAATGGGAAGCATTATAAACTAAATTCAGTTTTAGTATGGGTAGCCCATATTTTTTAATGCCACAACATGCATCACCGCAGGCAATGACACTGACTATACAGGAGATGAAGATGGCGCACTGGTGGAATGAGATGGCGGGTGAAACTGGTGATCCTGGAGAAAACCTACCCCTGTGCTGTGTTGTCTACCACAAATTTCACTCAGCTATGGTGTGGCTATTGGCAGTCCACTTTCACCACTATTGTTTGATGATTTTATAAATATTTTAGAAACAAGAATCAAAAGAGATTTCCTTTGAACCTTTATAATATGATACAGCTATGTTGACAATAGTCCCAGAAAAGCACTTGGAAGTTGCTCTAAAATTACTAAATGTCCAAGAAAAGTCTAAATTTTACAGTGAACCTTTCCTTGACCTTAACATTTTCAAGAACAAAAACCTAGCATTTCTGCATTTGCAGGAGACCTATACACACCAACAACTATGGGGCTGATCAACAAAGACTGAGACTGATGTCTTTCACAGATGTTTATTACTCCATTTCAATGTTTATATGATCTTTTTCAAAGTAGTCCTCTCCTACTTCAATGCACTTTTTGTAGCATAACTGCCAGTCCTTGAACACATGCTGCATACCATTATTTGTCAGGTCCTTGAGAATTGCCACACTTTTCTTGAGCACTGTTTCAGAGTTCTCAAATTGAATGCCCCAAAGCTTTGCTTTAGTGATGGGAATAAAAAAGAAATCACAGAGTGTAAGATCAGGGCTAGGTGGATGTGTAGTAAGCTGCTGTAACAGTAGTGTGAGAGGAAAATGCATGCACGCCTGCCTGCCCACCCACCCACCTATGAACAAAGATGAATGTGACAGGAACTAGAAAGCAATAGACATAGGTATGGAAAATGTATTCTGCAAAGAAACGGAAATTAAGAATATTAACAGATCCAGAGGTTAAAAGAAAACAGCACACTTTTCCCAGATGAAAAAGAAAAAAATATTAAGGAAATTCACATGCCCTACAACTTATCTACAAATGAGAAAATCTTAAAACAGCATAACACCCTTTCAGCCCTGAAAACATAGTTACTACATGATAAACATATTAAATTCTAAATTAAAAGATACCCTATGGGAGAACAAACCATGAATACATGGATAAACTGTAATGACTGCAAAAAATATACAGTGGAAGATTAAGAGAAACTTTAAAAACAAGAACAATATCAGTCATTTTCTGAGGAGTGTAAGTATTATTTCAATGGGAATGCTTGTAATAGGCTATCTGATATCAAAGGATATCATTGTTATATATATTATTGTAATTTTGTTGGTGGTTTATCAATTCTGAGGAGTTTTCTATACTCATCTTTCAAACATGTTATAAGATTTAAGTTTTTTACTAGCCACTTGGCAATGTGGTAGGAAGGCGAGTTGATGCCATTTATGATGAGCCTCATAATATTAACATCTCTGCATACTTTTGTTAGTATAGTCATAGTAAGGTTATGGTTTTTTATTGTTTCATGATAGTTTTTATTTCGTTTTATATGTAACTATTTTATTACATCTAGACATTCATTCTTGGCTTTGATTTTATTTTCTGATTTGAGGTTATGTATGGCTATTTATATGTCGGAAATAAAGTCCTCTAAGTGCTCTAAGTAGGAAAAGACAATTTGGTATCATACAACTATCTCTAAATAAGAAAATGAATGATAATCACCTCAAATCAGTATTGAGACTTTGTTTCACAAGTATGCAATTACTTGTATTTGTAATTGATATAGAGAATATTAAATATATGTTGTATAATGTAGATATATTCAGAAAAAAATGCATTTCTCCCCTATCTCTGTCTAGACTTAATTGGTAAGATTAAGATAGACTCCTAGTACGTAGAACTGTCAGTGTAGAACCTGAACTATTAGGATACTCTCTGACAACAAGTCGATTAACTCTTGTTCAATGACATTGAAGGAAGATGATGCTGTAGCAGCAGATGTATTTCTTTCTGTTTTGCTGCTCCTCATGTTTATAAATGCACCCTGAAGTTTGTCTTCAGCATTTCCATTGTCTATGAAGTCTGTGTTGTCATTCTTGGCATAAACATTATTTTCTTGAAAAAATAGATTTAGGACTGTACAACTGAAGATTATTGCTTTCATTATCATTTTTTTCCCTCTTTCTTTCTTGCTTTTACATACACAATCAAAGGGAATATAAAGTTATTATGAATTATCATCAGTGTTCCTTCATTCCATTTCTCTTGAATAAGATAATGGCTACACTCTGGTTGAAAGAATAGGAGACGGAGTCCTTAGACTTGTTGCTAAAGGATGGTGTTTTAGGAGAAATAGAAGTACACAATACACATATTAAGCACTGGTTATAAATCAGCAAGTGGTTTGAAAATTGTTGCCAGTTTAACCCTTCCCAGGCAAGATAAAGTACATTCACCGTGCGGCATGTATTGCTGGATTGCCCGCAATACACCCGCGTTCGCCAGTCTTTGGGCCTAAGAGCTAACTTGCACGGTATTTTAGGGAACGACCCAGTGGCCGTGGATAAGGTTCTGCGGTTTGTTTTTAAAATCGGTTTTAACAAACAAGTCTAACTTGTATTTTATATTTATTAATTTTAGAGATTTTAAATTATAAGTTTTAGATGGTTTTTATGTCCTTTTAACAGTTGATTGGTTTTATTACATTTTACCTTTTTATCTAATTTTTTTTATAGCTTTTAGGTTTTAGTGTTGACTTGGGGCCCAAATGACCTTGTTGTCGACGGGCCCTTAAACACCACACACTCACACTAAAGTACATTCACTGTTGATGACTACTTGATAGGTTCATTTGGATATTTAATGTGCAATCAATAAGCCTTTGAACCTAGCATTTTATTTACCTAAATGGTTATTAGAGGTCACTGGATTCACACAAGTATGTTTCTGTGTTGTTGCTTTCATTTTGTTCATTGCAGAAAGACAATAGCTCCAAAATGCTATAAAATAATTTCATCAAGGAGGGATAAAATAAAAGCATTTCAAAGTATTAGATTTCTGACACTGCTGTTTTGCTTTCTTTCTCTAGGTATTGGAAACATTCCTGATGCAGTGCTGGCAGAACTAACCAACCACAAGGATCTTGGAATCCACTCGGAAATGTTCGCAGGAGGCATTATTGATCTTGTAAACCGAGGATGTATCACAAATAATAAGAAGACTATCCATCAGGGCAAGATCATTGGCAGTTTTCTCATTGGAACACGTGCCTTATATGATTTTGTAGACAACAATCCATATGTTGGTGAGAAAAAGTTATCCATTCTCTTAGGTGTTTGATAGATTTTTATAAATGAAAAACATTTTTTTTCTAGTTTTGCCATTTTCTATAGATTTTATATGATTATGTATGAGGATGAGTCAATAAGTCGTCCAGCAAGATAGAAGCAATAATATTCAAAGTAAATTACTGAAAGTTATTTTACTTTTCTACATATTTACCCCGTACATTAAGACACTTATCCCATCTCTTTAAAAGTTCTTGAAAGAAAGTGGCAAATAGTCTTTTGGCTGTAGTCACATCCATCAAGAAAGTTCTTGGATTACATTGTTTTCAAAATGTTGGCCACCCAAATGGCTTTTTAGGGACCCAACCAGATGAAAATCATTGGGTATTTATTTGTGACTGTGCAGTGGATGTTCCAAGCATTTTCAACAAAATGTTTGCATTAACTTTTGTGTTTGTCTTGCTGTGTGAGGGTGGGCATTGTCATCCAGAAGAATCTCACTGCTGTCAGGAGTCCAGGTCATTTGCAGCGAATGGCTTGTCAGAAGTTTATGTAAAGTGGTGTAGTATAATGCAGCATTCAGGGTCTCACTGTGATACTGGAATTTTGGCATTATGACACCTTACATGTCCTAAAATATGGTGAGCATAACTTGTGGGCTGGTTGAACCATCTTGAACTGTTTTGTTTTTGGGGAGGAGGCATGTTATTATTGCACAGAGGCACATTTGTATTTTGGTTGAAAATGACAAACCCAAGACTTTTCACCTGTAGAAATTCATGCTATGCAGTCCTTACCCTCCTTGGAGTACTGGTGGAGGTGCTGCAAGGGTAGACCCATTCTGTTTATTTTGTGTTCTGCAGAGAACTGGTAGGGCAACAACCGTGCACAAACTTTGTGTAACTTCAGCTTTTTATGGACAATGCAAGTGGTTCTATGTTAGCAGCCTACAACAGGTGGTACATCAATGATTGTCACATGTCTGTCTTTATGAACGCTTTGTGCCACATGCTGCACTATGGCTTTACTTGAGCCCTTTGGAGAATGACCAAGAATTTTATCTCTGATGTTTTACCTTTCCATGTTAAACTTCTGTATTCAATTGTGACAAACAGTTCTCACAATACACGGGATATATTTCACATTGCACTTCTTGTATGGACAGTCCTTTCACTCACAAAAAGTGACCATCTGCACACTGTTCTTCACGTGCACACTCTTCACTTATGCAACATATCTGCCATCGCCTTCTGGGTGCCCTGACCGACCACGTATATACATGATGTCAAGCACTTGCTGCTACAAGTGTATGTATGCTGCCATAAACTAGCAAAATATACATGCATAATTTATAACTGTTAAACAATATACTGACGGTGACTTAATAAATTGACTTACCTTCATACATGCATAACTTTAAACATTTATGCTTAGTTCCCAAGCTATTTTTCATGTTATTCTCTTAAGAAAATAATTACAATAGATTTCATAAGATATTTTAGATAAAAACTTCTGTTTTTTCCTCTTTTTAAGATTGTACTTAAAAAATATTTCAAACATGTTCCAGAAATGCGCAATGTGGATTACGTCAACAGTACAAGAATTATTGCTCAAAATCCAAAGATGACAGCAATCAACTCCTGCATTGAAATTGATCTTACAGGCCAAGTAGTTTCAGATTCAATTGGCACACGAATGTATTCAGGTAACATTACAATATTTTTCATTAATTAGTTCTTTAAATCACAATTCTTTTCATTTGAGAGAAAAAAAGATTATATTCTATTACCAGTGTTTTACAGAAAAAAAAATATATCTTCAGAAAAATCTGTAGAAAATCAAGTAAAGAATCAGTTTTTATAACTCATTAAGGTCTGAATTTTAAAAACTTTAAAATGTGACATCTTGGGCTTTCACGGCCAGCATTAATCCAGAAAGATGTAGAGGTTTCCAGGCTTACTGGCAATGATCTAGTGGGAAAAACTGAAGTTCCTGATGTTTCGCTCGTATGTGCGAAAAACTTTAAAATATTTTCATTTTCTAATTATTCTAAAAATATCCTGTAAACCTAAGAGTATTTAAAAAAAGGGGGGGGGGCAGCAAAGAAAAATGGAACAAAACCTATTAAAACTTCTAGCTTATACAAAAACGAATATTGGAACTTGCCAATTTGCAGCTTGACATATTTAAACATCTTGAAGTTGCAGTGCACGGCAGTTGTCATCTCCAGATTATGTATCACGTAGCCTTCCAAATTAACTTTCATTAATGCTATATATTGGAAAAGGCACGTTCTACATTGCAGGATATCAGCCTTGCATACATGAAGAGAGGAATATCACTAACAGTCACATAATTTACTGAAGGTTTGGTAGCCACTGTTTTTCTCAGATATAAGGCTGAAATGTTTTTCTTACAACTTCTGCTTTGGAACTTGAGATAGTGTAAAGTTGGTTTTCAACAAACTGTATTTCTTTAACTGAGATACTTAATAAGTCAACAGAAGTTTCTAGTTTGTTTATTGAAGAAATCAAAATTGGAAGATATGAAGGCCAAGTCACTTAAATTAACACCACACATTAAATTCTGTATAATCTCAATTGCAGAAGCATCTTCTTTGTACAGTTCATTTACTAATGATACAAATACTTTAAAATGATCTGCATAATACATGAATACATAATAAAGACCTTTTTGAATGCCATTTCTTTTTCTGGGTAGTATGTAAATCTACTAAGTATGCTGTCGCTTTTTTTTTTCTTTTCTTTTAGTAAATGTGCTTGTTTCTATAATGGTTTTCTTTAGCTTAGCTTTTCTTAATTTTCTTAAATCTTCTTCTTCTTTCTCTAACTCCTTTGTGCTGTTAAGCGTGGAGTACAAGCCTCTTCTACCCATTTCCTCCACTTTTCTCGGTCCATTATCATCCTCTTCATTTCTGTCATGGTTGCTATCCTTCCCCAACTTCTCAATGTATTCCTGATACAACATGCATGGTCTTCCCCTAATTCTTTTACCTTCTGGTCTTGCTTCTAAATATTGTTTGGGTTTTCTTTCTTCTGACATGCGGAGTACATGTCCATACCATTTAAGTTGTCTTTTTTCCAATATTTCTTTAACGGAGTGTGTACCCAACTCTTCCCTTATTGTTGCATTTCTAATCATATCTCTTCTTGTCTTCCCCACAGCTCGTCTTAAATATCTCATTTCCATAGCTGTTATTTTGCTTTCTTGTTTCTGTAGGAGAGTCCAGCTCTCTGCTCCATGTAATAGAATTGGTAATTTTCTTAAATACCAGACATTTATATAACTTTCTGACTTTTTTGGCCACCTATAAATTCCAAATTTAATTTTTATGTTGTTCCTGATGATATTTAGGTCCAAGAAAGAGAGTTGTCCATAGACTTGCTTTTCTATTGTGAATTTGATAGATTTTTCCTGCAGAGCAGTTTTAATGCATCATCTAAATGCCTTTTTTGGAAGTACTGCAAAGATGTCATCAACATATCAGTACCAAACTTTAAAGATCCTGTGTGTTTCAAATGAATTCATCAATAACCCTGATTTCTACCTGCAGTATTTACCATTAAAGCTGAAAAACTCTTATTCGATGTATAGATTTATTAATACAATGTATTCTTCTCCTGCTACAGGTTCCATTTCTATTGTAGTTAGCAATTTTCTTAAGTGTCTGTGATTTTTCTGTTGGTATGCTTGGAAATAATGATGGGACATCAGATGAAACCAAACTTGTCATTTTGTGTAATTTTGTCTTTAATTTTCTCAAGTCTAAAGAATTTTATAAAAATGTGCTTTCAAACTTTGGGAAGCTATTGAATTTGTGTAGTAGTCATTTGGTCAAATAATATGTGAGGTACTCGTGCTACTAGTAATAGATTTCATGTCTTTTTCTGTTTTATGTATTTTTGGTAACCCATATATTCTTGGTAAAGTTGTATTACCTAAAATTAAAAATTGAAAGAAGCATAGAGACGTTGAAGCATAAGTAAAAGTGAATTGAGAAGATACTGACACATTGCTTCACTCACACTGTTTTTCACAGGATATTTTTCAAGAGCTGTTGCTCCCATCATCAGCTGAGTCTTGACTGGTGCAAAATATAGTGTTTTCCTTCTTCTCCGTGTCATCGGTAGATGGCATGATGTATTTGTCAAAGATGTCCCGGTGGTGGAGTTTCAAAATTCATGATTCTGACGATTTTTATTAGGAAAGATTTTTTCCTCATATGGAAAGATCTATGGGATGACTAATCTGTTTTATTAAAGCTGTCTCCAAGTTAATATGTCTGGTATTTAAAAAATGAAAAGCAACTGCTGATTTTTCTATTTCACCGTTTTTAATGTTGCATATATGTTCTTTAGTTCTGATGTCCATATTTCTTTTTGTTTTTCCAATATATATATATATATATATATATATATATATATATATATATGGCCAAGTTTCACATTTGATCTCTTAGATTTCTGGTTTTTCTTTGGTAGTAAGAGTTTTTAATGAAGTTGGTACATTTTGATCTCTAAAGTAATTCTGTTTTTGTTTTGTGTATTCTTTTCTGTTTCTAAAACTATTTTCTCTGCTGGTTTTTATGGCTTGCTGTTGTGATCCAATTTTATTGTTCTTATAACAGAATCAGTTTTACTTTTTTTTTTTGTAATGATTTAATAAATCGTATAAGATCTTCGTTCTTTGGGAAGTTGAATACATAGACATTGCTATTTTTATAACTTCTGAGGCAGTTACGAACAGGGAAGTTAAAAACCATTGTTTGGGGGGGGGACTGAAATATGCAGGAAACTTAAATCATTCACCTAAAATGTTTTTTTTCCCCCCACTAAATTTCATAAAAGTTGTGATAGACTCTCTAGCATGCATAGCTTAACTGTAACAGCCATTTTTTTTTTTTTGGGGGGGGGACTGTAATCAGACCTTTTACTCTAGGTGTTGGTGTTCTAGCCTGAAAATGTTGATGAGACACTGAATCTCTAAAATCAAGCCAAATTCATAAAAAAGGAAAGGGGGGGGGGGGGAGAAGGAAAAGTATCATTCACTGTTTTAACTAGTTTACTGTTCTGTAAAGTAACTATATTAAAAATAAAGGTAAATAAAGGTTTTATTCCATTTTATCCATGTCTATAAAATCAAAATCTTACTTTCCTTCTGAGGACAATCTAAAGTATCCTCACACATTCAACTCTCAAGGAGTACAGAGAACATGATTACCACTTTGCTAATTTTGTACACTTGTTTTGTAAATTGGTGTTAAGTTAGGGATTAGTGTGTAAGTAAATGTAATATTGATGCTGTTAGACCACCACTATTTAGCATTATAAATACTCTGTTGTGATTTTAGGTTTTGGAGGTCAGGTAGACTTCATTCGTGGAGCAGCTGAAGCACTAGATGGATTGGGAAAGCCAATCATAGCCCTTCCTTCGTCCACAAACAAGGGTGAAAGCAAAATTTCTCCTTTCATTAAACAAGGTAAAATAACTATAATTCAGTCCATTCATCATTCAATTCTGCATACAGTACTTATTATTGCATTACACTGTGATACAAAAATAGCACCTGTTAGAATATTATTTGATAACTATTCTATGCAGTTTTTACTTTCCATAGTAGATAGTAAATAGTGGAAGTATTGCATTCCACCTAAAGAAGTGATTTTGAGATTTTTACCAGAAATAAATTTTTGATGTCCCTGAATTTAAGAAAGCTGTGATCTGTACTGGTCTACAACATAACCCAAAAATGAAATGCTGGATAAATATCAGTTTAGCATTTAAGTAATTTTGTCATTGTTCCCGATGACAAATAACTATGTAGATGACAAATGCTCTAATGTTAGAATTCTTAATTTGTGTATTATGAAGGTTAATTACATTTCCTTTTTTAAGTAAACTATAAAGTAGTGTGCTATATTTTGAGTTATTAGGCAGCTCAAAGGAAAATGTGGCAATAAATTTGTTATAAAGCTTCTCATTAAATGACTGCTTACAACACTAAGGAAATTATAAATTCAGATAATCTATAACCTTGCAGAGGTTAATAAGGTATTGCAAATATCGTAATTATGATGATCAACAAATGCATATAAGTGAATATGATTCAAAGAATTCATAATCATAGTAGCTCAAATTAGCACAAGTAGCTACACCTGCATTGCACCTACACAACTGGTTTCGTGCAGTTTTTGGTGAATATAAGTGCATTACATGGAGCAGAATATTGTGTAGATATGCTCCACAAAATAAGGAATGTGATATATAAGATAAAGCTTGTGCAGATATTTGAACAAAACTGGCCATATGCTGCTGCACAAAATTGTGCCATTGAAAATGGCTATATGAAGAAGGGTGCACATGTCCAGTTTGACCTACATGTCTTGTTACCACATGCCTTTTACACATGTAGCAGAAGTTATGTTAATGCCATATTGTCACCCATTTGACAGTTTATACTGTACCAATTTTGTACTTTTGAAAAGTGATTTGCAAACATGAAAAATAGAAGCAAACCTTTAGTGAAATTGATTCTTCAATTTGAATCCAATGGAAAACTTTTGCATAAAACAATTGCATTACTAATGGAAACCAAAGTCTCAGGTACTAACTCCTTTCATCTCGCAATCAGTAGAAAGTTAACTCATTGGTAATTATTAACAGCTGAAGTAAATGTACATTTCACAAAAACTTTGTTATATCATCAGCTAAATAGATTATATTAATATTAGAAAATATTCATGTAGAGTAATAAGATTCAATAGGGGGAAAACATTTCAATAGATCTTAATGAAGTTCTTGTTATCAAAAGATGTGCTTTAGGAACATGTAGTTTTAAGTATATGTATTGACTTGACAAAAAAATATTTCAGTGCATAATTTCTCAACAAATTTGATTGTTAATTTGGTGAAAAATGCAATTTTTTAGACCTATGTTTGTTTTTTATATTTACGTCTGCCCCAACGTTAAGTTATATTGGAACGGTGAATGAATTGGGTGAAATGATGCTCAATGAGTCCAGGGTCCATGGAGCTTAGAGTTACCCAACATTCGTCTTGAAGGATAAGGGAAAACACCGGAAAAACCTTATCTAGGTAACTCACCCTGACCGAGATTCGAACTCGGGACCTCTTGAACGTGAGGCAGACATGCTACCATCTGCGCTACCGAGGCGGGCTTAGACCTATGGTTGGGATATTTTTAAAAGGTTATTTTGCAAATGGCAGTGCTATGACAACATTGTTATAAGGGCATTGAAAATCTGACACTTCAGTAAACTCAATACAGGTAGAGATTTCAACAAAATAACAGTTGCGAAGTGGCAAAGGAGAAAATAGCTCTAGGTGTGCATTTGTAATAAAACCTTTACATGCACATCTAACCAGCACATACTGAAAGTGACGTAAGTTAATTTCTAATAATTTTTTTTATGCAAGTTACCCAAAAAGATGAGTTTACTGCTACTAAAGATAGTGAAGGAGAGTTTACTAATAACAGTTCTAACACATGGTTAGTATATATCTACATATTATGCATGATTGGAGGAATTTAGTAACAGTGACAAATTAATCGAAAAAACTAATTGTAGTTGGTTTGACACTTCGTCACTTACATTTTTATATTATCGAGGGACTAGTTTCACCTCTCTCCAACTACTGTCTGTTGTCTGCTCTCTTCCTTCTGGTGGTGGAGCTATGAAGTTCATAGTTGAACTAAATGTGTAGTATAAATGGCCGATTGTAGATGTTATAACTACTTCCTTAACTCTGGCACTAATGTCTCTATGAAATATGCATTTCAAGTAACAGTACTGTAGAAATGGTGAATGTGAATATGACATGCAGAAATGTTGACAAAATATTTTGTGAAGTGTTTTTTATGTAATTTACATCCTCCAATGTTAATTCATATTGGACGACGAATGGAATGGATGAAATGATGCTCAAATGAGACTAGGGTCCAAAGAGCTTAGAATTACCTGACATTTGTCTTTCAGGATAAGGGAAAAGCCCGGAAAAAACCTTATCCAGGTAACTTACCCTGACCGAGTTTCAAACTCGGGACCTCGTGAACGTGAGGTAGACATGTTACCATCTACACTACCAAGGCAGGCTTTTGTTAAATCTTTTTAGTGTCCTGTAAAATTATCTTCAGAATGCATAACTGATTTTGCATGTGCAATGACAAAAACTGTGCAGCCAAAAATAAAGTTTTTTTAAATCACAAAATGTGAAATCATTTAAATAAAGGAAGTGCTACTTTACAATAAAAACTGTAACATAATCTTTAGTGAAAGATCAGTAAAACACTTCATAACTCATACTTTCACACCTTTCTGTTAAGTGTCATGTTTTCTGGGATAATCCATCACAAAGTAAAGATAACGAATGTAAGGCTTATGGGTAAAATGTCAAGTAGCTGTAGAAGACTATTCTAAAAGATGGGGATTAGCTATATGAAGATAAATGAATTTTAAACCAATTCACTTGGGTACTCACCATACCCATTGCTAGCTGTAGCATCAGATTTGATTATATGAGGAAAGCTTCAAATATAAAGTAATAATGCTGTACAACAAACAGTCATATTCCATTAAGCAGGTAACACCTTTGAAGTCTTCTAAGCAAAAATTAAATTGATTAATTGAGTTTCATAGTATACACAGCTGTTTGCGCACACGAGTTCAATTAACAACTGTGGCGGCTGCTGCTTCCTTATTTATAGCTTACATACTATCCGGAATGTTCTCAAACAATTAAGACGGTGCTAGAAAAAAGGACGAACTCTCCAGAAATCCATCTCCTTCCCCCCCCCCACTGTTTGGGCAAACTTTTATCTCGGCACTGCACTGCCCGTCTCTTTGAACTCATCGGCTGCACCACCTCGCCTCAACAATGCATTCACGATACTATGGAAGCTGATAACTTTCCTTTCACTTATCATTAAACATATTTAAACTCATGTATATACAACCCCTGCCATGCCCTAGTGGGCTAGAACATAATAGCTCTTTACAGAATATTTCAGGATTCAGTCCTGCTCTTTGGCATGGTGCTTTTAAGCCTGAGTATTCTTCCAGTGTTCACTTCACTGGGATCCTAGCGAGAGAAGGGGGAGCACAAAAGATCTTTAGGTTGAATGTTGATGCAGAAGGTTTAGCTTGGGTGCATAGCAGTTGTCCATCAATTTTGACTTCTTATCCATAGACATGAACCACATGTAAACAGCATTATCAGTGTGTCCATAATCAGTATTTTTGTTTTTTTATGTTGCAGTCTGACTAGACATTTTCTTGTATTTTCCTTTGACCCTTTATATGGGTATTCACTATATTTGATTTCTTTAGGCCTTTATTAAATTTCAAACTTTTTAAAATTTTCTTGTAGAGAAAATTGTTTTCTTTTACTTATTACTACTGGGTTGACATGTAGGTTAAACCACATGAAACATAAGTTAAAACATTTAAGTTTCTTTTAAACAGTTTGCTGGAGTATGGAATTAGATTAAACAAAAGATACCTTTCATGAAAGTGCTGAGGCAAATCATTGGTTAGGATGAACAGATCACTGTGCATGCAATGTTGTATGATTAGGGATGAGCAAACCACTCTCTGAATCCAGAAACACTGGTTATTCAGTAACTTAAAACGTCTTAAAAATTTATTCAAGGGTTCATATACCTCCTAAGATACAAAAAGGGGAATTTTTTTTTTTTTTTTTTTGGACTGAAATATTTATTAAAATGCATTTGTTAAATTTAACTATGATTTACATTATGTAAATTTTTTTTGTAACTTACATCCTCCAATGTGAAGTCATATGTACGCTGAATGAAATGCGTGAAATGATGCTCAAATGATCCAGGGTTCATACAGCTTAGAGCTATTCTTCCAGAATAAGGGAAAACCCCGAAAAACAACCTTATCCGGGTAATTCACATGAACGAGATTTGAATTTGAACCTCTTGAACATGAGACAAACATGCTACCATCTATGCTGCTGAGGCAAGCACATTATGTATAGGATGTAGGTCATATTTGAAATTGTAAGTGTATATTCATTCTCTCTCTAAAAATTTGACAGACCTATATCAATCTATATTATCTATATCAATGTAATTAGATAGTTTTCACAATTACAGTGGAAAAAGCTAAGCTCAAAAATGGGCTGTTCTCAAAATTATTGAAAAATTGCATAAATTTGGATTCTATTTCATTTAGATACAGTATTAACGGATATAAATCTTAAACTCGGCAATATGCCAGAAACTAATAAATTCATAAACTCTGTATCATTTCAGGAGCAGGAGTAGTTACTACTAGAGCCCACGTTCACTACGTTGTCACAGAACATGGCATTGCAGATTTGTTTGGGAAGACACTGCGACAGCGAGCACATGCCCTTATTAATATTGCTCATCCCAACCACAGAGAAGCTCTGGAAAAAGCAGCTTTTGATCGGCTGAAGGTTATGCCAGCACCTTGAACATAGGATCTTCGCTACTGGATGTCAATTGAAGAATCTTCCAGCACCAAAGCAATTGCCTAGTGCAAATTTGTTCTAGTAAAGAACTTAATGTGTGGAGTAAACTTAATGATTTAAAAATAAAGAAAATAAAAAAAAGGAGGCATACAATTGTAGTTATAAAAAATATAACTTGAGAGCACATGAAATATTAAACATATAGGTAATAAGTCTGTATAGCAATTAATTTCATATGTTTTAAATTAAAATCAACTAAAATTAAAAACAAACATACCTTTCAGTAGCTTTAAAGTAATACAAAATTAATGTGTATAACACATGTGATGAACTTGTTTTATTCTACAAAAGTGTGCAATTTATTTTAATCTGCTGTAAAGCTTACACATTTTATTTATGTTGTCTTTCTTTATAGCTCTCTAAGAATAATATGAAGCATTCCAGTAGACATGAATTAATTTAAAGCAACAGTTTACTTGCCTTTATACCAATATGTATTAAATATGAATGCATTGTTTTAAGACAAAGTGACCCTGCACAATAAGTTACAGAACCTAAATTGCAACAACTTCAAATGCAAGATAAAAGTTATAGATACATCAGAAAAGCTTGCACATCTTGAACCGAAGCCATCATGTACTAAAGTTTCTCTATTTTGTATTCGTCAGATTGATTTATGATAAAAATGTTGCTTTATAGAATAATAAACTTTGGCATACTGAGAATAAACTGAGTGAAATAATTCTTCCTTTCCTAAATCTTTTTAAGGCTTGCTTATATTACACAGAGATAAACATGTGAAAACTATCAGTGACAATAGAAAAGGAAGTCAATGGACAACTCTAAATTCATCAAGGATTATATAAATTTAAATTTGGAATTTACAGAAAGCCAACACAGACTGAAAATTAAATTAATATTGCTCAGGCACACTGCTAATATGGATAAGTGTCTGTCCGACCTTGTAGTCTTTCTTTATCCAGTTTTCAGCAATACTCAGCTTGGTTGCTTCATGAAATGCTGTTATTGTAACTTTGACCCATAAGCACATTGCACCCAATTTTGTCACATATATAAAAAGGGTTAGTACTTTTTAATCTGTTTAATACTATTGAGTATTTTAATGAATTCTTGACCATTCTGCCCAACCACATATTTATGTTGATGTTTTTCACATGTAATTCAGGTTTTCCTGTACAATGTTGCAGAAAATCGAATTATCTCTCTAATCTGAGTCATCTCAACAAGGTAATAGCCTTGTTGCAAGACTTAGACTAGGGAGATCCCTCAGTGAGTAAGGATTTGGGGAAATACAGTGACATTGTTTCTCAAGATGAGGTGAAAGAATGTGAAGGCAATTAGGATCCGGACAAGATGGTGAGGCGTCCAAACATGAATCTGAACCAATCCTAGGAGCTAAATTTTTTTTGTGGAGTAAAAAGAAATGTACATAGAAGGCAATTCCTTTCTTGGAAGTGTTGAAAACAGTGTTGTTATGATAAATTAACTTTAAAGAGAGTCGATTAATGACACTAAAAGTGTTGTTTAGGGTCATTAATCGACTCTCTTTAAAGTTAAAGTACATAGAAGGGCTCATAATATTGTAACATATCTTCCTAGGGTCGTAGAAAGTGCTAAGAACTCTCAAACTGTAGTAAAATGTTGGGTTAGTGACATCTTGGACATGATTGTTAGATGTACAAACCAGTACGTTAAATCCATCAAGCACAATTTTTCCAGAGAGACGTACATTACACCCACTGTGATTGAACTAAGGGTATTCAGTAGGTTGTATCTAGCAGGAGCTTTGGAGAAAAGGTAACAGTGTTGAGTTTTTCCTCATGATGAACATATTTTTGGCCACCTATGAACTTGGATCCCAGTCCTTACTGTCACTGAGCAGCCAAATACTGTTCTTATTCACATATTTGGAGGACAAGTGCTAATTGCTTATTTCTCCAGTGTTTACTCCCATAGTCATTTTTACAAATATTTTCCTTCTCCCCTGCTAACTCCCTTCCAACATTACAATTTATGTCTAATAATTAACTTATTTGTATCCCTTTTGTTAACTTCCACTTTTTAACAACTCACTCTTTGTAAAATGATTTTGTATTCTTATATAATCTCACATTCACTGTACATGGTATTCATTTTTATTCATTATTTCCCGACCTTCGATAGAGCAAGAATGACGTCATAGTTGACTGGTAAGTCTATCTTTAAGTCATAGTGCTCTCTACGGAGAAGAAGCAGTAATGTCTGCAGAACAGTAAGCAAATTACAGCACTGTGAGTATGGTTGTGCTCATAACTAATACAACCAGCCTTCCCTTTCACCCCCTCCTACGGTAATCGTGATTAACATTCTAGTACATTTCTACTCTAAGGTTAGTACCATGGATATGAAGACAGAGCACCACATCTTCATAGTTGAATGCTATTTTCAGCATTAAAATTGGCAACATATAGATATAATTTAAACCGTTGCATAGAGGAGTTTATGCAATGCTATGCGGCAATCAGACAAGTCCTTCCGAGCGTAATGTTGTCAAAAGTGTCCACATACCATCAAATTGACATATTTTTGTTTGCGACATTAACATCTTACCTTTTATCAGTATAAGAGATAATTTTTTTGTCATTCTCACATTTAATCAAAATGTTTATTAATGCTGGTATCCTATGTCTTTTAAAACCAATAGGTGAATCAAACATTTCCAAGACTCAGGTTCAGTTACTCACAAAATGAGAGACACTGGACGCTATGAAGTGAGTGGTCCCAATCTAGAAGTAATAAATACAATAAAAAAGTAATATAAATATATAATATAAATCTGTTTCTTGCCTGCCTCCATGGTGTGAGGTAGCGTGTGTGCGCCTCACACTCAAGAGATCACAAGATCCAATCTCGCTAAGGATTAGGTACCTGGATACAGGTTTTTCCAGAATTTTCCCTTATCTTACGTAGACGAATGTTGGGTAACTCTGAGCTCTAGGGACCCCAGACTCATTTGAGTATCATATCATCCATTCATTCATTTATTAATTCATCATTCGATATGATGTGCATCATCATCATCATCATCATCATCATCATCATGATGTGTTGCATCACCTTTCAGCCTGTGCTCATGTCACTCCCATTGTATGCTTGTTGAGATGATGTACTATTACCTGAGTATTCTTTCCACTTGCCTTTGGTTGAACTTTGGACTTCTCATCTTCTTTGATGTTTCAAACACAGGTTAAAATGGCAGACATACTAGCTAAATGCATAGAAAGTGCTCTATGATAATTGAAAAGCTTAGTGAACGTATCAGAAATATAGAAACAACAGCAAAGGAACATAGAACATAAAATATAAAGAACATAAAATACAAACAATTAGAAAAATCAGCAGTTGCCACACATTTTTGTGGGAAAAAAAAAAAAAAATGCAACATAAATCCAGAACCAAAACTATTTAAACATACACAGGAAAACAAGAATTGTCCACATGGGAACAAATTTTAATTTCAGAAAATAGAAACAAAGTATTCAATTTCGACATCCCCCTAAAAGATCTGTTCAGCAAGTTCCTCGAACCACCACCAGAAGACCTCTGACAAAATATAGCCAGCTACACCACTGGGAACCAGTTGATGGATGGTTGACAATGGAGGAAAGTAGCCTCTGAAACATGTTTTGGGAAATTTAAAAGTACGTGTTGTTTAGTGTCATTAATCGACTCAGCTTTAAATTTAATTTATTACAACACTGTTTTCAATACTTCCGTGAAAGGAAATTCTAAAATTAGGCAAACAAGTCTTTAAGAAGTGAAATTATACCACCTGATTGTACATGGTGAAACAGCTGATAAAAAATGGTGGACGAGGTAACCTCTTTAAAATTTAAAACCCATCACGGATTCAATGAAAATTTTGGTAATAAAAAGCAAGACATAAAAACATTCTTAAAACTTCAAAAAAAGAGAAACATTTTGCAAATATAAAATTCATAAAACTGTGCCCACGAAATAAAGAACACCCCAATTTGTCCAGAAGGAAACACAGCAATGGAAATCAACAACAAAGAGCTGCTGAGAAAAAGGTTTTACAACTAGAAATTAACTAACACTACAAACAGTTGGAAGAAATAGAATTGAAACTTTATAAACTACATTCAGTTTTAACGAAAGTGCTGTGAAACGCGATGTGGGAAAACATCGAACAACACTATTATTTTACTACTAAGTAAGAAAATGAAAGCAAAAGCCGTAAAACTAATTTACTAATTTAACAATTTGAACAACATTTCTTCACACCGAAATCATACCAGAAAAAACATTAAAGAATAAGAAAAACAACGGAAATAGCAACTTGAGTCCTTTAGCAATCAGTGCACAAGCTAAATGCAAAAGTGAAATAAGTATGCAAAAACAAGCATGCAAATCTTTGAAAACGTGGTAAACCTACCTAATCAAAGCTTCTCCACAAAAGTATTGGATCTTATAAACAAAGGATTAAAAATTTGTGTCCGTTTCTCAACTGATATTGAAGATTACAGATATCAACATTTTGACAGTGTCTACCAGTATCCAAACAAAATTCGATAAAAAAAGAAAGGTAATATACACCAAGAAAAAGGTAACAAGATAGTTATAATGGATAAAGCTGTTTATATTGAAAAAAAAATGGAAGAAATGCTAACTGACAGTGATTATGAAGCCATTAACAAAAATCCTCTTAACAACTTGCATACAAGCATTTGGAAAAAAAAAAAAGAAACATGGCAAAATCAAGCATAATACGAAACAAATATACAGTTAGACGATAAACCAACCTTACCTAGACTTTATGGCTTACCCAAAATACACAAACCATCATCAACAATGAGACCTGTAGTTAGCAGTATAAATTCACCAACATACAAACTTGCAAATTGGCTAATAAATAATTTCAACTCTTTTCCTAAATTCGATAGCCTAAGCATAAAAAACACCAACAAACTTACACAACACATTAACCGCTTCGCCGATGGCCATTTAAAACCTGCACGGCCGGGAACGGATACCTAATAAACAGAACAAGACATTTAAATTGTTAAATGCCTCAAAAATGCTTCATAAATAAATATTTGTATCTTCCATATTTATTAAGTTATTTCAGGGAAACAAAAACTGGTTTAAAGCCCATTAAAAGCAGTATACATCTGCGGTATCATTAAAATAGAGACTATATTAATAAAGCGCTGAAATTTCATTAATTTGTATCACTGTAAAGAAAGCCATTCTTTGCGTCGAATGCACCTAATTCTGAATAATTTTGTTTTACAAACTATATGTGTATATCAGCTGAATAAACGAAGTGTTGGGTTCAAGGTTTATAGGTTTCAGTTTGTTAACATGTAATAATAACTGTTTATATTGCGTTATACATGCTGGAAAGAAAACTCCGTCAGCATCTCTCTAATTGCACAACGGAAGTTTGTTAGCTGACGTAACTTTTTTCTTCGCTCAGTTCATATAGTAATTTAGACTGTGTCAGAGTTCCAAGCAATTTCTTTAGCTAAAAAACAGTTGAAATAGTTTCCTCAGTGCTAATCATGGCTTCAACTAGTAATGTAGCAAATCAATTAGCTAGTGTAGGACGAGTGCGGGCTTCTGATATTACATCAGAAAATGTGGGAGACTTTTTGCTGTTAGACAGTGATTTGGACATTGATGGCGAGTTTTCAGATTTTGAGGGGGGTGTTGAGGATATAGGTAGCAGAGAGGAGGAAAATGACTCATTTCCGACAGGTGTTCGTGAAGAATCAACATTATGGAGGTGTCAAAATAACTCTAACACAAATAGACATATGTTCATGAGCACAACCTCTGGTGTACAACTGCATACTCAGCTAACTTCTGACAGCCAACCAATTGACATTTTCACAAATTTTTTTACTACTGACTTACTGTCTCTCATTGTTTCGGAAACAAATGTATATGCGAGTAGGGTGAAGGAAAACCTGATTGCTAAAGGCAATTTAGGACCTAAGAGTAGATTGCAGAAGTGGACAGAAGTAACAATGAATGAGATTTACAGACTACTTGGTCTAATTATGCTCATGGGTGTTATTCGTAAACCTACACTAGACATGTACTGGTCTACAGATGACATGCTAGCTACCCCATTTTTTGGGAAATGCATGTCAAATAACAGGTTTACTTCCATTTTGTGCTTCCTTCATTTCACCTGCACAGAAAATGTGAATGATAAACTATCCAAAATCAGACCAGTTTTTGATTACATTATTTCAAAATTCAAAGAAAATTATGTGCCTAGTGAAAAGATCACTGTTGATGAAAGCCTGATGCTTTGGAAGGGCCGTTTAGGTTGGAAACAATACATCAAAACAAAGAGGGCCAGATTTGGCATAAAGGGTTTTGATGTATGTGAAAGTAAAACAGGATATCTTTACAATAGCTGCATATACACTGGCCAAGGGACTGATAACACTGGAGACAAAGATTTGGGGTTATCTGGTTCCATAGTAATGCACCTGATGGAATCTGTACTTGATCAGGGTAGGACTGTATATTTAGATAATTGGTACAGTTCCCCTAAATTATTCATGGTCTTACACAAAAGAAAAACAAATGCAATTGGAACAGTATGCTCAAATCGTATTGGTTTGCCAAAAGATGTGAATACGAAGGCTCTAAGAAGAGGAGAAATGCAGGTGCATCAGCTCCCACCCTTGACCTATGTTGCTTGGCAAGACAGGAGCGTTGTTACAGCATTATCCAATTGCAGCTCTAAGATTTTGATGATTGACACTGGAAAAATTGATGCTCATAACAAAATGTCAATTTTCAAGCCCGATATTATCCAGGAATATAATATGCATATGGGTGGAGTGGATCTAGTAGATCAGGTATTACACGCATATCCCTCTTTGCGAAAAACAAATGGTATAAAAAAGTATTTTTACACCAGCTGGATATAACCATATACAATTGTTTAGTAATTTGGAGAGCTCTAAACCCACGAAAGACAATGACATACCTGGACTTTCGCATATCAATGGCTTGCAGCCTAATTGAGCAGTATAAAATTCAGAGACCTCTCCATACTGGGGGTAAAAAATCCACCAACCCAGCACCCCTCAGACTTGAAGGAAAACATTTTCCTAAAAGGGTACCACCCACAGCAAAAAAGTTGAGTCCCTTCAGAAAATGTTTGGTGTGCCGCAAGAAAGCTGTCTGAAAGGAAACTAGTACGATTTGCCGTGAATGTGGAGATGTGCCCTTGTGTGTTGATCCCTGTTTTGAGGTGTACCATTCAAGAAAAAACTTTTAAAGGTAAGCTTTTACTTCTTATAGAATTTATTTAAATTTACTGTAAAACATAAGGTTTAAAAGAATTATCATTAAATACGCATTAAATTCATGTATGCACAGGACGTCTATACACGTCCATATCAGTTTGGGGCCTTTTAACTTGGACGTCATATGACATCCATATCGGTGAAAGCGTTAAGGATACTGAACCAAAATAGTTTTGTTCGATGTTAAATCACTGTTTCCCAGCATACCAGTAAAACAATTCCCACCGTTGATAGACAAATGGCTCAAATCACTTGGAATGTCATCACCTAAAATTTCAGATTACATCGAACTAACCAAATTATGTATAGAACAAAATTTCTTCCGGTTTCAAACAAAATATTTCCCCCAAACTTCAGGTTTAGCATTGGGCAAGCCCCTATCATCCTTCCTGGCCGATCTGTACACAAGTGTATTAGAAATGAGAACCACCAAAGGTTTCCCTGGATGTTTAAACTCTGGCAGCGATAGGTAGACATCTTTGCAATAGTACCAAAAAAAAAAAAAAAAAAAAAAAAAAAAAAAAACCTGTGATGCACTAAAACTTTTAAACATACAAGAAAAAAGCATAAAGTTCACTGTAGAAATAGAAAAAGACGAGCATTTACCATATTTGGATCTAAAAATTATCAGAAATAATAAACTTTGGCATTTACAAAAAACCAACACAGACAGACAACTAATGGCTACAACCCAAGATCCCTCAAACAGGCAATCTTCAATAGTTGAACACACAGACTGGTCAACATCCCTCTCACAGCAGAAGAATACAAAAAAGTGAACTTAGCAAAAGAGAAGAAGCTACTAAAGGAAACCACAACCCTCTCAGCTACAGAAACTAAAATGACCTTCAAAAAATTCACTTACCATCCACGGGCCTTTAATAAATTAAAAAAAGTGTTCAAAAAACAAAACATTCAACTAGCACCAGTCAACCATTACTCCTTAAACAGCCTAATATGCTCGAACATCAAAGATGGCATTCCATCTAACAAAAAATCTAGTATATACCAAATTGTATGCTGTGACTAGTCAAATTTATATTGGAAAAACCAAAAGAAATTTAGAAACAAGAGCAAAGGAACACTGTAAGAACATAAAATACAAACAATTAGAAAAATCAGCAGTTGCCACACATTTTTGTGAGAGAGAGGGAAAAAAAAAAAGAAAAAAAAAAAAAACGCAAACTAAATCCAGAACCAAAACTACTTAAACACACAACAGGAAAACAAGAACTGTCCACATGGGAACAAATTTTAATTTCAAAAAATAGAAACAAAGTATTCAATTTCGTCATCCCCCCAAAAAATTTGTTCAGCAAGTTCCTCGAACCACCACCAGAGGACCTCTGACAAAATATAGCCAGCTACACCACTGGGAACCAGTAGATGGCTGGTTGACAGTGGAGGAAAGTAGCCTCCGAAACATGTTCCGGAAAATTTAAAAGTGTTATTTAATGTCATTAATCGACTCGCCTTTAAATTTAAGGTTAGTTGTATTTTATTTTTCTAAATTATCTTTCATATATGTCATATTTGAACCTCGCAGCATCCAGTGCTGCCATAGGAATTCCTGATGCTTAGGGAATCTTGCTTACAAAGGAGGTGTAGAGTGACTTTTCAATGGAGCTATATGCTGGAAAATAGCCTGAGGTCCCTTCTGTGACAGAAATAAATCTAGTGAGGTGGTGAAAAGAATGATCAAGCCATTATGTGGGGCTGATTGTAACATCATTGATATGGATTTGATTAGTGATTTGAAAAGAAGCTGTCCTATGTTGTGTGAAAAAATAAAGGACAGTTGTCTCCACAATTTGCTTCAATCAAAAGAAGGATACAATGCACCAGCATGTTTGGCTTAAGTGCTGAAAAGACTGCTTTCCTACAATCTGCAAGTGAAGAAGAGTGTGATTCTTGTACCTTCGTTTCATGATGATGCCATTGATTCTTGGAGATCAAAACAAGCCATAGATTATTAGTTTCTACTATCCACCAAGGGTGGCATTGATATTGCATACCAAATGTGTGCTACGAGGGTTTGCTGATAAGTCCTGGCCTCACAATAAATAAACAAATTAAAAAAAAAACATTAAAATCCTTTTTTTCTCAACATAGTCTCCAGAAAGGCTAATACATTTGTCATATCAGTGTTCTAATTTAACTAACCATCTCTATAGTGCAATTTATCATGGTCCTCAAAAAAGCTGTTTTCTGCATCAATGACCTCGATGCTGTGAAATGTTCATCCTCCAAGATATTTTTTGAGGTTCAGGAACAGGTGGTAGTCACTGGATGCTAGATCTGGCAAATAGGGTGGAAGTTCAAGCAATTTGAACTGTAAATTCACACATTTTTCCCATTGCAATGACTGAACGATGGGCCAGAGCATTGTCTTGAAGAAACAATATTATTTTCTTTGCCAAATGAGGTCTTTTTCCTTTCATGTCATCAAACTGTAGTAAGCTTGTGTAGTAGTCATCAGTGTTACTTTTACCCTTTTCCAAATAATCAATAAAAATAATTCCCTGTGCATCCCAGAAAACACTCATCATAACCTTGTTAACTGACAAAATTGATTAACAAATGCATGCTAACAAAATTGACTTAGCATACCACCTTATGTATACCACTGTTTTCACTGTGATTTACTGTCTGGAGTGTAGCGATGTGTCCAAGTTTCATCCAAGCCATCTCAAAAATTCACTGCTTTAATAAAACAGGTTAGTCATCCTATAGATCTTTGACAAATACATCATGCCATCTACTGATGACATGAAGGGGGGAAAACACTACAATTTGCACCAGTCAAGACTCAGCTGATGGGAGCAAAAGCTCTTGAAACATGTCCTGTGAAAAACAGTGTGAGTGAAGCAATGTGTCAATATCTTCTCGATTCAATTTTATTTTAACTTGTGCTTCACTGTCTCTACACCTCTTTCAACTTTTATACTTGTCACTAGTGCTCGTTTGTTTCATTTTAAACTCTGCAACCCACCTTTTAATCATTGTATATGAAGGGGTAGTCTTTCAGTGTACTGTTCAATTCCTCCATTTTCGTGAAACCTCTTCATTGTCTTGACCTGAACTATAGATACAAGCTAGTCTACAGTTAAACTATATGATGCTATCTGTCAACTGGCCCAGTGGCGCCATCTCTAGGTGAGGACAGGGACTTATCAGCCAACCCTTGCACTTGCAGCATGAGCAGAAATGTCAAGAACTGGAAATGGATGTTTTTTTATAATGATGAATGTGAGCGGTATAAAGTCACAAATAATTTACATTGCAATCAACTGGAAATCGTCATAGAGAGTTTTCCTGAAGACATAGGCCCACCAGCTAGTGCTTGGTGAGCTAAACCAAAGAAGTGTGAGATAAGTTAGAATCCCCACTAATCTACAAATGTGGCTGAAAAAGTTTTGTCCCATCGATAATGATCGAGAACTGTCAACCCCACCAACCCACAAAAGATGTAGGTGCCCTACCTGCACAATGGCAACAGATTTCAGAAGGATGACAAATTATGAATGCAAAAAATGTCACAATGCAACCTCTCTGGCTCCTGCAAATATCATGTGTGGAACAGATGTGTTGCTAAAGTTCCATAAAGCAAAAAGAAACAGATAATTCTGCAGTAACAGTGCATTTCTGGGATCATAATCACAACATAGAACATAAAACCCAAATACTAAAATCAGTTCACATGAATCAAGAACTAAACACCTGGGAAAACATTTACATAAAAAAAAAAAAATTCAAAACACATTTAACAAATTTTGAATATGCATCAGAAGAAAATATTTTACATAGCCTCATTGGATCATCACCAGATGTCTCATCTCTGGAGAAACATGATCAGCTGGAACACCAAAGTTCTAGCCAGTCAACAATTTCTTGACAACACCTTCAACTGGAGGCGAAATGCATTGAAAGAAAATTTGTAGTATGTGAAGTACAACGTGACTCAGTCAACTCATAGTATAAATTTAATTATTACATTACTTCAGTGTTAATTCCAATTTAGCTTTTCAAATTTGTTTAATAGTTTAATAGAGAAGATCTAATTAATATTTTATGTTTAAATGTTCATAGGATTAGAGAAAAACATTAATGAAGTAAAAAAGAAGGAAAGTGAGCAACTTTGGACAAGAACTAGTGAAGTCAAAGAAATGGTTTCATAGTGAGAAAGTTTCCATTATATGGACATGAGGAAGACCTAAAGCATATAATGTTGATTGTAAAGGAACAGAAAACCTGAGGGGAAGCTTCTTAAATGCAAATGGTTTGGAGGACAGAAGAAAAAGTTTGTGTCTATATTTATATACTGTAAAAAAATAGGGACGTGGATTGTAATGGGAAAGATGGGTACGAATACTGCAAAGGGAATATCTACTCATGATGAAATACTATACCATGCTGAGGTGTTGCTCCTGGACCTTAGTGTTGGGATGCTACAACATCCTGTCCTCGGGACTGGTTTGATGCTCTGGGTTACGATGTCCTCTCGCAGTTGTCCACAGCAGCTGCAGGAGTGAGTGATGATGAGTATAAGGGCGCTCAACTACAGAGGTCATCAGCGCCCTTTTTAAATGAAACTGGTCATGGCAAAAGCCAGATATAAATTATTCTAAAACAGTATATGTTAAAAAAGACAAAAAATACATACGCCTTGAAAAAAAAAAAAAAAAAAAATAAAAAAAAAAAATAAATAAATAAAATAAAAAAGTCATCCAAAAACCATAAATTCTATTTGCTAAATCCGAAAATCTAATCTCGAAAAGAATCTAAAAACCTTCTCCACTACTGCGTGATCGTCCGCTAGCATTTCTGCAAAGCTGACCGGCAGCTGCAGAGACGTCCTAAGGTCTGCTAGGTGAAAACACTCTAACAGCACGTGTCGTACAGACAACGCTTCATTGCAAAATGGACATAGTGGAGAAGGCTCCTTTTTAAAAAGAAAACTATGAGTAAAAATGCAGTGCCCAATTCGTAACCGAGCCAAACTCACCTCCTCGCGACGAGATGACCGACAGGAGGTAACCCAGGGAATCGGAAGTTCTTTGACAGATCTAAGTTTATTATTGCGGAGAGCAGACCACTCTTCCTGCCAGCAGGTTTGCACAGCTCTCCGCAATTCGGCCCTAAAGTCTTCCCATGTCACAGATGGTATTCGAACCCTGGGCTTCATGATAGCCGTCTTGGCTGCTGAATCCGCCATTTCATTCCCCCGCAAGCCTACGTGACCAGGGATCCATGCACACACCACGTTAACGCCAGAAGCGTGTAAAACGTGGAGGGCATCCTGTATACGCTGCACAATAGGGTGGTAGTTGTACAGCTGCCGTAGGCTTTGAAGAGCACTGAGGGAATCACTCAGGATTAAGCAGTCCCCCAACTTTCGTCGGCGTACGTGTAAAATGGCCCGGTATATTGCATAAAGCTCTGCAGTAAAAATGGAAGTGCTAGTGCGGAATCCGAATGTATAGGGTTCGGTTCCACACACGTAAGCACAACCAACGCCATTTGAGTTCTTGGAGCCATCAGTATAAATTACAAAATGGTCCTCATATCGCGATAAAAATTCTAAAAAACATGTGCGGATACTAGACATAGACATGGTAGATTTATCATATTTAGTCATGCCCAGATCAACCGGGGACGCTCTGCACAACCAAGGAGGGTATGTCCTCTCCCCCCTAGGATACATCTTGGGCATGTCAGTATCAAGATGTCTAAGGAGCTCCCGGAAACGAAAACCAGGTGGCTTTGGTTTAATAGTAGTGTTCCTATAACGCACGTCCATGAAGGTATTAAAGAACGGCGTAAACGATGGATGTGTGGGCATGCAATTAAGTCCACAGCCATAATTGGCTAATAACATGTTGCGCCTGTACTGCAGAGGAGGTTCTGCAGACTCAGCATACAGGCTTATAACTCGGCTCGTTGGAAATGCCCCAACAGCTATACGTATGCCACAGTTATGGACTGTGTCTAATCTCTTCAGCACAGATGGTCGTGCTGAGCCATAAACGATACTACCATAGTCTAATTTAGAACGGATGAGTGCCCGATAAAGTCGCAATAACACTGTACGATCCGCTCCCCACGATTTTCCACTTAGTACCCGCAAGATATTCAAAGATCGGTCACATCGTGCCTTCAGTTGTGCTATATGCGACGACCAACTAAGTTTTCTATCAAATATCAATCCAAGGAACCTCGTCTCATCTGCAAAAGGTAGTAGATCAGCGCCTAGCCGGAGCCTTGGAGGTAGTCGACTCTGCTGACGCCAGAAGTTTACACAGATGGTTTTCTCAGCGGAAAATCGGAAGCCGTTTTTTAAACTCCAACTCTTAAGGTTGTCCAAGGTGGTCTGAAGACGGCGCTCTAAAAACGGAGTGCGCTGAGATGTACAGTAGACGGCAAAGTCGTCTACAAATAGGCATGACGAGACACCTGGAGGTACACATTTCGAGATAGAATTAATCGCAATAGCAAACAACGTAACACTTAATACCGATCCCTGTGGTACACCGTTCTCTTGAACAAAAAGGTTCGAAAAAACCGAGTCAACCCTTACTCGGAATACGCGGTCTTTCAGGAATTCCTGAAGAGTGGTAGGCGTCCACGTATATTCCAGGTGTGCAGAGTACGTAGCAACCCTGCCCGCCAACACGTATCATAAGCCTTTTCGAGGTCAAAAAATATTCCGACTGTTTGACAGTTCTTAAGAAATCCGTTCATAATCTGTGTCGACATGGACACAAGATGATCCACTGTTGAACGGCGTCGTCGGAAACCGCACTGGATGTTATTCAGTAGGTTGTGCGTTTCCAGCCACCATACCAACCGCCCATTTATCATGCGTTCCATCACCTTGCATACGCAACTGGTGAGGGAAATAGGGCGGTAGCTAGAAGGGAGGTGACGGTCCTTGCCAGCTTTCAAGATAGGTATAATGGTAGCTTCTCGCCACTTATCAGGAAACGTGGCATCAACCCAAACACGGTTATAGACCTCGAGCAGGAATGCCTTACCTTCAGGTGAGAGATGTTGTAACATTTGAACGTGGATTCCGTCCGGTCCTGGTGCTGTCAGTCGCGATGACGAAAGAGCGTGTTCTAGCTCTGCCAAGATGAAGAGGCGGTTATAGTCTTCAAGGTTTCTGGAACTAAACACGAAACCTTGAGATTCTACCTGAGTCTTAATTGAGATAAACTCAGGAGCATAATTGCATGAGCTAGACACCTGAGCGAAAGCACAGCCGAAGGTGTTAGCCACAACAAACGGATCAACAACAACTCCTGCAGTTGTTTTCAGACCAGCGATTGGCAGGTGGGTTGATTTTCCGGCCACGCGCCTTAATTTATCCCATACAACAGATGAGGGTGTACATCTGTTAAAAGATGATACAAATTTGTTCCATGAGGCCTTTTTGCTATCCTTAATTATTTGCCTAGATTTTGCACGCGCTTTCTTATACTCAATTAGATTACTTAGCGTAGGGTGTCGTTGGAATACCCTTAGAGCACGTCTACGAGCACGAATAGCATTCCGGCAGTCGTTGGTCCACCATGGGACAGGAAATCGACCGGGTTGGGTAGCCGAACGTGGAATAGACTGTTCTGCAGCGGAAAGAATTTTCTCTGTGAGATGATCGACTAAATCATTCACAGAATCGTGCTCGTTGTATTCAAAGACAGCCAACTGGGTGTAAAGATTCCAGTTGGCACGATCAAAGCGCCATCTAGGGATACGTGAGGGAGACACATCTTGTGCTAAGAGACTAAGAAGACATGGAAAGTGGTCGCTGGAATGTAAATCAGAGATGACATTCCACTGTAATGAAACAGCTAACTGGGATGAACACACTGCCAAATCGATGTGCGAATAGGTGTTAAACGCGTCTGAGAGGAATGTGGGCTCTCCGGTGTTCAGGAGAACCAAGTTATTGCTCTCCAGGAATTTTGCAATGAGGTTGCCTCTCGAACATGCCCGATTTGAGCCCCAAAGTGGGTGATGGGCATTAAAGTCTCCAACTATTAGAAATGGTGTTGAAAGTTGGGAAACCAGATCTTCAAGGTCAACTAACGAGAGGTCATCTGATGGCGGGAGATATACAGTGCAAATGCAAAATTCTATTGATGGCAGCTTAATCCTTACAGCTACAGATTGTAAATCAGACTGTAGCTGTAACGGATCTACAAATATGTCATCCCTGAGGAGCATCATAGTACCCCCGTGTGCAGGAATGCCCTCTTCTGTTTCAACATCACACCTCAGTGGTGTGTAGCGTCTGATTTTAAAGTTGTCTTGTGGTCGTAGCTTAGTCTCTTGTAAGCATACCACTAAGGGGTGATGCTTACTGAGCAAAAGTTCCAATTCTGGTCGATGCGCTCTTAATCCTCGTATGTTCCATTGTAGGATAGCCATTGGAACTATGGGATATAAGATGTAAAGGTAGTCTACATTAAGACGACTTCATGGGCGGCCGAATCAATTTGCCCTTTTTCTTTGGTGTAGGGCTAGTTTCGGCAGGTTTATCCTGCCTCTTCTTTGCTGCAGATGTAGCAGCGTGGTCAGCTGTTTCATGCTCCATATCCTCTATGGAAGAGGACGGTTTTCCTTCTACAACCTTCGATTCGAGGGGCTCGAAGCGATTGGAAATTCCGACCGACGTAGATGACGGTCGCCGGTCGTAGTCCTCCCCAGAAGATGACTCCGACGATGATCTCGGAGACGCTCTAGGGCTACGTTTCTTGGACTTTTCTGGAGCAGACTTTGTGCTTTCTTTCAGGAAGGCAGTTCTATCATACTGCGTCTTGAACTTGATCTCTGGTGCTTGGTATACAATGGGCAATTTCGTCCTGTTGTTAGACGTGGATGCTTTGTCAGGCGACTTCACTGACTTGTTATTTTCAGTAGTCTGTGTTCTCGGAGTTTTAGATGGTGTTACTGATGCTCTTGGTTGCGATCTAGGCACTAGAACTTTCTCGGATATTGTTGCCCCATTTATATCAGATGTTTGGGTACCAGCCTCCCGTTTCGGTGACGGAGTAGCCGCCACAGAGCTATAGGTACGGGAGGTGGTTGAAGAGGGCTTGAGGATACATAGAAGTTTCCGGGCTTCCGAAAAGGAAACCTTTTCCTTAACCCGGATCTCCTGAATAGCTCGCTCTTCAATATAACGGGGACATTCTCGTGAACTTGATGGATGTTCACCGCTACAATTTACGCATGCTGGAGGTGATGTACATGCATTTTCATGCATGCCGGCTCCGCAGCTGACACATGTAGGTGCGCCTTTACAGAATGCACTAGTGTGACCGAACCGCTGACATTGGTAGCATCTCAGAGGGTTAGGTATGTATGGTCTAACCTCAATCACTTCATATCCTGCCCTGATTCTTTGAGGGAGATCTACCCGATCAAAGGTCAGGAACAGGGTACGAGTGGGAACCATATCCCCTCGTTCTCTCCTTTGGACACGATAGACCGCAGTTACGCCTTGTTCCTGGAGGTTCTCCTGAATATCCTCGTTGGACATTCCATCCAACGCGCTAGTGTTTACAACACCGCGCGAGGTATTCAGGGTCCTATGCATCTCCACTTTGACTGGATAACTGCCCAGCATGTTGGCTTTCAGTATCTTTGCTGCTTGGGATGCTGTAGTTGCTTCCACCAGCAGCGTGCCATTTCTGGATTTTGTACATGATTTAACAGCACCAGCTATTTTGTCAAGACCTTTCTGTATAATAAACGGATTAACCGTAGAAAACGTTCTACCTTCCTCCGTTCGTTTAATAACTAAGTAGCGAGGACCACACTCAACTACTTGTTTATCACTGTTTTCAAATAAATCTTTTCCACGTTTATTGTGTTTTGGGGGGTGTTGTTTAGCCATAAATGTTGGTCTAAATTTCATCCCCCAGTGCTCCCCACCCACCACGGAGTCCAACAAGGGGTCATCCCACTGGGATGACAGGGCTACACAGGGGATATAGCGAGCTCGCCGTCCCACTCACCCTGGAGGTCGGTACAATACCTAGTCCTGGCCGATTGATTAGGGGTGGGTTAGTCCCTAACCTCCCGTTTAGGCGAAGCAGAAGCCAAAGTAGTGTATTAGAAATGCGCACCCTCCCCGAATTCAGAAAAAATAACTGTTACGAGCTCAGATACGCATCCCTCAACTACCAGGACAAACCTTTCCACCGACACGGGTCTCCACGCACGGCCTACACGTGGGTGGGCCTGTTGACCATCTCCCTCAACCACGAAGAGGAGCCCACTCGAGGGAGACTGTTGGCTCGGGACCCCGGGTTCGCCAAACCCGTACCTACCGAAGTAGGCCCCTGGGGGGACAGCAGCTGCAGTCGTCGCATGAAAACCTCATACCTCGGGCATAGTATTGGATGGGAAGATATGAAAGTAATTGACTAAATAAATTGAAGAATTGTTTGACTTTTTTTAAATATTTCAATTTTAATTCTTTCAGAAGTTAACATAAACACATCGTTAACACAAAATTAATATATGATTTCAGAAGTGTCACAATTTGTTTTACATTGATAATTACTTCTCCTTAATGATTCTACACAGATTGTTTTGCTTGCATCCTCTAGGGCATCCATGTACAAAATAACATTTTTGCGTCTTTACTTGACATCTATAAGTAGAATGAAGTTAATTCTAACTTTTCTGAACTTATTGAATGGGCTGTTGCTATGGCAAATCAATAATTTCTTATTGGTTTGTCATCTTTTAGTTGCACATTTTTCATGACCATATTTGGTCATCTTCATAATCTTTTTTTAAAATCATTTTTAAATAATTTAACATTCAAACAAACAACATTTCTTAAAAAATGTAAACTAATATTATCATGATGTGTGTTTGGAGGAATAATCAATCAACCAACCACAAATAATTTTTATATTAATATTATCATCATTCAACACATTAAGAATATTCATTTTCCTTTGCTTCCACCTCTTCAATCACAATTTTTACCTTCAATTGTTCTGTTTAATCTAGTCCCCTTCCTACCACAATTTTTAATAATTTCTAATTAATTGTTTTCTCAATACATTTAAAATAACAAAATTAAAATATTGACAACTTTTTTAAAATGAGATTTGATCTAAAATAACTGTTTCAATACTGATAAGAACAATAAGCATCATCAAGAATTTGACTCAGTTATGATTCATGCTTCTAGCTTATGACAAAACCACAATCGAATAGAGGGGCCAGAAAAAACATGGGCTGGACAAATCTAATATGTGATGGGCTGCTTCATAAGAAAAATGGAATAAGGCAGTTGTAATGAGAAAATCATTTATGGAACCACAATGTGACAAATATTCTGGAACTTGATGTTTTCCTATGTGCAAGGTACGAGGAAAGGTGGGATGCCTGTCTCATGAGAAATAACCCAACTGCAGGCCTTGTAAATTGCAGGAGTTTTAAATGTGCCACAAGGAGGATTCTGTGTGAGTATTGTTGGTGTCATTGATTTAAGCAGAGAAATGGCCTTACTCTCCAGTGAAGTACTATTTTCATCACATTGACAATATTGTCAAAACTGCTTATTTTTTAACATGCCTAATAATAGGAAAGTAGACCTAAAAGAGGCAGAAAGTATTTCATTAAAAGAAACAGGGAATGAAACAAACACAATAATGAATGATATTAGCTGTTACATAAATTCAATGGGGAAAAATTATTCAACCACTTATGTCATTCAGAAAAGAACTATGCTCAAAGAAAACTTTCCAAAGGGCTTAGTGATTCACTGCCAAGATAAGGGCTGGATGACAATGTAGCTGATGAACTGTTTGAAAATGCGCATCTGGGTCACTGCTAGAGCTAAGAGAGCCATGCTAGTTTTGACTGCTTGTAAAGGAAGCTGAAGCAAAATAAGCTTGTTGCACAAAAGACAGAGTTTGTTGTAATACCTGGAGGAATGACTTCAAAACTGCAGATGCTAGATATGGCCATAAATAAGCGATTTCAAAAAACTGAAAAATATATTGAGGTTGGCTCCTGGAAGAAGACCATGCCCTTATCATATGGTAAGAGTAAGAGCTATCAGTCACCATTTTGTGCAAGTGGATTCTGCATGTAAGTATGTTATATGAGTGATTAAGTTAAGAAGTCTTTAGATATGTATAGAGAGAGTATATATATTTGGAACCATAAAATAATGAAATTAAAAGTATGGTTGTTTTATGGTGAAGCTGCGCATCTTGCATATGAATGCTCCTCACAGTTTATTACATTGGGAAGATTTTCATAACTACTGCCCAAGTTGAAGACATTTCTAAAATATTTAGGGGAAAATCCCATTCAGGCACAAGTTTTTTTTGTGTAATGTTTATGTCTGGTTTTATATTGTCCTTAAGTTCGTCTGTGACATGGTATTGTTTCCATAAATTTTATTTTTAGGATTTTCACAGTAAGATCTGCAAAACATTAAGGGATATAATACTTTAAAAATTACCCTGTTATCAAAAACTGTCTTTCAAGGAATTTTGAGTAGTATGTGCTGTGGCAGAATCTGGCTGAAAATATCCACATTCTCTATGTCATTATATGACAGTAAAAAAAAAAATGGTTAAAGAACATCTTTGCAGTACAAGTCGGAACTTAACACTACGTTAAAAAAAAATGGTCTCTTATCCAGGTTGCTGTTAAGTACACCATACTCAGATTTTGGTATCATGCAATGGAATTTCATGAAGTAAGGATTCTCTGTACTGCAATACCTCTTATTCTATTGAGGTAATATGACCGTATAAAAGAAACCATACCTTGTTTAAAAAGGTTGCTAAATATGGTCAGCAGTAATGTAAAAAATATTTTGTAAAATCGAGTTACTGAAATTGACATGCTTTTCATTGTCAAGAAGTTGTAATTCGTGAGCTATAGTCACTTTGCAGGGTTTCAGCTTTAAAAGTTTAGTAGCTGTAAAAACAAAGATTTGAAAATACAGAAATTTTGTAGCATGTAGATAATTTGACAAAGAAGTTCATAGGTCCACCACCAGTGAGAGGAGAGTAGACAACAGATGCTGGTTGGAGATAGGTTGAAAATGGAGGCAATGGCTTTTAAAACTAGTCCCTCGATAATATAAAAAAAGTGACAAGTGTCAATAAACCAACTACAAATAGTTTTTACGAAGTAAACATATTTTCAGTGCCCGCCTCGGTAGCGTAGATAGTAGCATGTCTGCCTCAAGTTCAAGAGGTCCCAAATTCAAATCTTGGTCAGGGTGAGTTATCTGGATACGGTTTTTTCCAGGGTTTTCCCTTATCTTAAAGCCGAATGTCAGGTAGCTCTAAGCTCCAAGGACCCCGGACACATTTGAGCATCATTTCACCAATTTCATTTACCGTCCGATATGACTTAACGTTGGAGGACGTAAATTACAACAAAATAAAAACAAAAATAAACATTTTCAGAACAGTACAAAAGTGAATCGAGAATATATTGACACATTGCTTCACTCACACTGTTTATTCACAGGACATGTTTCAAGAGCTCTTGCTCCTATCCTCAGCTGATACTCGACTCAAAGAGTATCAGCTGAGGATAGGAGCAAGAGCTCTTGAAACATGTCCTGTGAATAAACAGTGTGAGTGAAGCAATGTGTCAATATATTCTCGATTCACTTTTGTACTAATTTGCGCTTCACTGTCCCTACGCTTCTTTCAAGTTTATACTTTGATTTTCAGAACACATACTCATTTTGAGAAAGATCCCAGATTCTCTAACTCTGCAATGAAATATACAGTAAAAGAGTTTTTTGAGATTCCTTTTCTTTTGCATAATTTCCCTGTTAACTATAAAAGTAGGTATGCGTGATTGGAGGAATTTAGTAAGTCACGTCAAAGTTAATTGAAAAAACTATTTGATGAGGATGGAAGCGATGGCTTCCAAAACTAATTTCTCAATAATATAAAAATGTAAGTAACGAAGTGTCATTGACACCGACTACAAATAGTTTTTCCAATTATAAAAATAGGATATTTTTTCTTACGATAGGTTTCATTATTTGCCACTTGGATCACTACACTTATGTTAACCCATATCCAATTGGCAATAAAAACATCCTATTTTCCTTATACTGTATAAATACACTGTTATATGCATTACATATAGGCACAAATGGCAGTAATCCAAGCAAAGAAATTTAAAATTCAAGTTCAGGAGGTAAAGTACCTTCTAGTCTAGCTTTTTCCACATTGCGATAAAATTCAGAAAAATCTACATGTGGATTAATTCTTTTGTTTTTGTCTGGAGGATTTGATTGGCGGCTAAAAAGATCATCATCTGATTGTTCGGTTGTTGTTGTGGTATTAGTTGGTGTCAGGTCACTTCCAGAACTGTTTTCATCATCAGCTGCACTTTCTATCCATGATGGGCTTGAGACAGCTGTCACAATTGGATTAAAACGTACTACAGGATTAACAGGGGAACTGAGCGCATTTGGTAAGGGGAAATTAAAATTACGAACTAGAAGAGTAATGTCATCTCTCTTGCCTCCTATAACAGAACGCCCACTGGTGGATGCTGAACGGCTCATATAAACATCATGATGTATGCGTACAATCTTATCCACCACTGCTTGAGCAACTCCTGTCAATGTAGACTGCACACGGAACTGCAAGCAAAAAACACAGAGCTTGCTTTAAAACATTTCATTTTTGAGAAATGTATGCATATTTGATTTATGACTTATAAAACATATGAAGATTGATGTAGGCAGGAATGCTGTCATTGGGTGCCTCTGATGAACTTGGCAACAAAACAAACAAACTTTTTACTTTAGCCTTTTCTGAATGGCTATCAGAGGTACAGAGGCAGACGTATTCAAAGGTAACATTGCACTACTAAAGGAGAACATTTAACTACCAATACATACAAAAAAAGGTAAACAAATCTCTCCAATGTTTTAACACACTTTTATTTTCACTGTTTCTAACCTTTTGCTTCAAATAACACTTTTATTTAATTTTTAATGCTTCATGTGGTTTTTTTTTTTTTTACTTCAAGATAACTAGAAATCGTCATGATGTAGTTTTTGCAACATACAGGAAGCCCACACACATAGATAATTACATAAAGAAAAATGAATACAACCCAGTTTCACATCAACTAGCTGCCTTTAGAAGTCTAATTCACCGGCTATACAACATCTCACTGAATAAGGAGGAGTTCTTGAAAGAACAACACATAAAAGAGATAGCAGTATTAAATGGATTCAACCCAGCCATCATAAGGAACATGATGAAAAGAAAGGAAAAACTCAAGATAATATCAAAAAAATACCACTCTCACACTGCTTAAAAACACAAACTGGCAATATAGAAAATTTACCTACCATCCATGGGCTTTTAGGAAATTTGAACGAATCTTCAAAAGACTAAACTTAAAACTAGTACCCCAAAACAAATTCAGTCTGAAGAAACTTGAAAGAAGCGTAGGGACAGTGAAGCACAAACTATGACAAAATTGAATCGAGAATATATTGACACATTGCTTCACTCACACTGTTTATTCACAGGACATGTTTCAAGAGCTCTTGCTCCTATCCTCAGCTGATACTCGACTAGTGCAAGTTGTAGTGGTTTCTTCTTTCTCCGTATTGTCAATAGATGGCGTGATGTACTTGTCAAAGATGTCCGGTGGTGGAGTTTCAAAATTCATGACTCTATTCATTAACAAAAATCGTCATAGAGTCATGAATTTTGAAACTCCACCACCGGACATCTTTGACAAGTACATCATGCCATCTATTGACAATACGGAGAAAGAAGAAACCACTACAACTTGCACTAGTCGAGTATCAGCTGAGGATAGGAGCAAGAGCTCTTGAAACATGTCCTGTGAATAAACAGTGTGAGTGAAGCAATGTGTCAATAATATTCTCGATTCAATTTTGTATCAGTCTGAAGAACCTGCTAAATAAACCACTAAAAAATTCAATCCCCAACACTTTGAAATTGGGAATTTATCAGATAAACTGTGAAACCTGTGATAAAAGCTACATAGGAAAAACTAAGAGAAACTTGTTAACCAGGCAAAAAGAACACCAGAGGAACATAAAGTTGAAAGAAACAGAAAAATCAGTGGTGTCACACCATTTTTGGACAGAAAACCACAACATTGGCCATAACATAAAACTGTTGAAATCTTTAAGTACACCTATAGAATTAGATATTTGAGAAAAAATATTCATAACCAAAAACCGGGATACAGTTATAAATTTTGAAATCCCAGCATTAAATGAAGTATTAAAACTTAGTGCCCCTAACACCAGATGGCAGAGGGATCGGAGCACCGAAGTAGTGGAAGAGAAAGAATGCTCCTTTAGTCACTGAACAGCTGAGGATGAGATCGAATGATCTTGAAAACGTTTCAATTAAACAACGTAGTAAGTGAAGTTGAGTGTAAACATAGTGACTCATAAATCAAACTCAAAAATGAGGAATACTTCACTGTTAATAATGCTTCTGCTTATAATATTTATCTTCATGTGGGTACTTAAAATACATTTTTTAATGAAAACTGACAACTCCCCTCCAAAAAGTTGGACATAAGTATTAGAAGAAAAAAAAAACCCACAATAATCTATTACTTGGTTATCATGCCTTCATGTTTATTATGTTTGAATAACTGCAGCCAAATGTCTTAGCATTCAAAGTATGTGCTTTCTAGTTAAATCTGAACCAATGTTATTCCAATCCTGCACAAACTGTCTTTCTGTTTTATTTGTGATGTTGTTGTTTTCAAATGCTAAGCTTTGGCAATGAAGCCATTAGCTCTCTTGCTCTCCAATACCTCTGTGTAGTGGGTTCGGCAGGTAGGGCTTCACAGGTTAAAAGATGTTCTTCAGTCATTTCCTCTTCTTTGTTGCACAGAGGACAATTTGGACTGGTATAAATTCCTATTCTGTGTAAGTGTTTGGCCAAATAATCATGTTCCGTAAGTAATCTAAAATTTGCTACTGCAGCTTTACATGGGATTTCTGGAATAATTTCTGGATTTTTAATTAAAATGTTTCATTATTTATCTTTGGATTTGTTAGATATTGATTTGTTTTGTTTGTTTTTATATTTGCTTTTGATTAATCTTTTTATGGATGTAAAGGGTAAGGTTCTTATTAGAAATAAGGATCAACAAAGGTTTCCCTTGGATGTTCAAACTCTGGCAACGATATGTAGATGACATCTTTACAATAGTACCAAAAAAACACATCAGTGATGCACTAAAACTTTTAAATATTCAAGAAAAAAGCATCAAGTTCACTGTAGAAATAGAAAAAGATGAATATTTACCATTTTTGGATCTAAAAATAATGAGGAATAAAAACAGACTAAACTTTGGCATTTACAGAAAACCAACACAGACAGACAACTACATAAAAACTAATGGCTACAACCCAAGATCCCACAAACAGGCAATCTTCAATAGTTTAGCACACAGACTGGTAAACATCCCTCTCACAGCAGAAGAATACAAAACAGAATACAACAAAATAATTGAAATAGCACAAAAAAATAACTTTCCCAAATCATTAGTGGACAAAAAAGTGAACTTAGCAAAAAAGAAGAAGCTACTAAAGGAAACCACAACCCTCTCAGCTACAGAAACTAATATGATTTTCAAAAAATTCACTTACCATCCATTGGCCTAAGATAAATTCGAAAAAGTCTTCAAAAAACAAAACATTCAACTAGCACCAGTCAACCATTTCTCCTTAAAAAACCTAATTTGCTCAAACATCAAAGATGCCATTCCATCTAACAAAAAATCTGGTATATATCAAATTGAATGCAATGACTGTAGTCAAATTTATATTGAAAAAACCAAAAGAAATTTAGAAACAAGAGCAAAGGAACACTTTAGAAACATAAAATATAAACAATTAGAAAAATCAGCAGTTGCCACGCATTTTTGGGAAAAAAAACCACAACATAAATCCAGAACCAAAACTACTAAAACATACATCAGGAAAACAAGAACTATCCACATGGGAACAAATCTTCTTTTCAAAAAATAGGAACAAAGTATTCAATTTCGACATCCTCCAGAAAGATTTGTTCAGCAAGTTCCTTGAACTGCCACCAGAGGAGACCTGTGACAAAATATCGTCAACTACACCAATGAGAACTAGTCGATGGCTGGCTGAGGAGAGGGGCAAAGCCTCTGAAACATGTACCGGAAAAATTTAAAAGTAAGTGTTGTTTAGTGCCATTAATCGACTCTCTTTAAAGTTAATTTATCATAACAACACTGTTTTCAACACTTCCAAGAAAAGAATATCATAACGTGTTTACGAAGTATAAGGTGAGAGATAAAAGGTTCTTGTACAAGAAATGAACATGGATTGAATGGAACAGCGCATAAAAGACAATTTGAAGATAGTAGCTGAAGAAATAAAAGAATATAAAAGAAAAGATTAAGGAATAAGGAAAGAAGTGAATGGAATCAAGGAGAGGATGGAAAGAGAAGACTCAACTGGGTGTTCATTGGAGAAGAGAGAAGAGGTATCTGGTCAAATGAAGTACAAAAAATTCTAACTTAAGATGGTAATGGATCTGAAAGGTTGGGGAGATTGTGGAAGCATACATAGTGGAAAGACAAAGTAGAAGACCAATAATAGTGTAATTTCAACATCTAATTTAATCTATGAAATCTTAGGAAGGACAAAAATGTTAAAAAGGAGCAACATATTTATGAATTAAGACTTGACTCCAGCTCAGAGAGACCTGAAAAGAAATTTACTACAGAAGATGATTGAAGCAAGAACAGAGGGCAAACAAGCTTACATTAGAAACTTACATTTGTGATTGTGGATAGATGGAGAAGATGTAACATAGGCCATGAGGAATGTATAGCGAAAAAATGCAGAGCAGAAGGAAATAAGTCAGCATAAAAATGGTGAACAAAAAGATTCAACATCGGCAACAGGCAGCATAAATAATAAGTCCAGAACAGAGCCAATGGCTAGAGAGATGACAGAGGTACCACACAAGGAAGATGACATAACATCAGGTGCAGTGACATCACAATGCAGCAGCATCATGGGATACTTCATCATCAAAGATTGTCTCACAGTTGATAGAGGAGAGGGAAGCAGCACGCAGTTAGGTAGAGAAGGGAGCTCTCCAGTTTGAAAATAGCATTCCAAAATGTAAGCATGGTGCTGCACTGTCAGGTTTACATTGCTCTCTAACAGCGACAGTATGCTGCATCAAACTCAACATTAAGAAGACTTGTTTCCATATCATGCAGACAGATTCAAAGTATGCTCTCATGGTGCAGTCTTATAAATTCTGTAAACAGTCACTAGGAAGCAGCTCATAAGCTCCCCTGACACCAACTAACAATTCAGTTGTCAATGCTCATATGGTTGTCAATGCAATCATAACTTGTTGGATAGCACCACCTCGATGTACATTTCTAGGTAACCAAGACTTGCTTCAAATAATGACATAAATTGGAAAGTGAAAGCTCATTTAAAAATGGGCACGAGTGTACAAGTTGATTTTTATACATTCCAAAGTTTGAAGTACTATTTCTCCTTGTCAAATCCAAAAAAGGTAGCACGTGGTCTACTTCTACAGTAAAAGCAATATTATTGTGACTTTGTGGGTTCATAAAATTAAAAGTCTAGTTTGCAGAAATTCAAAATGCTCTTTATTTCTGTAGAAAGACACTTGCACAACTCTGATATCAGCAGAATGACAGAACACACATGAATGCAATCTTGAAGGCTGTCTGCCACACGTCCATAGACAACTGCATTCACTCATTGGCAGCTTCTCTGCACGTCTGACTGCAAGTCTCCTTGTGCCTTATTTATACATGAGCCGCTGTATCTCGAAGGTTGGCGAAACCACACGATCTTTCGTGGCATAGCAAGAAAAGGGGAGAATTATTCAGACATCACTCCGTCTACCCCTCTCCCTTCACCATCTCTCCCTCAGCAAACGCCAACCATTCACCCACATGTGGGCGTGACTTAGGCGCTATCTGTCTCTTTCACTTCCCGCTTCTCTCTCTCTCTCTCTCTCTCTCTCTCTCTCTCTCTCTCTCTCTCTCTCTCTCTCTCTCTCTCTCTCTCTCTCTCTCACCAAATAACAAGTGCCTTGTAACATTATTGTCTTTATATTCAATATTTCAGAGTAGTATCAGCAAATTGCTCAGGAATAACAGAAAACACTTCATTTCATATGTGAGCCAAATTTTAAAGATTTCTGCATGAGATATAACACTCATGTTGCAACCAGTTTGAAATTTTCCCTGATAATTTAAGAGATTTTAGTGAGGAACAGGGTAAAATATTTCAGCAGGATATACAAAATATGGAAATGAGGTATCAAAATAAGTGGAGAGATCACATGATAGTGGACTATTGTTGGATGTTAAAAAGATACTGCTCTGAACATGTGAGATGGTCAAAGAGGAGAAAATTTGAAGTGGAATATTGAGGCAGGTTTATGAATGTGCTTATAATTATTAATTAATGATTAATTATTAGCAAATAAATTATAATTTTGGCCTAGTTTTTCATTCAAAATTCTTGTTGAAAGTAATTTTTATTATGTTTCACAAAGGTTTCACTTGTTATTTATGAATAGTTTGAAAATCTGATGTGATGGGAGAATATAGAGTTTACTTTTGAATTCAACACAAAATAGCTGTTTAGGATCACCTATCAGAAGGACAGAAAAGTTTTGAAATGCAGAACGGTGTAATTTATTTTTTGATCATCTCAATTTCTGAACCTTCTCACCAACATCTCTCTCTCTCTTTCTCTCTCCATTTTTTTGTTTTAATAAGTCCATAAATCAATGCTTACTCTTCCTGGTGCCGGGTATTCGTCTGATCTGGGTAAATAGAGAAGAGAGCAGGAAAGGGGTAAGACAGACACATTAACTACAGTATTATCTTATTGACAGAGTCGACATGAAAAATTCAATGCCATGGCCAGGATTTGAACCACAGATTTACTGGTTTCCATCCAGTTGCTGTTACCCATTGAGCTACCATGGCCAATTTCATATATAAGTCGATTGGAGAATTTAATGTCATGACGGCAAATTGGCCATGGTAGCTCAATGGGTAAGAGCGACTGGATGGAAACCAGTAGATCCGTGGTTCAAATCCGACCGTGGCATTGAATTTTTCATGTCGACTATCAATCCAATACCTTAGTCTGTATATTGCCAGTGTGAAGAAATCATTAATTTCCATCAATAACTTAAATTACTATCTTATGCTAAATTATGAAAACTTTGGAACACTCTTGACAGTATAACACTGAGAAAGAACTTAAGTGCTGAAGCTACCTTACCTAGCACTTGCATTTAAGATAAGGCTAGGCTAAGAATGTGCAACCTTCTATGATTTACTGTGAAATCTGGTTATTACTACCTTACCTGCTCAACAGCCATTTGAGCAATGTCTTTGTTTACTTGATCAGTTGTTGTAGCTTCTTCTAGTGATTTGTAGAGACCATCAGACATAAGCAGGAGGAACCTGAAATGTATACAGATGGATGTGCAAATCAAAATCATCTGAACACACACTGTCTATTAATCCCTTGGATTAATCAGGTTAGTAAAACAATTTTCACATGTGTATGGTATAATTATATTGTTTTACAGATACATAGGTTTACTTATTGAAATTATGCTAATTGTTTCGTTTCATGAGGAATAAAACAATGGAGTGCTATCTCAGGTTCACTTGTATCAATCATGAGGTCATAGCTAAATTTCTCAGTCAAATACAGTATTACCTGCACTCTTTTTCTTGAGCTCTGGCATTTTTGTAGAACAAGGTAACAACTTTTCATGTCCTTCATGGTTGTAAATTAAATTATATCATAGAAGGCTGCAAGTTGTAGCTTCTGCAATTGTACAAGGAGCATTTTATAAATAATGCACACGTTGATATTCCTGTGGATTGGATGATGCAACAACAATGAAAATTATGTCATATGCAGTTGCGAGCTTAAGAAAGAAGCATGTGGTATTATTTTTTCACTATGTACTCTAATATAAAGTTTGCAAGAGATAGAAATGGACCCTGCAGAAGTCTCAGGTATTGTGACTGTTTAGAAGCACAGATTGTAAATTAAGATCAAAACATTAAGCAGCAAAAACCGACAGAAATCCACAGTGCATTAAGTGAAGTTTGTGGTAAGGTTAGAGTGTTAATACAGTTTCATGTTAGGTAAATTGTTTCACGTCAACAGATGAACAAAGTGTGAAGTTTGTGGCAGATGCTCTTGAAAAAGACTGCTGTGCAACTTGTGAGGAACTCTCTGAAGCCACAGGAAGTCCTCCAACATTAACATTCCATATTCTGACAAATGAAGAGGAAACTTCTGCAAGATACGTCATAGGTCTCACACTGTTTGACTACTGAAGAAAAGCAGAAATGCCTTGCTCAAGCAATGATTCGACTGTAAGGTAAAAGATTCTTGTGACAAATTACCACTATTGATGAAGCATAAGATTATACTTTGAACTAGAGTTGAAAACAGTCCAATTAGTGGAGAGCTTCAGATTCTTCACATCTAAAAACATTTTGATGTGCTCAATTAAAGCTCAACCAAATTATGATTTTTGCTTATGATTACCAAGGAATCATAATGACAGATAAGAGACCCATGTGGAATATGTGTCACAGCAGGGTATTATCATAACTTCATGCAAAATCTGCGCAGAAAAATGCACAAAGCCTGACCTCAGTTGTTCAAGGCTGAGCCACTTATTCTCAACAATGTTTGCCTGCATACTAGAAGTGTTGTAATTTAAAAAATAGGCAAATATGGATGGGAAGTGTTGCCGCAACCACCCTAAATCCTGGAGATGAGTCCACCAGAATTCAACTTATTCCCGCAGTCGAAAGAACCTATGCATGGATGTCATCCTTCTCTGGAAGAACGTCCTACCATCGTTATCTGAGCCATTAGACAGATGAACAGAAGTGGCATTCTGAATGGAGTAATGGAGCTTCGAGACATTGGGATTCAGTCAGAGAGAAGTGATGAGATTATACTGAACGAGCATGTCCCTCATATTTTCCTGGTCAACCAATAGCTGATGTAAAAGGCTAAACACATGGCCACTTATTTAACTATCTACAGGAATTTGCAATGTCTATATTTGATCTGCTTCAAGCATTTAGTACTGAAAATTAGTGCTTGAGCAAAACAAAATAGAAGTAAAACACAAAAATAAATCAGTATGATAATGCAAGAGAACAGCAACAAAGGTAATGCAACACAGTGAAACACACAAATGGTAACAATGAAGTAAGGGGAACGATCCTCAGTTGTAGAATCAAACTTGAAAAATTTAATGCCACAGTCAGGACTCATCCAGGAACTCTTTTAAGTGTCAATATTCTTACCATTTGAGGTATCATAGCACAATATATGTAGTAAGCATTCTCACGTAATTCACATGAACTTTTAAGATGGTCTACCTTGAGCTGCAATTTGCAAGCAATTTTAAATTTCTGGCCTTCATAGTTAACCCACATTTGATAATTCTTCTTTCACACTAGTTTATACCACCTATTGGAAAGTTAAATCAGATTTGCAAATTTCAGTGCCAAGGCTGGGTTTCAAACCACGTATCTTCAGGCCTCTATATTTCAATTAAACCTTCCTATCCTTTTCAGAAATTCAGATAGTCAAGGTGATCTTAAATGCTTAAAATATCATACTTCAAAGGCAAACTGGAATGCTGCCTGAACTTTTACTTTCCAGATTTTATAATGAGCCTCTATTATGTTTACTTTACACTTACTAATTGTTCTTTCAAATTTTAATAGAGGTTAATTATAAAACCTAGAAATTAAAGTCCTTGCAACACTAGATTGCTTTAAGATATGATACCTTGAATATATGAGATTGGTTTGAAGGCATCCCAAAACACTTGAATCAGATGAGAAGGTTTAATGCATGTATCTTGATATGGTAGCTTAAAAGGAAAGTGAATTAGCATAACTGCTAAAGTAAACAAATGAAAAGATGTAAATAAAGATTACAATATAACAAACCTGCAAGATTCATCCAGCTGAATACCACCATGAATTTCTGGTTCGGCAATTACTGGTTCTGCTTTGGCAGAAGCTAACTCCTCAAATTCTTTATAGCCACCTTTAATTAAGAAGTTCCCCAAGCAGCGTGTGTTTTCCTGGTTACCAAGGCGTGAGCCTATCAAATAGCAGAATAATTAACAATTAATGTTACAGGTATTTCTCTAAGCAAACATTGCAGAGCATGCCCTCCAATGAACTATTATTATAAGTGATGAAGTTCTACTATCTGCTGAACACCATGCAACCACTTTGAAAAATGATTAATAATCTGTGTGTCTATATCTACTAAAGAGCAAACTTAACTCCTGACTATGCTTGGGGGATAAGGTTGATTTTTAGGGGATTCAGAAGATTAGTGCACTAAAGTAATGCAACATACCTCAGCAATATGATCAAAACAAACATATACTTCATTTTGATATACACTTTTTTTGTTGTGATTTATGTCCTCCAATATTAAGTCATATCATACGATGAATGGAATGGGTGAAATGATGCTCAAATGAGCCCAGGGTCCATAGAACTTAGAGTTACCCGACATACGTCTTTCAGGATAATGGAAAATCCCAGAAAAACCTTTCCAGGTAATTCATCCTGACCAAGATTCGAACTCGGGACCTCTTGAACATGAGGCAGACATGCTACCACCATGCTATCGAGATGGGCAATATATATATATATATATATATATATATATATATATATATATATATATATATATATATACACTATTATATGTTGCTTTTATCTTTTATATAAGCAAAGTAAAATAAGGAGATGAAGTGTGATTATAATACTGATTTTCCTCAGTTTTTCACACCTAGGAGCTGGTTCCTTAGTACAAATAGCTCCTTAAAAAATTTCAAAAGGTTAAGTGAATACCTTACCAGAAATTCTGGCATGAAAAAATTCCATGTTAACAATAGGAATCATACTGGGTTCCTTTGCTCGGCAGTAATTGTTAGTACATGCTTAGGCTTTCACGGCCGGCATTAATCCAATAAAATGTGTTATCCGGGCTTTTTGGCCGTGGTCGATTGGCTGAAATAGCACTTAATGTTTCGCCCATCTCTCCGCCGTGCTCCAAGTGCTATTTCAGTCAATCGACCATGGCCAAAAAGCCCAGAGAATACATTTTACTGAATCAGTTTTAGCTTACTATCATAAAGAGCATACAACTAAGAAAGCAAATGGTGAAAACAATGATTACCCTTTCAATAATTTTTGCTAACTGTAGATAAAATTACAAGAGGATACTTTCTTGCAAAGCGCAGACTTTCACTTCTTTTGATTGTATCGTCTGTGCTATCTTTTACACCTATACTCAATGATAAGTCACAAAGTACTGTAACAACTGACACAGTGCTACTGATTATATGAATGCAAATAAGAATTAATGAAAATCACCTTGGCGTATTCTGTCTACATCAAGTCCAAGTTGAGAGAGTCTCAGTAATTCATCTTCATTCCTTAAGTCATGGTCTACACTAAGTTGCACTACTCTGAGGACTCCATTAGAATCTGTTCGACACAATAAAGCTCGACTGTCACCTACATTAGCCACGTATAAACGTCCGTTGTATATGAGTGCAACAACAGCAGTTGTTCCAGCAGCCAGTTCACAGTTCAAGGAGTTCAGTTTGTCAACCTAAAACAGTATAATAACTTTTTAAAATGCTGATGCTTTATCTCATCTGTTTTAAAGCACCTTTATATATAATGAACATGAATAGTATTTCCTCACTTATAATCAGAACATTTTTAATTAGAATAAGTGATTATTAATAATACAAAGAAGTGAAAGGATGGCCTAGAGATGTACTGCTTGCAGGTTTTTAGTAACTGACATTTCAAGGTGTCTAAGTGACAGTGCAGCCATTTCTAGCCACAGCATTCATATGGAAGACGGTTAGTAAGCAGCAAATCTAAAGGCTTTCATTTGAAGTATGCCACCATCAATTGAAATTATTGCTCCTCTTGTAGAAATAAATCACTCTTCTTATCCATTTGATCACATGTTGATGTGCATATATATGTCAATTTTTGGATGTAACATAATTTGATATTGGATAAAGTTTAATAACTGAACTGTTGCTTTCTCTACTACAAATACCAAGTAGGGTATCATACAACTATTTTATTTTGAGATTTCATCAGAAATACATTCTGAAGCCCCAGAACCCCAAATATATCATTTATAGAACATCCAATTATGTTCACATCTTGTTAACTGGATAACTAAAAAATGAGAAGTTGGTTAAATAAACACCTTTTATTTACATTTAGGACCTTCAGACAATAGAACACAATTTTGAAGAAAATTCCATCTTAAAATATCTTTAATGGAACATTTTTAAAAATTTCTCAAAAATGGCTCTATTGGATTAAAATACATGTTAAACTATACGACTCATCTAAAATTTAATAATTTTTCGCTTCACTGTGGTGTTCCAATACAGTTAAATCTCGATATATTGAAGTGACGTTAAGTCAAGAGGAACACGCGAAAGTTAGATCCAACCAACTTATTTACGAAAGTGAAGCAGATGTGTAAGAAATACGACTCATCTAAAATTTAATAATTTTTCGCTTCACTGTGGTGTTCCAATACAGTTAAATCTCGATATATTGAAGTGACGTTAAGTCAAGAGGAACACGCGAAAGTTAGATCCAACCAACTTATTTACGAAAGTGAAGCAGATGTGTAAGAAATACGACTCATCTAAAATTTAATAATTTTTCGCTTCACTGTGGTGTTCCAATACAGTTAAATCTTGATATATTGAAGTGACGTTAAGTCAAGAGGAACACGCGAAAGTTAGATCCAACCAACTTATTTACGAAAGTGAAGCAGATGTGTAAGAAATACGACTCATCTAAAATTTAATAATGTTAAACTATGTTTATCACAAAATATATATCTTAACTTTTCTGGGATTAGCCTGCTTAGTTCTCTTTATTTCGAACTGTAAGAGACAGAAAAAGCCTTAGTACACAAAAAATGTAAATTAAAGAACACAATTTAGGTACAAAAACAGTTACCTTGAAAAGTTAAATCAGAATTAACGATGAAGTAATGTAATAATTAAAATTATTCTGAGTTAACTGAGACACTCTGTACTTCACATACCAAAAATTTTATTTTAATGCATACTGAAAGTATTGAAAGTTGGGACAGAGTTCACATACTTTTTGTTAAATGAATCATATTCCAATAGGTAAAACAAAACATGACACAAATTTTGGTATTGCATCGAAATGAAGTTTCTATTATTCTTTCAGTACTGCATACACTAAATAGACGAGGTAGTGTATTTCACCCAAAATTTTGAAACTGTTATTTCACCAGAAATACATGTTTTGAAACTCCCTAAATCCAAAAGAAAAGTATTTTTAGAAAACGGTCTGTGTGTATGTGTGTGTGTGTTTTTTTTTAATTTAAGTCCTCCAACGTTAAGTCATAATGAACAATGCATGAAATGGCTTAAATGATGCTCAAATGAGGCCAAGATCCATAGAACTTAGAATTACCCAACATTCATCTTTCAGAATTAGGAAAACAACCTTATCCAGGTAACTCACCCTGACCGAGATTCGAACTCTCAAACATGAGGTAGACACGTTACCATCTTACTACTGAGGTGGGCATATATGTGTATGTGCCACTGTCTGAGAACACTAACTCAAGACACAAAAAGGTGGTTAAATATGAATCCTGGTATTTAACTTAACCATGTTTTGAGCACATGAGATGAAAGAACCTAAACTAACTTTTACTTAGAACATTTAAAAATTGCAATTCCTTTCTTGGAAGTGTTGAAAATAGTGTTGTTATGATAAATTAACTTTAAAGAGAGTCGATTAATGACACTAAACAACACTTATTTTACATTTTTCCGGAACATGTTTCTGAGGCTTTGCATCAGGCAAATGTCGAGGGTCGACTCTCTTTAAAGTTAATTTAACATTTAAAAATGTCGATTTTCAAAGAGTTTGACTGAATTAACATCAATCTTAATTTCACAACAAATGAAGTGCTCATCACTGTGAATGACTTGTATAAGTGATAAACCAGAAGAGATAAAATCAGACTACAGAGAAAATTAAGATTTTGTTACAGCACACATTGTATTTCAAATCATTTTGTTTGAACACATTTCTTCTGAGATATTCCTTGATATTGGTTTGAATTTTCCAATACTTTTTTCAAATGGGAACTCATCATTTACTCTTCTCTCTCTCTCTCTCTCTCTCTCTCTCTCTCTCTCTCTCTCTCTCTCTCTCTCTCTCTCTCTCTCTCTCTCTCTCTCCCCTTGGTCTTGCAAACAGAATGGAACTTCAAATCCTACAGTAACTAACTGGCTGTTTAAAGGTTTGACTATGGCTAATTCTACAGCATTCTCCTATCCCCATTCTACCTACAGGGAAGTATGTAATAAAGCTATTTCTAAAAATGTCTATTGTGATCAGCATGAAGTAGATAGAAGAATAAGGTTTTGGATCAGTGAGTGGAGAAAGTGATGAGTGCCGTACATCTGATTTGTTTTCCCCTGTCATTACCAAGAATTATGCAACCTCTAAAATATTTATTACTGGTGTGGCTACACAGTCACATAGTTGAATAACAATTTGAGTATAATTACAAAAATCATTTTTAAAACAATAAATTGCAAGTTAAATGAACATGTTCTAGAAAAGTATACAAATCAAGACAATTATTTAAATAAGAAGCCATGAAAATAAATATAAAAAGTTGGGTCAAGCGGTATTGCCTGCAATGTGTGGTTAGTGGCGCTTGAAACTGAATAAGCCAATTTAATATTTCTTTATGCAATAATTGCATTTATAATTATCAGGTATGTTGACTTCACTGCATTCCTCATGTGCCCATTCAGAGCAGGAGATACAACAGAACCACAGTTTGTTATTTTGTCCAAATTCTCCACAAATAAAACATATCGTTTGACACAGGTTCCAAATCGTCAACTTTATCATCGTCAAATATATTTAATTTATTAGTAGAGTCTTCGTCACTGGAGCTATCAAGCAAACTGATTTTCCTTTCCTTTCTTTCGTTTCTTGGGATTCTTCTTTTCAGCCTTTTTGGTGCTATTCCTTTTGGTCCCAATGTTTTTTTGTGCAACCTTTTAGGGACCGCTGTCTCTCTGCTTCTTGGAGTTGTTCCTTCATTGGAGAGATTGTTAGAATTTGAGACCTTATTTTATTTGGCTTTCGTCGAGTGGTCATCTTGGAAACACTTGAGGACTTGAAATGGGGGAAATATCTGAGACGAAAAGTTTGGTAGAACTTTTGGGCATTTCTGGGTCTCTAGAGATAGAAGTGATTGGTGAGGAAGAGATAAGCCTAACTCTGCTAACTAGAACAAGGAAATTGGTAGAGCACTCTAATATTGTTGGTTCAGTGGAGGTAGAACTGGTTGTTGCCAAGGTCAATATCCAATACAGGTATTTCTTGATGAGTAGGTCAACTAGATGATGTTTCATAATCTTCGTCCGCAACAGAAATTACCAATTTATTCTCTGGTTGTTGGCTTACCGGTATTTGTAAGTTTTCTGCAGCCATAAAATCTTCATCACTGAACTGATATCTGGGTTGAGAGGACAAATACTAGTGCACTGAAACCAAAAAGCTGCTTTTTTCACCATGCTGTAAGCTTTGTTAAACAAAGTAGGCACATCATATGGCATGATCTTCTATGCTGCATGACTTTCATAAAAAGGTCACATTCTTTATGCAAAGCTGTTTAGAGTGGGCCGTAGAAAGTCAAATCTAAAGTAACAAATCCTGTATCACTTTAAGTGATCCACTGAATAAAATAATTCTAATTCTAACATTCAAATATGTTATACAAATTGTTATATTTGTGTAATATTCATTGCTTCACTGTAGCTAGCTTCATTTTCTACGTAATTCAAATATGTGTTGGACAATGGCACTTGCCTGGCAGGTAATAGCGCTCAGGAGAGAGCACCATCAGCTGCCGACATAATAATAATAATAATAATAATAATAATAATAATAATAATAATAATAATAATAATAATAATAATAATAATAATAATAATAATAATAATAATAATAATAATAATAATAATAATAATAATAATAATAATAATAATAATAATAATAATAATAATAATAATAATAATAATAATAATAATAATAATAATAATAATAATAATAATAATAATAATAATAATAATAATAATAATAATAATAATAATAATAATAATAATAATAATAATAATAATAATAATAATAATAATAATAATAATAATAATAATAATAATAATAATAATAATAATAATAATAATAATAATAATAATAATAATAATAATAATAATAATAATAATAATAATAATAATAATAATAATAATAATAATAATAATAATAATAATAATAATAATAATAATAATAATAATAATAATAATAATAATAATAATAATAATAATAATAATAATAATAATAATAATAATAATAATAATAATAATAATAATAATAATAATAATAATAATAATAATAATAATAATAATAATAATAATAATAATAATAATAATAATAATAATAATAATAATAATAATAATAATAATAATAATAATAATAATAATAATAATAATAATAATAATAATAATAATAATAATAATAATAATAATAATAATAATAATAATAATAATAATAATAATAATAATTTATTGCGGCCAATAGACTCTTACAAGAGCATCTGACACTGTCAGATACATGTTGTATTTATCATGAGAATCACACTTCAAACACAACATCACAAGGGACTAAAGTATAAATTGGTAGCCATTAATAGGAACTCTCAACTTGCGTACTTTGTAAAACATGTTTAGAAATCTATTTAGTGTTACCTTGTAATGATCTTTGTGTATCTGCAGTAAGGAATTCAAACAAAACATGCTTCTTCTCAACAAACCCACATAAACTGCTCCACAGTCACAATATTCCTCTGCATTATCCCGACTGACTGCTAGATGTCAGTAGTGGTCACGGTACTCCTGTGCATTATCCCAACTGACCACTAGATGTCAGTAGTATGCAGTATCTGCTAGAATCACTGCGTCCCAAGAATATTACATGAGTGCCATTATCTGCTGAGCGCATTGTACTACTCTTCCCTAAATCAGTTAATGGTTTGTAAATACATAAATGCATAGGCCACTGCAGCTTATGAAAAATATAGAACACTAGGAGAGAAATGAAAATTCTCATTGAGAGTAATACCGGTAACTGAAATGCTATATAATTTCTGTAAAAATTGACTTCACACAGGAAATAAGTCTGAATATCAATGACACCAACTGAGAAAATGTACACAAATGGTAGGAAATATGTTGGTTTCCAATTAGTAATAGCAAGAACATTTTATATTGCTTAAATAGGATAAAAATAGCAGAAAATTATGTAAATTAAGGAAACTAAAACTTGTCAGAACACAAAAAGTGTTTTACTGTACTTAGAAATAGACCAAAGTAAACAATTAACATTTTGAAGCTTTGTAACAGTGAATGCAAATTTGTAAACTTCATAACAGTGAATTTCGTGTACATGTCTTGGAGCATCTCCTCCATTTACACCAAATACAACATGCCATCTACTACTAGTCAACCTCAGCTGATGAAAGCAGAGGGCTTTCAAAATAAATTCTGTTAAATTACAATGTAAGTGAAACAAGCGTGACTCAAAATCGACTCATAATAGGTAGTCAGACAGAAAAGTTCTGTGCCATAGCTAGGATTTGAACCACGGATCTCCCAGTCTCCATCTGGTTACTCTTAACCATTGAGCTACCATGGTCAACATGCCAGCAGAATATTAAATCCTCCAACTGACTCATATTTTTCCCGATGCAACACTGGCAGTTCTCATATTCAATGAGATATGCACTATTTGTGGCGACTTACTATGCTGTAAGTACTTAAGTTCCAGGCTTCATCACTGTTTCTAACCTTTTGCTTCAAATAATACTATTAGGCATGTTAACCACGGTAGTTCAATGGTTAAGAGCAACCACATGGGGACCGGGAGATCCGTGGTTAAAATCCCGGCTACTGCATTGAACTTTTCAATCTGACTCTACCTATCCAAACCTTATTCTACACACGACTAGTGTGGAAGAACAATTAATTTCCATTGACTCCTCTAGTATTTATGTATCTTACTAAAGTAATGTTTTAAATGATGACCCATCTGATTCCCTTTAGGGAGCCATGAGCGGTAATCAGAATTATTCAAAGGCAATGTTCGGGAAGGTGATACTGTAGTGGTTTACACGAGTTCAGCATACACAATATATTAAATACTACAGCTTACCAAGTGTGGGAACTTTTGATATGCCTCATATGATGTCAGTTCATCTGGTATTTCATACTGAAGGCTTGTTCTTTCTGCCAATTTGTCATCAATTGAATCCCAGTAGCCCTTTTCTACTGCTATGAATGCCTGCCTGTAACAAAATTACTAAAAATTATATGGAAAAGCAAAAATGTATCATTCTGAATTTCTTATAAAAAATCAATTAGATGAGATAAGTAAGCATAAATACTGGAATTACAATAAAATATAATTATTTGGCACAAACTTCACTCTTTTTAAGAAAATTGATAAACTTTTAAAGGAATTCAAAAGACTAGCTTCGCAAAAACTTTTCTGCATCATCAGTCATTTTGTTTATTCCGGTTGTCATCACTAGTTGATATATTATTTTTGTATTTACTACAACACTCTGAAAATGATGAATTATTTTCACCCATACTGGACTATTTAATTGCTTTAATAATTTAACTTCTGTATTTACTTCATGGCTAAATATAAAAAATGATCAACCACGGCCGATTTTACAGTCTGGATTGATAGAGTCAACTTGAAAAATTCAATGCCATGACCGGGATTTGAACCATGGATCTCTAACAGTTTTCATTAAAATATGTTTAAGATATTACACAAATACAAATATTTGCCACTAAGGCTTCACTTATCTTAATAAATTGGTGTTAATACTTCTTTTCAAATGGAGATTGATTTCACAAACAAATCGCTTGTGTCCTCAGTCCACAGATAAACTCTGTTGTCAAGGATATCGGTTACCATGATTTTCTTATATTTTTTAGTATTACCAACATCTGAAAACGAAACAAACCTAAAATTAGAATCAACTGCTGGTATTTCAAAATTCACTATGTGATTACTTTCTTGGAAGTGTTGAAAACAGTGTTGTTATGATAAATTAACTTTAAAGAGAGTCGATTAAAGACACTAGACAACACTTACTTTTAAATTTTTCCGGAACTAGTTTCAGAGGCTTTGCCTCTATCATCGGCCGGCTCTCGACTGATTCTCGTTGGTGTCGCTGACGATACCTTGTCACAGGTCTCCTCTGGTGGCGGCTCAAGGAACTTGCTGAACAAATCCTTCTGGGGGATGTCGAAATTGAATACTTTGTTCCTATTTTTTGAAATGAAGATTTGTTCCCATGTGGATAGTTCTTGTTTTCCTGATGTATGTTTCAGTAGTTTTGGTTCTGGATTTATGTTGTGGTTTTTTTCCCAAAAATGTGTGGCAACTGCTGATTTTTCTAATTGTTTATATTTTATGTTTCTAAAGTGTTCCTTTGCTCTTGTTTCTAAATTTCTTTTTGTTTTTCCAATATAAATTTGACTACAGTCATTGCATTCAATTTGATATATACCAGATTTTTTGTTTGATGGAATAGCATCTTTGATGTTTGAGCAAATTAGGTTTTTTAAGGAGAAATGGTTGACTGGTGCTAATTGAATATTTTGTTTTTTGAAGACTTTTTTGAATTTATCATAGGCCCATGGATGGTAAGTGAATTTTTTGAAAATCATATTAGTTTCTGTAGATGAGAGAGTTGTGGTTTCCTTTAGTAGCTTCTTCTTTTTTGCTAAGCTCACTTTTTTGTCCACTAATGATTTGGGAAAGTTATTTTTTTGTGCTATTTCAATTATTTTGTTGTATTCTGTTTTGTATTCTTCTGCTGTGAGAGGGATGTTTACCAGTCTGTGTGCTAAACTATTGAAGATTGCCTGTTTGTGGGATCTTGGGTTGTAGCCATTAGCTTTTATGTAGTTGTCTGTCTGTGTTGGTTTTCTGTAAATGCCAAAGTTTAGTCTGTTTTTATTCCTCATTATTTTTAGATCCAAAAATGGTAAATGCTCGTCTTTTTCTATTTCTACAGTGAATTTGATGCTTTTTTCTTGGATATTTAAAAGTTTTAGTGCATCACTGATGTGTTTTTTTGGTACTATTGCAAAGATGTCATCTACAAATCGTTGCCAGAGTTTGAACATCCAAGGGAAACCTTTGTTGATCCTTATTTCTAATGCACTCATGTACAGATCGGCCAGGAAGGGTGATAGTGGGTTGCCCATTGCTAACCCTGAAGTTTGGTGATAATATTTTGTTTGAAACTGGAAGAAATTTTGTTCTATGCATAATTTGGTTAGTTCAATGTAGTCTGAAATTTCAGATGATGCCATTCCAAGTGATTTGAGCCATTTTTCTATCAACGGTGGGAGTTGATTAACTGGTATGCTGGGAAACAGTGATTTAACATCAAATGAGACTAGTGTGTCCTCTTCTTTTACTTCCGTATCCTTAATGTGTTCTATAAGTTCATAGGTGTTTTTGATGCTTAGGCTGTCGAATTTTGGAAATGAATTGAATTTGTTTGTTAGCCACTTTGCAAGTTTGTATGTTGGTGAATTTATACTGCTAACTATAGGTCTCATTGTTATGGATGGTTTGTGTATTTTGGGTAAGCCATAAAGTCTAGGTAAGGTTGGGTTATCCGGTTTAACTGCATATTTGTTTGGTATTATGCTTGATTTTGCTATTGTTTTTTCATATGACTGTATGCAAGTTTTTAGAGGATTTTTGTTAATGGTTTCATATTCATTGTCAGTTAGCATTTTTTCCATTTTTTCAATATAATCTGATTTTTCCATTATGACAATCTTGTTGCCTTTGTCTGCCTTTGTGTAAATAACGTTTTTCTGTTTCAAAGAATGGATAGTATTATGTTTTCTCTTCTGAAAGGATCTGTTCTCTATTTCCTCCAGCAGTATAAATTCACCAACATACAAACTTGCAAAGTGGCTAACAAACAAATTCAATTCATTTCCAAAATTCGACAGCCTAAGCATCAAAAACACCTATGAACTTATAGAACACATTAAGGATACGGAAGTAAAAGAAGAGGACACACTAGTCTCATTTGATGTTAAATCACTGTTTCCCAGCATACCAGTTAATCAACTCCCACCGTTGATAGAAAAATGGCTCAAATCACTTGGAATGGCATCATCTGAAATTTCAGACTACATTGAACTAACCAAATTATGCATAGAACAAAATTTCTTCCAGTTTCAAACAAAATATTATCACCAAACTTCAGGGTTAGCAATGGGCAACCCACTATCACCCTTCCTGGCCGATCTGTACATGAGTGCATTAGAAATAAGGATCAACAAAGGTTTCCCTTGGATGTTCAAACTCTGGCAACGATTTGTAGATGACATCTTTGCAATAGTACCAAAAAAACACATCAGTGATGCACTAAAACTTTTAAATATCCAAGAAAAAAGCATCAAATTCACTGTAGAAATAGAAAAAGACGAGCATTTACCATTTTTGGATCTAAAAATAATGAGGAATAAAAACAGACTAAACTTTGGCATTTACAGAAAACCAACACAGACAGACAACTACATAAAAGCTAATGGCTACAACCCAAGATCCCACAAACAGGCAATCTTCAATAGTTTAGCACACAGACTGGTAAACATCCCTCTCACAGCAGAAGAATACAAAACAGAATACAACAAAATAATTGAAATAGCACAAAAAAATAACTTTCCCAAATCATTAGTGGACAAAAAAGTGAGCTTAGCAAAAAAGAAGAAGCTACTAAAGGAAACCACAACTCTCTCATCTACAGAAACTAATATGATTTTCAAAAAATTCACTTACCATCCATGGGCCTATGATAAATTCAAAAAAGTCTTCAAAAAACAAAATATTCAACTAGCACCAGTCAACCATTTCTCCTTAAAAAACCTAATTTGCTCAAACATCAAAGATGCTATTCCATCAAACAAAAAATCTGGTATATATCAAATTGAATGCAATGACTGTAGTCAAATTTATATTGGAAAAACAAAAAGAAATTTAGAAACAAGAGCAAAGGAACACTTTAGAAACATAAAATATAAACAATTAGAAAAATCAGCAGTTGCCACACATTTTTGGGAAAAAAACCACAACATAAATCCAGAACCAAAACTACTGAAACATACATCAGGAAAACAAGAACTATCCACATGGGAACAAATCTTCATTTCAAAAAATAGGAACAAAGTATTCAATTTCGACATCCCCCAGAAGGATTTGTTCAGCAAGTTCCTTGAGCCGCCACCAGAGGAGACCTGTGACAAGGTATCGTCAGCTACACCAACGAGAATCAGTCGAGAGCCGGCCGATGATAGAGGCAAAGCCTCTGAAACTAGTTCCGGAAAAATTTAAAAGTAAGTGTTGTCTAGTGTCTTTAATCGACTCTCTTTAAAGTTAATTCACTATGTGATGTTTATTTTTTAAAATAAATATCTTTTCCCACACTATTAAATCTATCGGACCATTTAATTGTTTTAATAATTTCACTTCTGGATTTATTTCATGGTTAAATCACCAAAAATGATATGCTATGGCCGATTTATCAGTTTGTTTATACTTAATGTTACGAAAATGTTCTTTTGTTCTGGTTTCCAAATTTTGTTTCATCTTTCCAATATAAACCTGATCACAATCTAAACAATTAAATTGATAAATGCCAGATTTTTTATTATTAGGAATTTTATCATTTTTAAAAATGTAGTAAATTTTTAATACTATATTTATTTTGAGGAGCTAAATAATAATAAAAAAATCTGGTATTTATCAATTTAATTGTTTAGATTGTGATCAGGTTTATATTGGAAAGACGAAACGTAATTTGGAAACCAGAATGAAAGAACATTTTTGTAACATTAAGTATAAACAAACTGATAAATCGGCCGTAGCAGATCATTTTTGGTGATTTAACCATGAAATAAATTCTGAAGTGAAATTATTAAAACAATTAAATGGTCCGATAGATTTAATAGTGTGGGAAAAGATATTTATGAATTTTGAAATACCAGCAGTTGATTCTATTTTTAGGTTTTTTTTTTTTTTCTTTTCGTTTTCAGATGTTGATAATACTAAAAAGAACATAAGAAAAACATGGTAACCGGTATCCTTGACAACAGAGTTTATCTGTGGACAGAGGACGCAAGCAATTTGTTTGCAAAATCGATCTCCATTTGAAAAGAAGTATTAACACCAATTTCTTAAGATAAGTGAAGCCTTAGTGGCAAATATTTGTATTTGTGTAATATTTATTGCTTCACTGTAGCTAGCTTCATTTTCTACATAATGTTTCAGATATTTTCATGACAAATGAAATGCATATTTTGAATTTCCTGGGAATGTCCTCGCAAGTCCTCCTAATTCTGGATGACTTTCACATAACTCTGAAGCAGTATTAACGATGTTTAATATTTTTAGAATTCTTATGGTCAAAAGATTATATTTAAATATTTATTTGTATACACTTTCTTATGTGCCTGTAACAAATAATGATTATAAAGAATAAACATAATAGAACAAAAGTAAAAAATGATGTAAAAGAATAAACTGCAGTATAATGATGATTTGCCATGAGTATGGTAACCATGGTTAATACAAATATTATCTAAACAATTCTCTTGTAAGTAAGCAAGCTTGGGGTAAGTTATCTTGATTTAATGTTGTTGTTGTTGTTGTTGTTGTAATTTACGTCATCCAACGTTAAGTCATATCGGACGGTGAATAAATTGGGTGAAAGGATGCTCAAATGAGTCCAGGGTCCATGGAGCTTAGAGTTACCCGACATTCGTCTTGAAGGATAAGGGAAAACCCCGGAAAAACCTTATCCAGGTAAAGTATAAACTTGAAAGAAGCGTAGGGACAGTGAAGCACAAATTAATACAAAAGTGAATCGAGAATATATTGACACATTGCTTCACTCACACTGTTTATTCACAGGACATGTTTCAAGAGCTCTTGCTCCTATCCTCAGCTGATACTCGATTAGTGCAAGTTGTAGTGGTTTCTTCTTTCTCCGTATTGTCAATAGATGGCGTGATGTACTTGTCAAAGATGTCCGGTGGTGGAGTTTCAAAATTCATGACTCTATGACGATTTTTGTTAATGAAGATTTTTTAAGAAATTCACCTTCCACCCATCAGCCTATAACAAATTCCAAAAAATCTTCTCAAAACACAACATAACTCTTGCACCTCAAAATAGGTTTAATATCAGAAATTTGTTAAAAGGCCCTCCCAAAAATTCAATCACTACCAAAGAAAAACCAGGAATCTATGAGATCAAATGTGAAACTTGCCCTAAAATTTATATAGGAAAAACAAAAAGAAATATTAACTTAAGAACTAAAGAACATATGAGAAACATTAAAAATGGTGAAACAGAAAAATCAGCAGTGGCTTTTCATTTTTTGAATACTAGACATGACATCAATTTGGAAACATCTCTAATAAAATACGTTAATCACCCCATAGACCTTTCCGTATGGAAAAAAATCTTCATTAACAAAAATCGTCATAGAGTCATGAATTTTGAAACTCCACCACCGGACATCTTTGACAAGTACATCACGCCATCTATTGACAATACGGAGAAAGAAGAAACCACTACAACTTGCACTAGTCGAGTATCAGCTGAGGATAGGAGCAAGAGCTCTTGAAACATTGCCTGTGAATAAACAGTGTGAGTGAAGCAATGTGTCAATATATTCTCGATTCACTTTTGTACTTATCCAGGTAACTCACCCTGACTGAGATTCGAACTCGGGACCTCTTGAACGTGAGGCAGACATGCTACCAGCTACGCTACCGAGGTAGGCATCTTGATTTAAGATTTCCTTGTTGGTCTGCAGGAAGATGTGAATCAGCTGAACAATTTAATATGTTGGCATGGTAGCTCAGTAGTACAGCAGCTGTGCCCAGTTAGGACACTGCATTTTTCACATCTAATTCAATTTTCTTTCATAAATTTCTTAATATTATTGAAATAAGGAAATGTGGTTCTAAGAAAGTAACTAAGAAAGGAACATCAACTCAATTATCTTTGAGAAAACCAATGACATGGATATTAGTGTATAATTTTCAATCCTTTTCTTCTTCTCCTCCTTTTCTTCTTTCCAATAGTGGTTTGACTTTAGCTACTTTTAAATTTTCAGGAAAGGGGCTATTTGAGAATACATAACAAATAATGGCAAAGGATTTATCTCTAATTTTTACTTGCATTTATTATTGCATTTTGTATATCATTAGGGGCACATGAGAATTTATTTTTAAGACCACTATAACAAGAGCAAGAAATAAGATTGCCAATGAGGTTGTATTGATTGTGGCTATTGAGCTTATAATTGGACCAATATATGCACAGTAAAACCTGTCTTCAGCAGAATCAAAGGGTACTCTTGAAAATTTCCATTAAAGACAGACTTCTATTTGACAAAGGGTTTTTTTCCATTTTACCTGACATAAAACCACAAAGAAGACAGTAAATCTTTCCTTGGACAATTTTCCTCCTGAACATTTCTCACCTTTTAAGCATGATGACTTATTCCGTAACGTGCGAAAGAATAATCCTGATGCTGTTTGCTTTGTTTTTAGGTTTGTATCCTCTGATTACTGAAGGTAATAACATCCAATCAGTGATTGTTTCAGTGTTAACATCATCCGATTACCAGTTGGAAAGAATAATTAATAGTATAGTGACCATTAAACTCAAAGTAGTCTGAATGAACACAGTGTTCTTAAAAAACATTCAGTTATAGAGAATGTTGTGCTCTTATCTGACATTATCCAATTCTTGTTCTTAATTATAGATTTGTCAAAGATTTAAAATCAAATCTGGTTATATGTACATACTTCTGAATGGATTTTTTAGTATTAAGAGACATTTAGTTTAGTAAACATATATCTACCTGAGAACTTCCTTCACTTCTTCATCACTTGTTTTCTCTGCTAACTGCCCCAATAATATCTCTGCTGCCATTCGCTGAAGTGCAAATGTTGCTGCTTGCACTCCTTCATGTCCATCAAATACACCATACAAGGAAGTTTGTTCATCAATACGGCAATGAAAGCTTCTATCTTCAAACTGATGTTCTTCTTGTCTGTAGCCATCTTCTCTGTAGATTTGATTTGTTGAGAAACCAACACCTGAACAAATTTGCATTTGTTAGAAACTGTAGGTATATAATAAGAATGCATATACAGAACAATCATATAGTTAGGTTTGTATTACCCTTCACCTGCACTTTCAATTTGTTAAAATATATATCTGGAGCATTTGATTCCAATCTTAGTTATAGTCTTAACTATTAAGAAATTTTGGGGTAACTCTCTGGGTACACATGAAGACATCTGATGTGGCAACTATAAATAAGTTTTGGAATAAGGTTGACTGGTACCAAAAATGTGCTGCTAATGATTTACCTGTTTGAATTTAACATTTATAAAATATTCCTCAATTATGGTTCCCTGTGTAAACTTGGTAGCAATTAGAAAAATCAACAGAACTTAGTCCTTACAAAAAATAGATGACAATTACATCCAATAATACAATTCTACCAGAATCTATGTGATACCCAAGATCCAAACTAGTAAATCTAATGTATCTTATAGTAAGCAATATTGATTCATCGGAGTACAAACTTGCTTGAATGCCTATAAGCTAAGAAACAGTCTGTGGGTGACAAACTGATTTCTTCTGTCAGAGCATGTTCTCAAATGTACTCATACATAAAACAGAACACCTGTTAAAGTACTAGTACTACCACTAGATTACAACAAATGGAAATGGAGACTAAATCACAGTAACAAAATTATTTATTCCAGATGAAAAATTGATTCACATGAAAATCTCTACAAGAAGTCCAAAGAACTTGTTTCCTTAAATGATTGCATTACACTTGTGCTCTTTTGAGACTCACTTCACAAAAGCTTTTCTGTTAATTCTCAAAACCCGGTATAGACATGTGCATAATCTAGTTCCTAGCAAACTAATATATAAAGCCTGGAAACTAATAAACCTTCAAAACTAAGCCATACAGTTGACAATAGAGTAGAGAAAGAGGTATACTGTCTTTCTCTGATTTGAAGATAATTAGACATAACACAATTTTGGAATGTATACAGATAATTAGATTAAAAACAATAGTTTCAATCCCAGACCTCATCAACATGTAGCTTTTCAAGTTTGAATAAAAGACTGATCAGCATTCCCCTCAGTAAAGAATGCCAAAAGGAGTATCAGCAGATAATGAATGCTACTGTTCACAATGACTTCAAAACAAGAAAACTTCAAAACACAAAAGACTATCAACCATGCTCAACATTAGGAAGGCAAAAGAAGACGGCCAGTTTAAAAGGTTCACTTACCTCCTTTAGGCAGACTCCAAAATTCAAGAAGCTATCAAAGACAACAAAATCCAGTATCACACAACATATATGGCTTCAGAAATTTAACAGGCATTTCACTTAAAGATGAAATGATTCCACTCACAAAAGATACATTAAATAGATTAGATAAGATAAGATACTTTATTCACCTTTTGATTTATACATAAATCATGGCTTCGTCAGTAATACTACATAATTATATAACATAATACTATATACAACAGTATGTACAATATGAAGTAGCTTATACAAGAAGTAATATTTACAAAGTTATTACACATTTATGTCTTTAAATTCCTGGATGCTAAAAGGTACATGTTTTAAGAGTGCTTTTGTTAATGAACATTTAAATTTGCTATAGACCTGATCTTTGAAATGTCCAGGTAATGTATTGTATAGGCTAGTCCCATGGTGAGTAATGCTACTGCGACTCATTGGTGTGACAGGATGTGGTATGTATGTGGTTTAATGATCTGGTGTTGTGTGTGATACATGGCATTTGTTTTGAAGAGATTTCTATTTTTATGGATGAAGCATAATGTTTCCAGAATATATATGGAAGGGAGAGGTAAAATGTTTAATCCCTTAAATACTATCCTACTAGAGGTTCTTATAGGTACTTGCTTAATTATTTTTAGTATTTTCTTTTGTAATTTAAAGATGACATAAAGATTTGTGGACATGCCATAGGTTAGAATTGAGTGAAAATATCCAAAGTACGTAGCTTTTAGCATGCTTGTAGTATAAACTTTACTTACTACTCTGAATGTAACTCGCCCACAATTGCGTCTTCCTCTAAAGAAAGGTAGTTGTGGTCTAGTGGATGTTGACAACAAGTGTATGGCGCTGTTGGGAAAGAGAGGATTGTCCGCGTTACTTGGCAGTGAGTCTCCGATTGACAAGAAGTTTTGGTATGACCAGTTACATAACGTGGAGAGACCGACACGGGAATTTAATCGTTTGGTTGCCAAGCTTCGTGCTCTTGAAAATTCTGGGGAGCGACTGGAGAATTTTCAAACTACCAAGAACCTCTATTGTCACTTGAGAAAGCCAGGTATTCAACGACCTAATGTGGAAACAAAATACAGTCGTGACTGGAAATGTGTTTGGGCCAATGCAACCAACTGTAACCTTCCGTCGATATGGAGAGAAACGGTTTATGAAGTGGTTAATGAAACGGTTCCAACTGCAGAAAAGATGTGGCATCACGGGAGAGTGAATTCGAAGATCTGTGGCATATGTGTGGAAGATGATACACTTGAACATCGCTTGTACAACTGTCAGCAGGCTGACTTGATTTGGACCTCCATCCGAGACACATTACATAAACTTCGTCCAGAAGAATACTTACGTTCGGTACCACAGCTGGTACAACTGGAGTTTCGCTTCAAAGACACGAAATTTCACAATTTTGCTGTGTGGTTGGTTGCTGGTACACAAATTGGCTGCTGAAAGTAAGGCGAGGAGACACTGTGTTAGGAAAGCACCTACGTATATTTTTGAAGGAGCAGAGATGGACCTATATACGGAGGAAAACCTTACTTTCTCAGGAGCCATACATTTATCACTTGGAACAAATGCAGATCTAATAACCATCTAAGCAAATAGAACCCTTCATTTGTCTCACAGTACAAGCCAATAAAACAAGGGGGAAAAAAAAATTCTTACCCGGTACCCATTCCCGTCTTAAATAAATAAACAAAACAAAAAAAAAATATTTAAAAAAAAAATAATAAAAAAAAGCAGTACCTTCATGCTTATGATTGCATCTAATGTCTAAATTTACATGAAGATAATCTGCAGTTGCCGTTACAATTTTATTATATTACTGTATATATTAAAACCCGCACACTATTAAATAAATCCCAAATATGGTGCTTCTGAGAAAAACAAAATCACTTTTTGTAATATCTGCAGCAAGCATAGAACTACAAATCGCTACAAAAAAAAAAAAAAAAAAAAAAATGCATAACAGATTTTGGACAGTTTATTTGCTAGATGATCAATATGTGCATTCCATTTTAATTCTGAATCAATCCACACTCTACGAATTTAGTTTCTTTAGCTTCCTTTATGGAGTGAGTATTAATGCAAATCTGCAGTTCATTAGATATTTTACCACGACTGAAGTTAATAAAAGTTGTCTTATCTATATTTAAATGGAGCTTATTTCGTACCAGCCATTCATGTAGAATTATATTTTTTTTATTTATGTCATTTTCAAGGGTACAGAGATTACGATTCCTATGTATTATATTAGTAGAACTGATGATAGGGAAGAGGTTCCCAGAAACTAGTCTTCATCAAAAAACTTGTAAGTGGAGAAAAGTATATACAAGGTTGACTCATTTGCCTAATTTTAGTAATCTAAGTACTTATTAACATCACAAAATATGGCTCCTAGAGCATTACATGCCCATTGAATATTTGAGTTTATATCTTGTATAAGCACAGGACACTTATCTCTTCTTTTTGTTATACTGTTCACCACTACAACTGCTCCAGAAAACTTCTTCTTTGCTGCTCTCACGGTGTCATATACTTCTCCCATTACTTCTTCTGCAGAATTATTCCTCCGGATGTCATTAGTACCAACATGAAGTACCACAGTGTTCAGTTTGTGGGCCTCTGCTGTACTGAGTTGATCAATTTTGTCCTTAAGCTGCGAGGAATTGATGCCTCTGTACACTTCCACCAATGCATCTTCCACTACCACATGTTTTAATATTGAGTCACCCATCACAAGTATATCATTTTCTGCCTTATCATTCACCACTGGGTAGCCTTTTTTTTCCCCCTTTTTTCTTCTTTGAGATCACTATTTTTGCCTTCTTGTATACGGTTATTTGTCGCAGACTTGTCTGGAACAATCTTCTTTGACCATTCATATTTGGTGTCTTGCAGATGCCTAGGTCTCCTAACAGAGGCTGGAGTACTAGACGAATAATTGTAATTGCCACCATTGGATTCACCTAACATTTTGTATTTGTTGGGCATTGCTACTTTCAAGAGCGTTGGGATTATTTGCTTTGATCTTACACATTTTCGCCAAGGAGTCGCCGCAGAGGATTGAGTTTCCTTTAGGCTCCAAAGTTCCTTTACAAGGTGTCCATTTGCTGCCTCTAGTTTCGTATTTGCTTCCGTCAATCGTTCTATATTGTTATGTAGAAGCGAAATCATTTTGTCTTTGATCATTTCTTAGATCATTTCTGTATCTCTCATTGCTTAGTTCCACTGTACGGATATTCATATTGCTTAGGCGATCTGAAAGAAGTTTATTTTCCTCAGCTTTTTTTTTTTTTTCAGCTAGCTTCTGTACGTTCCTCATGTCGCTTTGGAGTAGTTGCATCACAGTCTGAAGCGACACCATGCATTCCCTCCATTTATTACAGTACAGCAGCCATTGTTTCTACGATGTTTATATAATCACACTTTGCTGAGTGATATTTATTTCACCTTTATTTATGCCACTAAATCTTGGCTTGATGCACTATATTTTGCTTGTTTTTGCACTAGGTTGCAAATATTACTTTAATAAAGTGACATTTTAATTTTGTTCTAGTTTCCAACAAATTTGCAAACAGTAAAACAATACAAACCTAAGTCGAGAGAAGTAACACTTTAGAAATATTAATTCATGACAACAATACATTTTTGGTCCCATAACCATTAAATCAAGCCATTTTAAAAGCTTATAAAATCTGTAAATATCCTATCAGAGCTGATAACTTGGAAGAAACTGCAAAACCTAAAGAACAAATGTATAATGAATTTCAACCTATTGCTACATGTTCAACTCAGCAAATTCATCATACCGCTACCTTTTCTAGAGATACTAGTTAGCAGAAAAAATGTCTCCAAGTACACAAAAGGGGTTTCCCTAGGATCTCTTCCATATTAGGCCATAGCTGAGGATGGAAGTTAATGCTCCTGAAATAGGTTCTTGCAAATTTTAAGTAAGCAAAGTGTAGTGTCAGGACTTCAAATAAAATAAAATAAACTTCAGAACTCTGTAGTTGGCAACAGCTTGTTTCTGTGACATTATTCCATACCAACCTAAGACTATGCCATCTTTCTGCAGTTTAACCCTTATGGTTAAACTTCAGAAACTATGTTCTTACATTTTTTGTCTAAAATTTTATATGTGAACTTTTCTCTTCATTCTTAACCACTTAATGTACTTTCTTTCCTCCAAATTTCATTTTCCTACATTCATATATTATGTGCTGTACATTTAATTTTCAACCACATAATTGACATTTCTCTTTTGAATAGGCATTCCATTGACCTTTTTAACCTCAATATTCTTGCTCATAGCCATGGTATTTCCATCCCTGTTCACTGCTGTCTATCCCTCTCTCCTAACTATAGTATACTACGTACGATGAACCAAAAGGAATGTTTTACCGTTTGATGTGCAGGGAAACCAGCAATTGGAACAGTTGTATTTGAGATAAAAAAAATTAAGTAAAATGCAAGACAATATTATGGCAGTCAAAATTCTGATGATCAAAGGAGTAGAAAAGAAATGATTGTGGTTGAATAGTGAATATTTGGAGTGCATGTGCACACTGCTGTAATGTAGAAGCTTATTATCTGACAAATGAGTGTATTATATTAGCAATCTCTATATACCTTCTAATAGTAAGAAGGATGGGAAGCTAAGAATAGCCCAGAAGTGAAACAAGGCTTCACAGTTGTAGTGAAAATACTTGCCTGAGATTGGCAACCATAAAACATCCTATAAGATTAAATGCAGTGAGATAGCAGCTCCATGTCAGTTTTAACTTGCATTATACCTGTAATGCAATAGGAACATTTAATTTTCTTGTAGGTACAAGGGGAATGTGCAAATACAATTGGCAATAGTCAAATTTTATGAAAGTACAGCTGATTGCTAAATGATTGGCTTTAAAATTCCATTCTCTCTGCATGGATAAAACAGCAAATAACCTAAGTATTGGAAAATTCAAACACATAAGTAACATCTCAGAAATGGTGCACCCCAAAATGGATATTTTGATATAAATTGTTTTAACAAGAGCTACATTCTTTGTGTAGTAACATTTTGTCTACTTGTTACAGATTGTCAGTTATGCAAAAATCATGCAGAATGAAGAGGACTTCAAATTTCTATATAACAAGATTTAACTGTATTGGAACACCACAGTGAAGCGAAAAATTATTAAATTTTAGATGAGTCGTATTTCTTACACATCTGCTTCACTTTCGTACCTATTTTGAGGACATGTTTCGCAAATCTTCGTTTGCATCTACGGCTCTTGTGTGACTGACGCTAGATCCAGCGGTGTGGGTAATTCTGGGGTTGTTGCTGCCATCTGTTGATTTAGTGATGAACTGAAATGTGGGATTCTCTTCTAGCCACTTACCACCCCTGGGCCACAAAAAAGTTCCAAAAAATATTCAAGAAATACAATATAACATTGGCACCAAAAAACAATTACAACATTAAAAACCTACTTCACAGTAGTAATACTGATAAGATAAAACCAGAGGAAAAGTCAGGCATTTACAAAATTAAGTGTAAAGACTGTGAAAAAATTTACATAGGGAGGACAAAAAGAAACATAGGCACTAGAAAGAAAGAACACTTCAGGCACTTAAGATACAAAAATATTGATAAATCCGCAATAGCAGCTCATTTCTGGTCTGAAAATCATGAAATTGAAGATAGCACAGAATTACTAAAATACGTACAAAAACATAGTGAACTCGTCATATGGGAGAGGATATACATAGAAAAACATAAAAACCAACTAATGAACTTTGAAATCCCGCTAGAAGAGAATCCCACATTTCAGTTCATCACTAAATCAACAGATGGCAGCAACAACCCCAGAATTACCCACACCGCTGGATCTAGCGTCAGTCGCACAAGAGCCGTAGATGCAAACGAAGATTTGCGAAACATGTCCTCAAAATAGGTACAAAAGTGAAGCAGATGTGTAAGAAATACGACTCATCTAAAATTTAATAATTCTATATAACAGTTAATCTGCAGTGGGAGGATTTTCTTGAAAATCATGTCGCAACCTTGGATGATGTTAAATAGCAAATTTGGTATTAAAACAACCTTTTGTTTTTTATTTATGCTGTTCATCAACATAAAACACAGACCTTTTCCTAAAAATACCTATTTTTGGATTCTAAACATGTATTTGCAGTGATATGTTGGTATCAAATTTTGGGTGCAATGCAATACCTCATCTGCCATAATTTGTAGAGAAAGATAAAAAATGCACATGCCAGAGAAAGTGAAATATAATGGAATCAGGTAAACACAATTACTAAAAGGAATGTGAAATATCTTGATATAAAATGGAATTAATGTTAATGTTAATTATAAAGATTAATATTTATTAACTGTAATTGCATTGAATACAGTTACAGTGAAAATAAATGCATTCTTTAGTAAAACATTATCAGCATAAACTGTTATTTTCTATTCATATGAAATTACTATTAGTTTCTGTTAAATGAAATGACCATTGCCAAGTTTCAAAAGTATATGGCTTTTATATTAATTTTAATTTACAGGGTAGCCCACGAATAACTGAACCACTTACTATCATTCTATACACACTCACAAATCACATACAGTGGCCGACATAAGTATTCGAATGTAAACATATTTATTACTCATATTATCTTAAAGCTACGTAAATACAACTGGTACAAAATAAACTTGAGTCTTCCATTAAACATATAAACTCATAAATAGCAACTGAAACTAATTTGTACTACAAGGAGAAATAAAACGGTTAGTTTACTTCTGGACATAAGTATTCGAACAGAGAACAGCTAGTATTTAGTTATCATCCCCTTTCTTTGAGTTACTGATGATAATTGTTTGGACATTGTCTGTATGTGTTGTTTAGTGATTGCAGAGTCCATATTTCTCCACTTTGTTTGAAGAGGTTCTTTCAGATGGTCCTTGCTTCTGATGTGCTACTTCCTCACATGCTCGAGTTCCTTCCAGAAGTTCTCTATAGGATTTAAATCTGGAGATTGGGGCAGTGTCTTCAAAGTGTGAGGAGTGTTGTACACGATCCAAAGTCTTACAATTTCAGCAGTATGCTTCGGATCATTGTCCTGCTGGAAGTAATAATCATGCCCTAATCGCAGCTTCTCTGCACTCTTTTTAAGATTGTTTTCAAGAATCCTCTTGTATTCAAATTTGTCCACGATCCCATCTATGAACACCAGTTCCCCAAAGACAGATGAAGCTATACAGCCCCATACCATCACACTACTGCCACCATGTTTCACTGTAGCTACCATGTTCTTAGGTTCCCATTCTGTATTTGGCAGTCTCCACACTTTAAGACGTCCATCACTCTTGTATAAGCAGAATTTGCTCTCGTCCGACCAGAGAACCTTATCCCAGAATTCTGTTGGTTTCACCACATACTGTTTAGCAAATTCTATACGCTTTTTCTTATTCACCTTATTAACATAGGGTTTCTTCCTAGGAAGCGGGCATTGTACCCACTACTATTTAAAACCTGTTCAACTATTCTGGTGTGAACCACAGTGCCAGAATATTGCTCAAGACATCCTCTAACCTCAGATGCAGTGACTCTTGGATTCTGTTTCACCATTTTTATTATTTGCTTCCTGTCTCTGGTAGTGAGTTTAGAAGGAGCGCCATTTTTAGGTTTATTTACAACAGTATTTGTCTGTTTGAAGCGTTGAATTATGCAGAACACTGTAGTTTTGCTTCTGTTAATGGTTTTGGCAATTTCAGAGAGAGATATGTTTTGTTTGTACCTATTTATCATGATATTCCTCTCTGTCACCATTGTCTCCTTACCTTTACGCCCCATATTACCTGTGAGTTGACAATCGGCTGAATAACTTTGAGCACATTGTCTCGAGGCATAGCATAAACACAACTGCTATGTGGTAGGGGCATGTAGGGTATGTCCAACCAACTTTTTCTGTTTGATTGGGTATGTTCGAATACTTATGTCCTCCCATAAGAGGGACAATAGAATAAATACAGTACAGATTGTGTAATAAATACATGCAAAGTGATATTTTAAATAGTTTCCGAGACACAAAAGGTTAATGTTTTTATGTTCAACAATTCAATGCTGCCAAATAAATATTACAGTATTTATTGTACGTGCAATGGTACATGTTATATTATTCGAATACTTATGTCGGCCTCTATATTCTTCAGCATGAAAGCGTGGAGATTTGATATTAATGAAGCTCATGTTCATGAGAACTTTCTAGGTGCTGTACACAACTCCATTCTAATCATCACACTTAATTGCATCTCTCCTCCAAGAGACTGTGCGATATCAGGTCACCAACCACGTTCCTATTCGTGCCATTCAGTTGCTTGAGCCACAGAGGGGAGGGGTATTAGATGTAACGCTTTTCTACGATTTAACAAAAATTAAGTCTCTGTAGAAATAAGTATTCATTGCTGTATGATTCACAATGCTTATGATGCATGCTGGAAGATGAATTAAGTTCCTTACCCGACTGTCTACATACTGGTAAGTCGTCAGTCCAGCTATTGGCTTCATGATAGGTTAGATGATCTTGCCTAGGCAACTCCGCTCTGGTTGGCATTTCAAAATATATTCAATGGTTATATTATTCTTTCAGAACCCAGCTTATTGCTGGTTATACTAATGTCCTCCGCATTTTGGGCAGCTTTTAACAATAAATACAATTACATTAAAATATTGTCATTAGTAATAATTTGAGGTTAGTTTTAGGAATTGCTGTGTATTAAAAGCAGTTTCACCAACATATTTGGTAGTTCACTTACCTTCGTATGTATTTTGTGGCGCTACTGTCGATGTAGGGAATCAACTAAAAATAGTTACAAGGGGAAAACGTATGCGATTTATTTCGGCGGCACCATATAACACCAAACTGCACCAAACTCTGTGGTTTCTGCTGTGGAATTATGACACCAAGATACAGTGACACTGGACTGCGCTGGACCCTATCTAATAATATCCCTCCGTGATCCCTACCTTCCCTTATTTCCAGCAACCAATTACAGATACGATTTCGCATGTGCCAAGTCCCACAGAAGCAAATATATTAAAAATTATCATGGATAAATAACGAAAAATTAATTCATGATTTAATATGTTATTATCTAAAAACGAGGAAGCCAAGGGATGTGTTGCTTAATGGTTTTGTAGGTACATAAAACTCGTTTGCGGTTTGTCTGGCAACACTGATTATAGTTGCTCGTTTGTCCTATGGTCCTGTGTTTTGAATGCTGTTTATAAACGTAATTCTTTAATAGAAAACTGAAGTGTAAACTTTTTAAATAAAAACTGACACAAGGAACATTACTTGTTACATCAAGAAAGTAATAATTTACGGTTTGAAAAGAGAACTTGATTAATGCTTCATGTAGATATGCCCTTCATTACGTGATTTTAAAAACCAAAACTTATTAATATCCACTCTGGCTTACCTTATTAAAACACAAGCTTAGTAACCGAATTGAAAAATGGGCATGCCGAAAAATGCAGTTGGTAGAAGCTATTCAGTTAATCACAGAATTTATGCTATTTAAAAATTAATAGGTTAATTCTTTTTTGCAGCGAACAGTGTGTCAGTAGATCCTTCTTACAAAAATACAAGTCAACTTTCCTGCAATGTCAGAAAGTGACGGAAATCAGTCATCGTATTATGCTACACTGGAAGAAATTGGAGCACAAATGCCAAGGAATCTAGTTTCTCAAGAACTTCCACGTGAAAGAAAACGTTGGATTCGTCCTCCTCTAATTGGTCAAACTACTGCCACAGAGCACTTTATACAGGGACAACCCTCCGGAACAAATAAGACTACAATTACACAGAGTGTAACAGATGATGCATATAAAAGTCTTCCAGAATATTCAGGGAATTGGTCAGATATGCCAGCTTTTGCTTTCCATCATCATTTACAACCAGAAACCGGTTTGACATCACCATCATCTCAGTCATTATCATTTCCTTTGGATACCAGAATGAATACAAATAATAGTAGTGCTAGCACACACATCATAGGACATCGAAGACATGGAGTTTTGACAGTAATTGAAAATGCACACAGTGAATCTAAAGCTAAGAAAGAAAACAAATCAGAACCAGTTATAATCACAAGTCTTCTGGATAATGGTGGTACAAATGAAGAAGTGCCTGCCACTGTTCCTGAGTCTCCTAATGCACGAGCACCATCCCCTGCTTCTGTCTCAAGTGTTACCTCTAGCAGGCGTTTAGAATGGGATAGTGGAGCTGACGTTGGTTACCTTGCATATCAAATTTCAAATGAAATAAGCATATCTGGTCATGATATGAGTACAATAGAAAGAATTGCTCTAGCCCAAGGGTGCTCAACTGCTCTTTCCATGAGGCTAGACCCAGAAGGCACAGTATATTCCGGACAACAATCATCAAATATGTTATTGCTATCAAATCACATGAAAACACATAAACATGATCATCAAACAGAAAATTCTAAAACTCCTGTAGCAAAGGACCCTACTAAAAGTAAATGTGTCAGTGATTCTGTTCCCTCAAGTGCTCAAAGTGAAAACAATGTTACTCCAAGTTCATCAACCTGCAACATATCTGATCATGAAGATTCAAGCATGGAGGAAGGGAATAATGAGTCGCAAAGAGTCACCAGTAATAAAAATGAGGAGCTTTTGAGTTCCTCCAAAGACCATGAAAATGGAATGCAAGTGAAGAAATTAAGTAGTTCTTTGACTGGTTTAAATGAATTAGAACCTCAAGATCTTAAAGATTCGAATACTCTTTATCGCAGTCAAAGCCAGAATAGTGTTTCAGTAGAATGTGTGAGTCAAAAGTATGATCATAATCCTTATCCATCATTATCACAAAAAAACTCAAATGCAGTTAGGAATTCACTCTCATCGTCTTCTTTAGCTACGGTAGTATGTAAACATGACTATAGAAAAACATCAAATAAGCACACTCAGACATCACCATATGCTTCAGTAAAGCAATCTGTAGTGGCTCAAGTGTATGGTGATAAACATGCCATTGAGCCACATTCTCTTGATAAAAATAAAAACTTTCCAAATAAGTATTCCTACTTTGAACACACAGGATTCACTGATCATTCAGACATGATTCTGGAGAAAACATCTGATGCAGAATTAAGTACTAATGCTTCAAGAGTTGTCAGAAATAAGCATGACAGTGCTAAAGCAGCAGTGTCAGAGCAATTAAAGACTGCATTTCAGAAGCAGACTCTTCATAGTGCAGTTCAGGAAACGATAAATTCATCAGAAAGTCAGGATAGTTATGAAGCAGAGATTTCTGTGAAGCATAGAGAGGTTAGCAATGGAAAAACTTCTCAAAGAAATGGCATTTCTTCAAAACATGTGCAGCCCACTGATGAAGTTCAAAATCCTTCTCATAATTTAGATAATTTGCAAGCAAACAGCTCATGGTTCTTAAATGACGTAACACTTAAAGAAAAAAGTCAGTTCAATGACACAAGCCAGGGAGGTTCTATGGATGCCATTGACAGTGTGCAAAGTTTTGAATATCTTCCAGGTCATGCCTTTGAAAATATAACTAAAAGAACCTTGGATAAAGACATAAACAAACTATCCTCTTCACCAGTATTACAGCAAGACATTAATTTAAATGTTACAAGCTCAGAATCTTCAGCTTCAAACACTTTTTCAAAGGATCTTGACAGAATTGTGACACAAATGACTAATTATCTCAATGACAGACCACACAGCAGTAGCGAGAAAAAGAGGCTTGTTCAGAAAATAGTAAAACAGCTTTTAGAAACAAAATATACAGATGATAGTTCATCCAGAGAAAGTCATAAAACACAAGCTACATCATATGATATGGTTATAGGTGAAAAATCAAGTGAAACAGTTACCATAAAAAGATGTGATTTGACTTGCAAGATGCCGCAGAAAGTATTCCAGCACACTGACAACAAAGAGGAACATAATGATCATCAAACACCTGTTCATCTTAGTGACAAATGCATCGGTACAGGTAACTACAGTTATATTTATTAAAATGTTATTAGTTACTGTAATTAGGTTCATTTAATGCATCTTCATTTTCCTTGCATTTCATTTGCATTCAGTTATTTAATTTTCAGCCTTTTATGTATCACTTCTGGATTTTACAAACTTACAAATCTTTCATGACTTGCAGCTTCTCATATTTTTTTTTTTATATTAGTGATGTCTATAAATGTATTTACTTCCTCTGCTAGGTGTGGTAAGTAGGGCAAGTATTGTATTCCACCCAAAAATTCAGTGTCAAGATTTTCCGGGAAATATATTACCATGGCAGCTGTGAATACCTATCACAGAGGGATTAAGCAAGTCTCCGCTTGTCATAACATATTTGTTGCAAATTGGCCTGTGAAGCTCAATAATGGGTTGTTCAAGGACAGCTGCTGCTGACATAACAAGCTGGGAAATGCTTAGCTTCTTTGTTCGACAATGCTGAAGTTTCCAGACTGTTCAATTTCGCAAATCTAGAAGGGCTGACTTTGAGAATGTTCCATTTAGTTGAATCAGAGACTTTGGCTACGAGAAGCTTCTGAAACATTTCTACCATAACCCAGAGATATATAAGGAAGAGTTGAACGCATCTGAGGGACAGAGTTGGCAAATAGGAGTGTGAGTTACACAGAAAATGAAGCTAGTTACAGTAGAATAATAAATATTATACAAATAAAGATATTTAGTAATTATTTTCCACTTATCTTAAGAAGTTGATGATCATACTTCTATCTTTTTTAAACGAAATTAATTTCATGGGCATTTGCCCACATCTTCAGTCAACACACTTTGTTGTCAAGGATACCATGTATTTATGTGTTACCAACATCTGAGGATGAAACAAACCTAAAAACAGAATCAACATGTCAGAATTTTGACATACCGGCAATTGATTCTGTTTTTAGGTTTGTTTCGTCCTCAGATGTTGGTAATATGTAAATGCGTAAATACATGGTATCCTTGACAACGAAGTGTGTTGATTGAAGATGTGGGCAAATGTCCATGAAATTAATTTCGTTTAAAAAAGATAGAAGTGTTATCATCAACTTCTTAAGATAAATGGAAAATAATTACTAAATATTTTTATTTCTATAAGAGTGTGAGTGTCATTCAGTGAGCAGTGTGTATAGTCTGCAAGCAAATCATTGTGCGGGCATCAAGAAGCTATGAGCAGCATGAACTGGTGTGTGCAACAGAGGCATAAGAAACATTAGCATAGAAACATGATATGCTTGCGCTGTGCTCTCATAAAATGAAAATTAGCGTTCTGCTAATGCTTTTGGTGAGAAATAAAATGTTAGCACAACCTGGTGATGATGTGGTTTAATCACAATGTTTTGAAGCCCCTGAACCCAAAAATAGCATTTTTAGAGACAAGAGTGTGTGTTGTGCATGTGCATGCATACATGCTTGTTAATAGCACTACTCAAATACAAAAGGTCTGTTAATATCCAAACTTGGTAGTTAAGTTTAGTGTCTTCCAAGGATGGTATATGAAGATATAAAGAAAATCTCTCCCACTCCAAAATACCCTTTACATGGAAAAATTTTCAAACATTTTTATTTTCTGAAAAAAGGCTCTAATGATTTTGATTAAAATATCAAAATTTTCAGTATTTTTATGTCAAATTAAATGTATATTTTGAATTTTCTGGGAATAGTCTCTGAAATCCTACTCATTCGGGACGACTTTTGCCTAACTAGCAAACCATAAGAGACAGACAAAATCTTACTGCACATATAATGATTTATTTCAAATCAATTTAATTTTTAATTTGTCCTTGAAAATATATATTGTTACAGAACACGTCATTCAGATCGAATACAATATTTATAATGTAAAGGAACATAGTCATTAGTATATTTAAAAATTTAGGAAACTTATACTAACACAAAATAATAATAATAAATAATAATAATAATAATAATAATAATAATAATAATAATAATAATTTTTCCTCCCTTTTTCGTCAATGCTGACAGTAGGTGCTTGGGTTCCCTCAGAGCGAGGGAGCCAAAGCATCTGACCTGAGATGAAATCAGGGTTGAGGGGTCGGCCCAGCGCCTGAGATGAATGATGGATGAAGCAATTGGTGGAATGATGGTGGGGGAAACCGGAGGACCCGGAAGAAACCCACTCCAGCACCTTGTTGTCCATCACAAATCCCACATGGTCGCCTGGGATCGAACCCGGGCCTCCTAGGTGAGAGCCAAGCAGTCTAACCACTCAGTAATGTTGCGGCCTATAATAATAATAATAATAATAATAATAATAATAATAATAATAATAATAATAATAATAATAATAATAATAATAATAATAATAATAATAATAATAATAATAATAATAATAATAATAATAATAATAATAATAATAATAATAATAATAATAATAATAATAATAATAATAATAATAATAATAATAATAATAATAATAATAATAATAATAATAATAATAATAATAATAATAATAATAATAATAATAATAATAATAATAATAATAATAATAATAATAATAATAATAATAATAATAATAATAATAATAATAATAATAATAATAATAATAATAATAATAATAATAATAATAATAATAATAATAATAATAATAATAATAATAATAATAATAATAATAATAATAATAATAATAATAATAATAATAATTAATAATTAATAATTAATAATTAATAATTAATTAATAATTAATTCATAATTCATAATTCATAATTAATAAATAATAAATAATAATAATAAATAAATAATAAATAATAATAATAAATAAATAATAATAATTAATAAATAAATAATAATAATAATTAATAATAATAATTAATAATAATAATAATAATAATAATAATAATAATAATAATAATAATAATAATAATAATAATTAATAACAACAACAATAATAATAAAATTCTGTTACAAGGGTTAAAAATATTATACAGACAATAAATAATTAAAATTAGCACATACAAAAATTAGTTTTACACTTTTCCCACAATTTATTTATTATTAATGAGGAATTGCACACAAATGTGTAGGTCTATGCTCCTTCACAGTGTACCATAATTCTTTATGGGTTCTGTTCTATTCTTGCACACTTGAATATGACATCTATCACATCTCAGATCACACAGGCTACACATGCAGTTCTCACCTATTTCGTGGTAGTTGGTGTTCTTAAAAATCTTGTGGTGGAATCCATGCATTGCCAACCTCATAGCCAGATGTCGTAATTCTTTATTTGCTTGTGTCCCGTCTCTATTAACATTGCATCTGTCGCATAGAAATCTTGCCAGATTCTTTCTCTTTTCTTTCCTCTTTCTTCAATTACATGTTGGAAGTTGACCGCGTAAGAGTGATTAATTCTGATTTCCTCTAAAAAGCAACAGTGACACCATTGAGGAAGCACATTCCAATTCGGATGATGCTGGAGTTGGACACACGAAAGAAATGGAAGAGACCAATGGCAAGGGACTTATATAAGACAACACAAAAAATAAATCGAGAAACAATGGAAACAGCGACAATGCAAATAAGTGTTATAAAGGAGGCAATAGAAAATAACTTTTACACAAATAAAAATATTTGTAACAGAGTCTCCACTTAACTTAAGAAGTTGATAATCCCTTCTTCTTTATAAAAAAGAAGGAATTATCAACTTCTTAAGTTAATTGGAGACTCTGTTACAAATATTTTTATTTGTGTAATATTTGTTGCTTCACTGTAACTAGCTTCATTTTCTGTGTGATCAGAAAATAATTTGTTGGAAGAGGCCACACAAGGCATCACACAATTGATACAGAAAGCAACTATTGAACAAACAATTAGGAGAGGCAAAATATGGTTTGACAAAGAATATTACAAATTCAGGAAAGAAACATTAAAACTACTGTGTAAGCAAAACAAACTAAAGAAAACCTAAATACCTATATGAATACAGTCAAAAAAGGAGGAAATACAAAGAACTAATAAATATCAAGAAAACACAATACATCGAAGCGAAAGGCAGAAAAATAGCTGAGGAAGCTGAAAAGGACCCTGTTATAACAAAGTACAAAAATCAACGACCAATGCAAGAAGTACAAATGAGCAAAAGGGAAGAACATTTCAGAGTGATATTACAACAAGACAGGCCTATAAATGCACCCGAAATTCCACCGGAAATAATGGAACATATCACAATTTCAAGAGCAGAAGTAGAAACTGCTATCAAAATGGCAAAAGCCAACAAACCTGCAGGGCCAGATGGCATATACTATTAACATTTAAAAGAACCACAAGACCTCACTATAGATATATTGACAGAATTGTTTAACAAATGTCTTGAAACAGGTAAAGTACCTAAACAATGAACAGATGCAGTAATAAGAGTGCAATTTAAAGGAAAAGGAGATCTAAAAGATCCAAATATGTACAGAGGAGTAGCACTAGAAAATACAATGTTTAAAATTTTAACAAAGATAATAAATAACAAATTAATGGAAACTAAAACCCAAAAATTCCAGAGAGGCAAATGGGATTTAGACCACACTCCACTATCAATGCCATTGCCACTCTTCTGTCTGAATTAGAAGATGCCCTGAGACACCCTGGGGGAAAATACCACATGATTTTAATAGATTACAACAAAACTTTTGACCTACTAGATGAAAGGATACCACAGAAAAATTAAGACAACTTATGAAAGGATCAAATTCAATAACCAGGATTGTAGAAGATACTGAGCACAAAGAACATCACAATAAAGGTCAAGGTGACTGAATCAAGGAAAATAACACAGACAAACGGTGTGCTGCAAGGGGATCCTCTCTGTCCATTATTGTTTAATATAGTGACTGCTGACCTCCCACAGGTGATAAGTAGGGGGCGGATTTTGCCCTATTTGCCTATTTAATTCCTTTGTTCAGAAACGTAGGCTGTTAAGTTATAAGCACGTTTCCTACAATTATTAGCCTAATTTCTTAGTTATATAGTGCCTATAAATGCCTATTTCATATGTTTGTGCCTATTCTGCTTATTAGTGCCTAAAACTGCCCTGTTAGCTAATTTCTTCTGCTTGTAATTTGTGACAACAGCTTTTACATTTGTTTCAATGCATTAGCATGATATTTTTGTGCTGGTCTGGTGTCAAGGATTATTTCTTTGAGCTAATAATAAACTTGCAGGAGGGATTATTAATTAAATTATTGATGGTGTTAATTGTTAACAATCATATCAGATCACAATTAGTACCACTGGTAAGCAAAAATTTACTCCCGTAAGATTTCTTTTACATGTGTGTAAATATACTGACACGAAGCTGTTGTTTTACCCAATCTTAAACTCACCACTCTGGGACTCTGTTCAGGTTATGACTTAAACTTGTAAGGCCAGCGCTTAATTAGCTAGGCTACACAAACTAGGATTATATATATGAAAAAATTGTGATTTTCTCATGCTTATGTTTTTCTACATGTATCTCAAGGAATCATGAAATTGATTGCTTGGAGACTTCCAGTGTTGTATTCAACATTGAAAATGAAACTGCAGACCAATACATCTTAATGGTTTGTGTAAAATTTTACAGAAATGTCTTTATAAAAGGAGGTACCAGAATTCTTTTCACGATGCCATAATTGCTGTAATTCTGTTGAATGAATGGAAAACACTTACTAAAAAGCTGTCCTTTATTATTTTTTCTCAGCCAACGATGGTGCATTTAGGGTTTTTATTACAAAAACAAGGATTCTGTATCTTTAATTAATTTTTGTTCTGTTCTTTGTATCTTTCTGACACATCGTGACATTATTTTAAGTGATATTAAGATTGCCGTGATGAACTTTTGAATTTATTATCCTTCCAACAATTGTCACTATTAAGGAGACACATGTGTGCAAATTGGCCCAAAACTTACAACAATCCCAAATTTAGTTTTACCCCCTTAAAATTAATATAGAATACTTCAATAATATAAAGTTTTTTTTTTCTTTTTCTAGCGGCACTTTAGAAAAAGTCACATGACTATTTAAATAACCCTACACCTGTATCCTAGCTGCTATTACCTAATTTTAACCTCAGATTTCTCAGATTCCATATTTTCTCACTTTCTTAACTTCAAAATGTTCCACTGTATGCAGTTTTCTATTAATCTGTTTGAAATTCTAACCATGTCTTTAAGGGCAACTGCATATTAAGTGTACCCATTTACATTTGTTGTGTTTTTGTTATTTGTGTTGAAAAGGATTATAAAGCTTACTTCTTACTGAAAATGCTTAGGAAAATAAAAATTGTTAAATAGGTATGATTATTTTTTCCCTTCGTTGATATGGCGAAGACAAATATTTCATTTAGGTACAGGTCATTCATAGGTTAAAATGGGTGCAGAAACTTATATCCCAAGCATTAATTTTTAGAATTACAATATGTGGGACATATTGAAAATCACCTATAATTTAGACATAAACTGTAAATTCCTCAGAAACTATTGTAACTAGAAAGCTAAAACTTGGTATTATTTCATTCTTGATCAATCACAAAAATAAAGTGTATAAATTTGAAACAAATCTAACAAAAGCTTCAGATATTTTAATTTTCACCCTTAAGCTGCCCCCCCCCCCCCCCAAAATCCATGTTTTTGTTTTTTGACGTAATTAATTGCTTCACACCTTTCTGCACATTATGGTTGTTACTTAGTGAAGTGGATTTATATGTATTTTAATTATACGACAATATCTGTTATTTTAACTTGCTGTGGAACCGTTTATGAAATTTGGAATAAATGTAGAAGTATTTCGCCTAGGGAACGGCAATATAGTATGTACAAAAGTGAATCGAGAAGATATTGACACATTGCTTCACTCACACTGTTTATTCACAGGACATGTTTCAAGAGCTTTTGCTCTTATCATCAGCTGGTACTCGATTAGTGTAAATTGTGGTAGTTTCCTCTTTCTCCATATTGAAACCACCACAATTTACACTAATCGAGTACCAGCTGATGATAAGAGCAAAAGCTCTTGAAACATGTCCTGTGAATAAACAGTGTGAGTGAAGCAATGTGTCAATATCTTCTCGATTCACTTTTGTGCTAATTTGTGCTTCACTGTCCGTATGCTTCTTTCAAGTTTATACTTTGAATATAGTATGTGTTTAGCGAATTTGTTGCAGCATATGTTGCAATGAATGTCATTATGTTAGAGTGCATTTTAAGAGCCATTTAACTAAAATTGTGTATTTCTAAGTGTTTACTTAGCAAATTTTTAGTGCCTATTTAAGTGCCTGTTTTGCCCATGTTTAGTGCCTTTTTGTCTGCCTATTTCACACATTTTTAGTACCTATAAATCTGCTCCCTAGTGATAAGCGAACAAAGAGTCCAACTAATAAAGTACGCTGACGACATGGCTTTAGGAGCATGCAGCATCAAGGACCTATAACTAGCATTTAACAATATAAATGAATGGGCAAAAAGAAACAAATTTAAAATTAACTGATGTAAAACTCAAATGATGTCACTCCAGAAAGTTGTAAGAAGAGTGCGAAATGAAGAAATAACCATGGATGGGGAAGCCATTCCAATATCAAGAAACTACAAATATTTAGGAGTAACATTACAGACTACAGGGGGAATCTACACGGAACATATATGTGATAGAACTACAGCAGCCATAAAAGCAATGTATACAGTACAAAACCTGCGAATCTTCAAAGCAAAGATAAACCCAATGATCACATATGCTTTCGAAATAATGTGGGAAAAATTGACAAAAAACAATCTTAGAAATATTGAACAAATTAATATATGTCATTCACATTTTCTAACATTTGTTGCATGTATTCATCCATACAATATATAACATTTTTTTATAAAATAACCTTTTATGGCCTTTTTAAAAAGCTAAACTTTCTAGTGCCTTTAATTCCTAGGGTAATTTACTGTATAAAATTATTCCTTTAGTAAGGGAATTATTTTCACTTAGTTTTTTATTAACTCTATTTCTGAAGTAGTCTTGTTTATTTCTGGTATTCCAATATTATGTCTGATTATTGTATTGAATAATGACTATTACTTATTCTCCTATTTTCTATGTACCATCCAAAAATATTTAATAACAAAAATATTTTTATAGAGAACAAAATATCATCTTGGCACCTATAAACAATACTCATTAATTACATTGTTAAATTTAAAAACAAACGATGAAATCCCACCAGTCAGTACATCTAGAGTATACCATAAGTTGTAAGAATTGTGAAAAATTCTACATAGGGTAAACTAAAAGACACCTAAAATCCAGAGTCCAAGAATAATTTAAAAACATCAAATTGAAACAGGAAGACAAGTCAACAGTAGCTTTCACTTTTGGAATAAAACCATAGCCTTGACCCAAATCCAAAATTATTAGAATTTATGGTAAACAATAACAATGGACAATGCTTGGGAGAACATCTTAATATGGAAGTACAAAGACAGAGTAATCAACTAACAACTTCTGCCAAAACTAGTCCCTCAAAAAATTAAAATGTAAGTGACATAGTGTGCAAAACCGATAACAAATATTTTTATGAATTCCATTTTCATGTTATTTTCTTAGAAATTTGTTTTACATTATACACCTCTCTTTTTCTACAGGCCTACTCTTACTTTCAATTTCTCTTTCTCCCTCATATTAGTCTCTCTTGCTTCTACCTTTTTTTTTTTTATTCCTGTATTCTTTACATTTCAAAAAGTTGGATCTTATTTATTATTTTGGTATTCCTGTAGTAAAATCTTTTTAGTTAAGTTTCATTTTTACTCTCTCTACCGCTTATCTATAATACATAAATAGAAGTATTGTTTTTTATTGAGAAATTCCATATAAGCTAAATAAAAAGAACAGGGCTTTTCAGATAAGGTTTGTGTGCATCATTGTCTTATGAATAGTGTAAGTCAACAATGAAATGTTTTGATAATTATTGTACTTATATTTAACTTTGGCATTTTACAAAACTGATACAATTTTCAGGAAAATTCTCATATCTCAAACTTTCCTTTAGACATTTTTCTTTATTTTTTTTTTCAAAAATGGCTGTAATAATTTTTATTAAAATATCATATATGTGTGATATTTGACTGACTAATAAGATGTATATCTTGAATTTTCTGTGAATAGCATGTTAAATCTGCTTAATTCAAATGAATTTTATGTACTTGCTATGACTATAGTCACACGCATACAGCTCTGTACAAAAGCTTGTTTACTGTTGGTAAGTTACAGAAACAGTAGAGTAACAATACAAGAGTCAGATATAGAACCTCCTAATAATGCAAATAGTATAGAAGGCAAAAAGGGAAACAAAAACTGCTAAGTTGTTGGATGTAATAATAAACTAACCAACCCTGCAGGGCAACAACCTTTTTCAAGCCAAGGCCAACTGTCGGCCATGTGTTCCCCACCTCTATCCATCACAGGCATTATTGAGCTGGATGTGATAGTAGATCAAGTGAGAATAAACATATCCAGTTAACTTTAAAGAGAGTCGATTAAAGACACTAAATAACACTTACTTTTAAATTTCTCCGGAACAAGTTTCTGAGGCTTTGCCTCTATCATCGGCCGGCTCTTGACTGGTTCTCGTTGGTGTAGCTGACGATATTTTGTCACAGGTCTCCTCTGGTGGCGGTTCAAGGAACTTGCTGAACAAATCTTTCTGGGGGATGTCGAAATTGAATACTTTGTTCCTATTTTTTGAAATGAAGATTTGTTCCCATGTGGATAGTTCTTGTTTTCCTGATGTATGTTTTAGTAGTTTTGGTTCTGGATTTATGTTGTGGTTTTTTTCCCCAAAATGTGTGGCAACTGCTGATTTTTCTAATTGTTTATATTTTATGTTTCTAAAGTGTTCCTTTGCTCTTGTTTCTAAATTTCTTTTTGTTTTTCCAATATAAATTTGACTACAGTCATTGCATTCAATTTGATATATACCAGATTTTTTGTTAGATCGAATGATATCTTTGATGTTTGAGCAAATTAGGTTTTTTTAAGGAGAAATGGTTGACTGGTGCTAGTTGAATATTTTGTTTTTTGAAGACTTTTTTGAATTTATCATAGGCCCATGGATGGTAAGTGATTTTTTTGAAAATCATATTAGTTTCTGTAGCTGAGAGAGTTGTGGTTTCCTTTAGTAGCTTCTTCTTTTTTGCTAAGCTCACTTTTTTGTCCACTAATGATTTGGGAAAGTTATTTTTTTGTGCTATTTCAATTATTTTGTTGTATTCTGTTTTGTATTCTTCTGCTGTGAGAGGGATGTTTACCAGTCTGTGTGCTAAACCATTGAAGATTGCCTGTTTGTGGGATCTTGGGTTGTAGCCATTAGCTTTTATGTAGTTGTTTGTCTGTGTTGGTTTTCTGTAAATGCCAAAGTTTAGTCTAAAATCGACAACAAATAGTTTTTTCGCTTAAATTGGGGCTTTCATTTAATGAGGAAATTAGTTATTAGAGTAACTGTAAACCAGGAATGAACATAAGGCATGGCTAGCATGGCTGGTCTGTCACTGAATAGCCCATGAGGTGAGCATGCTGTACTGCAGTTAAACTCACATACTGGTTTGCTTTGCTTAACTGTACAGCTAATTTCTTTGCATGGTTTAAAGATACTAATTACAGAATTATTTTGTTTTTCCCATGTTACAGAGCTATTTTTTCTGATGAGTGACCAATCAAACCCCATGTTTATAGGACATCTGGTTTCTAAGATACAGAAAAATAAGGCGCATGACCAGAAAAAAGAGAATAAGAAAAATACTCACATGCTATTCAGCAGTTGCACTTTGTATCTTGCATTCAGTAAAGTGGTGATCTTTTGAGAGTGAAAGACGTGCTTTCCAAACTTAGTAAATATGTCTCTTAGCAAGCATATTACTGTACCTAGTAGTTACTGTGAGACACCTTGTAGGATTATATATAAGCAAGCTAGAAAGATTATTTTTCATGTATATTTCTTTCTCAAACAGTTGTCAGTTAAAGATATTTTTGAAAGTACAAATGAAGTACTTATCAAAGCATGTAAATGTAGCTTGTTGGCTCTGGATTAATGTAGGAGGTACCCTGATTGTAATCTGCTTTGTGCTGCATACTGTCTGTTCGTTGCATTGACAACATGTAAAATGGAATTTAAATGGTTTACTGCGCCCAAACTGTGCATTTCCGCACACGTGTTGCTACTTGAAAAATGATCTGTTTGTCATCCTACACAACATACTGATTGATGATTGTGAGCGCTTTTTGACTCACTCTGCATATTAAATTGAAATGTTGTATGCAGAGATATAAGAAACATTTTTTAAACTATTTAAAATTTGGCTGAAAGCAGTATAACATTATAATTGGTTTATGTGGAGAACTTGAAAGTTTAAATAGTGCTACCACTAGAAAACAAATCCATTCAAAAAAAATGATCTGTTTGTCATCCTACACAACATACTGATTGATGATTGTGAGCGCTTTTTGACTCGCTCTGCATATTAAATTGAAATGTTGTATGCAGAGATATAAGAAACATTTTTTAAACTATTTAAAATTTGGCTGAAAGCAGTATAACATTATAATTGGTTTATGTGGAGAACTTGAAAGTTTAAATAGTGCTACCACTAGAAAACAAATCCATTCAAAATTTTAAGCTGTGCACAAATTCGTGATCTTGTTATACTTATGCTATCTATAGATAGACTGCGAACAAGGTGTAGTCAATGTGCGCATGCATAAGCACAGTCTTCTCCACTTCTCATCATCCAAGCATCACATGACTCCCACCCCTCCATACGTTGACCAGTGCAGTGCAGCTTGCGCTATGGAGGAGAGGAGAGGCAACCTAAAATGACGGTAGAGGCGGAAAGCTGGAGTCCTTCAATTTTGGTAAATCACACCTTCAACTGCATTTTGTTCACTGTTTACTTATAGTATGCTATATTTCATGTCCTGCGCCATGGTGTAGCAGGCTAAGGCAGCATGCCTTGGTCCCTGGTCATGGAAAGCGGCCCGGGTTCGAACCCACCCATGGGGTGCAGATTTTAAATCCCGGGTATAGGACCGGTGCCCACTCAGCATCGTGAGGAAAGTGAGGAGCTTATGCTAGGTAAGCGGCCCTGGTCACGAAAACCAATATTCCGGCTGGGGGATGCCGAGATGCTGACCACATCTCCTCCCCATATTGGTTGGATGATCGCCCACCTCTGCCATGCATAATTGGCATGAGGTCGGCAGTTGGGTTGGTAGGCCTTGGCCTTCTTAGGGCTGTGGCGCCAGAGTTTTATTATGCTATATTTCAATACTGTAATAAGAAGCATTATCAACCCATGTTAATAAATAAAGTAATTTAATTTGTTTATGTGTTAACAATGCAGCATTAATTGTGTCATTGTTCAAATCTGTTTTCCGTATATTCCAAAAGAAATGAGGCTCTTTTTACAAGAACGGCCACACCGTGGCTCAGTGATTAGACCGCTTGGCTCTCACCAAGGCGGCCTGGGTTTGATCCCAGGCGACGGCAAAGTGAAATTTGTCATGGACAACACGGCGCTGGGGCGGGTTTTCTCTGGGATCTCCAGTTTCCCCCACCATCTCATTCCACCGGTACTCCATCTTCATCTCATGTATCAGTGTCATCGCCTGCAGTGGCGTATGTAGTAAAAGCATGCATTAAACACTACATTTTTTTACAAGAACAGCCATAGTGATCCAAAATTGGAATTTTACGGGATGGTAATATGCTGCTATCATCTCCTAGCTTTTTAGACTTACATATAAAATTTTGCCTTCTAAGCATAAAGGTTTACATAAAAACAATAAATTGTTTGAGACTTTGTATCAGTTTGAATCATATTTGAAATGAATGAAAAATTAAAAAAAACTCTAGTATATAAAATTTGGACTCTCAAAATATCAGCAGTTTAAATCATAGTAGTATTTATTAGGCTTTTTAAATTAAAAAAATAACTTTAATGTGGCTCTAACTGCAACTAAATTGAAAAAGTATTAACAAATGTTTTTCAAAATGTTCTATATAAAATTTTAACTTTGTACTTGTCACACTTCTGGAGTGCCTCATACATATAAATGAAGTGGTGGCCAAATGTAAGACGGTAATGGGCTGTGTAGTAATTAGTGCCCCTAAACACAGTGGACATATTAGTTTAACAGATCATTAATGTTATGCTCTGTGTTAACCATAACCCTAGTGTAAACCTTTGAGAATAATTTTGGAAGAGTTGCTCTCCACTGTGACTTATAACAGATCATGGAACTTATTTGGACAGCCCTGAGTTTTAATGTGTTTGTGCCAAGTTCTTGCTGTACAAACATGTCCTGCCATTTCTCAGGTATAATGTTCTTTCATGTATCACATGTGTCATTGTTTTAGTATATGAAATAAAAGTGGGCACTAAACCTATTTAGAGAGAGAGAGAGAGAGAGAGGGGGGGGGGGGAGAAAATAAATCTATATTGAATAAACATTCATTATATTTTATAAAGATGATTTGGATTAGAAACACTGAACTTTAGTTAGTAGTTTTATTGTTCCTAATCAACTTATCTTTATAAATCAATACCTCACTGTTTCTAATGCGTCCATTCAATTTTAGTAATTTCTTATATTGTTTCCTGTTGTATTCTGTGTTTATTGTGTACATTAAAATACTTTTGTATTCTTGCAGCTTTGTCGGAGGAAAGTGTACCATTATCATCTACATCGCAGTCCCCAGCATTAGAAGCAGCAGTTTCCAGCCACACTGCAAGCGCAACTTATACCACAGATCCTATTTCTACCACAGCAAGTACCTCATGTAAGAGCAACACTAGCAGCTGGAAGAAACATTCAGTGCAAATAGGAAAGGAATATGAACTATGCAAACAGAACCATAGTGAGTATTTATAAAGCTTTTGCAAAAATTTGTATTGCATTAAATTATCACTTCATTAGTCTTATAACTGGATACAGTATTCTGCATATAAGGAAGATGTGTTTTCATTCATTACTGAAGAAGGTTCTTTAGGCCCTTCCAGAGCAATTGTAATAATTACTGGAAGAGAAATAGTCATAACCTATCATATCATGATATTAGGATATACAATACAAAAAGAAGAGGAAGTGTTGTATTTAAAATATTTTGGACCAGTTTTCAATTCTAAACCTTATTTTTAGGGCCAAAAAGTGCCATCACTGTTGAAGTAGCCCTCTTCAACACTTTCGCACGAGTCTCAGCATTTCTGCCATTTTCCAGAAGCATCTGGAAGTTGTGTTCTTTGAGGGTATTCCACATTGTCAATATTTCTTCTTGGATTTGCTCAGTTATATCAAACCAACAGATTTTTAACTTGATTTTCATTTGGAGAAATAGAACAAAGTTATGAGATGTTATATCAGGTTATTAGTGTATATAGGAGCCAAAGGCCTTTTGTTTTTCCAGTAAAAATATTTTGATGAACAAGAAAATGTGACTGGATGCATTGTCATGATACAACAGCAGTTTCCTTGTTACCAAAGGTTAAGCCAATATCTTAGCACATTTTCATGGAGCCATTGCAAAATGTCACAGTAGTACTTTTGAAGTTGAAATTGAAATTTACTTCCTTTCTTGGAAGTGTTGGAAACAGTGTTGTAATAAATTAAATTTAAAGGGGATTGATTAATGATGCTAAACAACACTTACTTTTAAATAAAAATATTATCAACGTTTTTCAACAAATTTATAGTGTTTTTATTGATTTTCAAACTTAGTTCTTTAATCATGTATTTATTTTTAGAACAAGAAGCAAAATCCATGCAACTGCAGTTTGATGTAACCCATCAGTATCTAACCCTGCCATCATACTGGCTACTTTACTTGATCCTCCCTGTTTTTTGCCACTTGGACATTCAACTGTAGTGGCTGGGTTCAAATTTGTTGTTGCAAATTTGTCTTTGTTTGTCTTTGAATATATAACCATAGTCCATTTCATCTCATTTTGAACACTATGACTATTGAGATTACTTCATTGAAAGCAATATGAAAGATGTTGTAGGAAGTAGCGACATATATAGCAAGATAATTCTTGCCTTAAGGTGTTAATTGGAATTTTTTCTTACTGCTGACTTTGATCACTAAAGCAATATCTTGCAATTATGAAGTAAGGGTGACATGGCATTTCTGCTTCAGTTAACTAAAATCCCAATCACAAGAAAACTTTTTGTGATTTATAGGCATAAATGAAATGGTAATCTTGGAGCTCGCATGGATTAAATCATCCTCTGGACTAAACAACATATGAGATTGATATCTAGTTCTCTGTGCAGTGCAGTTGTCGCCATGTAGGAAGTACTTCCTTTCAAGAACTCTTTTCCAAGTAGTGATAAAGCATATCTATAAGAGAACTGACCTCTTTATCATAAGAGTTTCAGAAGCAATAGTTGTTTTGAAATGATGAATAACATGTGACCTCAAATATGCTGATTATACAATGTGATAAAAATAAATTGATGCTGGCTACAAACGGATAGTTGTATTGGTTGAGTCATGCCAAAGGAGTATGACAGGAACCATAAAAAGAACAATGTGTTCATTAATCAGGAGTAATATTATCTCTTCTTTGCAGAACTTCTCCATTTGGTTTTACTGTCTATCCCCCCCTCTCTCTGTCTCTTTCTCTCACATATAGTTTTAATGTCCATATAAATTTAAATTAGATCATGTTAGTTGATAAATAAGTCAAATGATGCTTAAATAGCCCTAATTCTATAGAGCTAAGAGTTGCGCAGTATACATCTTTTCAGGATAAGGGAAAACCCTTGAAAAAACAACCTTATCCAGCTAATCCAGTTTAAGCAGACTCAAACTCAGAACTTTATGAATGTGAAATAGACATGCTACCCTTACACCATGCAGGTTGTCATCTGCCTTTCCTAAGTAGTCTTTTATGGCCTTTTTATAATACAAGGGCTGTAAATAAAGTAGTGTCAACATAATCCGAACACTTGAAAGAAAGAGGGTATGTTCCAACAGGATATGGGAGTTACCAGGTGATTATTGTCAATTGTAGTGTGCATATGACGGGCATCCAGTTGGGAGTGTGTTGTTGCTGTGTAGTGTTGAAGTGAAGTGTTTCAATTTCACAGCTCTAAAGCATGTTAATAAAAGGTGATCACCATTCGTGGATTAAAATCGAGATTGCCCATGGCAAAAATGTGTCAGATGTTATCGAAGATTATGTAAAGTCTGTGGCAAGAAAGCATTACCAAACAAGTCTGTTGCATGATGGGTCAAGGTGCTTGAAGCGGGTCAGAATGAGACTGCATATTTGTACTGGATAGGTCAACCGTCCATTCCTCAAGATCAGATTGGCATAGTGAGTGGTCTTGTTTCCATAGACCATCAATGGACTGTACAGGAGTAATCTGTCATCAAACGGTGTGGCACATACTGACAAAATGTCTTAATATGAAGAAAATTGTGTGCCGTTCGGTTCCACATCGACTCACCAACATACAGAAATACCAGTATGCACTGGCTGGTATCCACCTGGATAGATACTGCAATGAAGGAGACACATTTCTGCAGCATACTGTTGCCATTGATGAGACAAGGGCTTGAGTCTACAATCCTTAATTAAAATGTCTGCCGAATGATGTCAACCAGGTTCATTACGTCCACAGAAAGTCAAACAGAAACCCTGTCATGTGAAGCTTATGCTGATTGTGGCATATAACTACAAGGGTGTTATTCTTACACATGCTGTGCCTGAAGGACAAACCATCAATAGTGACTACTATTGCCGATTTCTGGAGCGACATCTGTGTCCGGCTATGCAGCGCAAACTTCCACATTTATTGCGAGACAGTTGCCTGTCTTGTTGCATGACAACTTAAATGATTTCATTTCTTTTTAATCTGATTTGATAGGAGTTTTATGTGGTAATTTCCAAAATAAATACATCTTTTCCCTTAAGAATCACCTCCTTTTATCGCAGAGATATCAAAAACATTTTTTTTTCTTTTGGATAGTGTTATTATTGAACTCAGCTATTGTCAGTTTGGTTCAGATATGATTGTTCTAGCTTCAAAAATCCTGAGAAAAGTGTGTAAAAGGAATTAATTGATGTTACTTGGCTTAGCTACTGGTGATTGTAATGCGTACCTACATTATTTCTGTACAGATTCAATGACACTCTTCAGATAATAATAGCATGCTATGGCTTCAGGAAGCATCCAACCATACCAGTACAAACCAGAGTGTAGCTATTTTGATAATGACAGTGGTAATGGATATCAAACATTCAACATTATTCTTAACCCAATTGCATCACATTTAAATGCCTGGGCAACTAACCAAGAAATCAGATTTAAATCCCCCAGCTCTGAGGGTGGTGACAGCTTAATGCTTAAAAATCATTTAAAAGCAACCAATAATTATTTTTTGCTGAAAATTTGCATGCACAATACTGAAGGCATTAACTCACCAATAGTGTTGTTTTTATAATGCTGCTGTGTGTGATAGATCTCAAAACAATCCTCTAAATGAAGAACAACACCACACTTTTTACACTGCCACACACTTTCACTTCGTTTACCTCTACTGTAGCACACGACACACGTTTGGGTCACTTTTCTCTTTTTTTTTCAATTGAGGGAATGTGCATAGGGAAGTGAGCCCATGATTTTGCCTGTAGTCTCAAAGGGGTTGTGCTGGAAGAAGGTCGACCTCGAACCGAATACTCGGGCAGGTGCACGGATTCCAGTAGCTGTTGCGCAATTGTTGTTCCGAAGTCTGCATAACTTGTCTTCTTCTTTCCCGTCATCTCGTAATACACAATGAAGGACTTGTAAATACATATATCAAGAAGATAGAAAAATATTTTCCTATACCCCTTCACTGTGCGTCACATTATGGGAAACAGAGCTGTCACTTGATCCTGTAAATCAACACCTCCCATCCCCTTCTGGTATTCAAGGGCACATTTCGGTTTTTGGACCTTCTCTCTTGGTGTTTGGCTTTCTTTTCTTTCCATTTTCCCGTCTCCATGATGTCTGCTGATTTGTGTTTAGTGGAGAGAAAATAAATATCCTTATTATCTCTCCACCTCACACATAGGATATCTTTGGCACTCCATTCTCATGCTCCCCGCGCTTTAGTTTATTTGTGCAGATATTGCGCGGCATATCTTTCCGATTACGTCTTACAGTCCCAATTGTGTTTGTTTCTCAGTAAGTCTTCTAAATAAATCTGGAGAGGAATACCAATTATCTAAAAATAATGTGTGACCTCAGTTCAATAATGGTTCACACATACTGAGCACTACATTGGTACTGGCAGGAAGACTAGAATCTACAATATCTTCACCTACATAGATTCTGAAATAAAGGAAGTAACTTGAACTAGATTCACAAATTTTGTAAACTTTTATGCCAAATAATCTTGCTCGTTTGGATCTATTACACTGCACAAATGGAAGACGGCCCTTGAATTTCATTAGACTTTCATCTAGAGCAATATCTTGACATGGGTGATATAATTCAAAAAATTTGGAAGAGAAGAGCTGTATTATAGGTTTTTTTTTTTTTTTTTTTTAGTTTATATATTGGTTTTCTTTGTTGTCATCTGTGAAATGTAAGAAACGGGAAATCAATTTGAATCTCCCCCTACTCATTGTTTCACGAAAAATTGGAGTGTCAAGGCATCGGTTTTTGCTCCAGTACAATTGAGTACGTGATTTTCGTACTTGAGACATCAGAATAACTAAAGCTATATAGACCCTAATTTCATCTGCTGTAGGGCTAAACCATTTGTCATTGTCTTTCAACACTTTTCTGTTGGGATTGTTCAACTGCCTTGTTGCGTAAGCATTTGTTTCATCACATACTTTGTCGAATAAGGGTTCCATGTAGCCCGCCTCGGTAGCGTGGTGGTAGCATGTTTGCCTCATGTTCAAGAGGTCCCGAGTTCGAATCTCAGTCAGGGTGAGTTACCTGATAAGGTTTTTTCTGGGGTTTTCCCTTACCCCTCAAGACGAATGTTGGGTAACTCTAAGCTCCATGGACCCTGGACTCATTTGAGCATAATTTCACCCAATTCATTCACCATCCGATATATCTTAACGTTGGGGCGGACGTAAATTAAAAAAAAAAAGAAGAAGAAGGGTTCCATGTATTCCAAGAATATTGAAAGTGCAGAGGGCATCTCTGGCGAATACTTTCCCAGTAAGGCTTTACAAACACCACTATTTGCTGTAAATGGGTGGAGAATGGGGTTATTGTCAGTTTTAGTCCAAATCCAGTCACACTGATTTTTCTGCATTGTAATGTGAACATGTTTCGAAGGGCTTGGCGCGTCATGACTGCTTTCATTGTTACTTTCCTTGCTGCTTTCTTCACTAAATTCATCTTCACTGTCACTAGAAACTTCTTCAGGTTCTGTTTCATATTCTGAAAAACTGCCACATTCACTGTCACTGTCTAATACACTTTGTATCAATTTTCTTAAATTTTCTTCGTCATCTGTGCAAACTTTCCTTGCGGCCATGATTGCTACTGAGGCGAGGGAAATAATACTAAGATAAAATTATTTTTCCTGAGTTTAAACACAGCTGCTGACATTATAGTCAGCAAAATTTCAAACATCGCATATCAGTGATTCATTCTAGAGGTATACATATAACATCTATAAGAAGGGACGTAAACTACTTGGAATTTTATGGATCGTCATACGATTCAAATGCCAAAATGGTGTGTGATGGGCCCTGGTCATAAAATGATGCGAATGGGTTAATGAGTAAGGACTGTTATAACGACGTCTAGCCGAAAGTCCAAAGACTCCGGCCTCTTAACAATCCGGGTGCGTTGGAAAGCTTCGTGGCTCTTTCCATGGAGCAATACCTGGAGTCTATCATATAATGAAGCACTAAATTAATAATTACATAATGAATTATATTAATTCACCATTATGTTGGAATTACTGCACCATAGAGAGGCACCCTAAGAATTTAAATTTAATGAATTGCAATAGAAAAATACATTGTTCCTAGAAAATCATTTTGCTTATCAGATTATGAGACCTACTTATTCAGCTTATAATAAAATCAATTTCTTGTTACGACAGCTAATGTTATTGTATTCTTTTTTTATATTAATAAACTGCTCTCCCTGTTTTCAAAATTAACTTGTTTTTTAGTTTTTCAGATTGTAAGCTTCTGTTGTGTACAAAGTTTTATGAGAGTTGGGTTCTGTTTCCAGAACAAAATCATAGCCAGTCTGTGCTGCTTAATATTTGCAAGTCAGAAAGGGAGAACCAGCTTTCATGGATTTGCACAGAGATACGCCACCTGAAGAGGCTTAAACAGTTAAGTAAATGCTATATTCTGCACCTTTCCCATTGGCACAGCTTGTAAGTTTATTTACTTTAGTTAATTGATGGAAATTAGTAATTTCTTCACACTAGCCATATATAGACTAAGGTTTTTGATAGATAGAGTCAACATGAAACATTCAATGCCATGGCCAGGATTTGAACTACGGATCTCCTAGTTTCCATTCAGTCGCTCTAGCCCATTGAACCACCATGGCCAACTTTCCGTCCTGACATTAAGTTCTCCATTTGACTTGTATATTTCCCTGGTACTAATAGGGGCTCTCGCATTCGAGATACACCGTTTGTGGCGACTTACTATCATAAGAACATGAGTCCCAGGCTTCATCATTTAACTCTTATTTTAGTTAATTGATCGAAATTAATCATTTCTTCACACTAGCCGTATGTCGGCTAAGGTTTTGGATAGATAGAGTCAACATGAAAAATTCAATGCCACGGCTAGGATTTGAACCACGGATCTCCTGGTTTCCATCCAGTCACTCTAACCCATGGCATTGAATTTTTCAGGTGTATCAGTGGACCACTGGGGAAATATACGAGTCAAATGGAGAACTTTATGTCAGGATGGCAAGTTGGCCATGGTAGCTCAATGGGTTAGAGCAACTGGACGGAAATCAGGAGATCTGTGGTTCAAATTTCGGCCATGGTATTGAATTTTTCATGTTGACTCTATCCATCAAGTTTAGATCACATTGTGGCTAAGCAGTTAGACCGCTTGACTCTCACCAAGGTGGCCCAGGTTTGATCCCAGGTGACTGCATGTTAATTTTGTGGTGGACAACATGGTGCAGGGGTGGGTTTTCTGTGGGATCTCTGGTTTCTCCCACCATCATTCTACCAATTGTTCCTTTATTGTCTTTCCTTTAATTTATTTTGCCCTCATTCTGTTATCTGCTTATCTCACACTCATACCAGGCATTGGGCTGATCATCCATCCTGGGTTCTCTATCTGATCCAGAGTTTTGGTTCCTCAACTCTATGCCTAAAGGCATAAGGGATAAAGAACAATAAAATACACTTTTGGAGAACACTGCTGAACCAACATTAGTACTCACATTGATTCTGAAGATCTGAAAGAGTGTGGCAGCTGACTTCTTTATTGCTGGCTTTGCAAATGCATACTGAACAGGTTGTCAAAGCTTCAATTTGTGCGGATAGCTTTTCAACTCTTTGTAGGACCACAGTGATTTCAGTCAGGATGAAATTGCTGCATACTCTGTACTGATATGTTTCTAGCAATTGACAAGATTGCTAACAAAATATTTATTTCTGGTATCTATATATAAAATACATGCTTTCCTCTGAGCAAGTTGTAGCACTTAATTTCTTGAGAATGCATTTTTATGTAGATAGAGCAACAAGATAAAGTAAAATACTTGAAATAATAATCTTTGTTAATCACCTTAAAAATTATGTGATTCATTTTTTTCTGCTTTCTGAAACGGTACTCTCTTTCTCGAGTAGATTAATTGAATGTTAAAGGAATATATATATACGTGTACTGAAAGAAATATTTTGTGTAAAATGTCAAGATTGTTACGAGCTCTGAACGGTAAGGATTTTTCCTCCCCTAAGAAAGCTGACCGCAGCCATAAATTTGATGGGTCACAGCTGGCGTTAGTTTCAAACATCGTTTGACAGGAAGGAGGCGTCTTAGGTGGTCTAAAGGGAGATTCTCGTAACTGGGACTCCATATGTTTTCTACCGACCAACTAATTAAAAATAATGAGCTGAAGGGGGAAGCGAAGTGTCATATGGCTTAGCCGGGAACAAACAGATATCTAAAGTCAGTCGCTAGCTGGGAGTCGGTGGCTGTGAGTCGACCGAGTTCGCCGTGCTAATGCACGCGGGAAGAAATCACATTGATTAAATCAGTCGGTAGCCGAGGGTCGACCGAGTTCGTCGTGCTAATGCATGCAGAAAGAAATCACATTCATTAAATCAGTCGGTAGCCGAGGGTCGACCGAGTTCGTCGTGCTAACGCACACAGAAAGAAATCACATTCATTAAATCAGTCGGTGGCTTGGAGTCGACCGAGATTGTCGTGCTAACCAGCACGAAGTCAGATATCGCGTTCTTTAAGGAACGGGCGAGCAAGTTAAAGAAATCGCGTTCGATTAAAGCTAATTAGTAGCGGGCTGCTAATCCGACGACTCGTGTTATATACACGGGAGTGCTACCACGCAAATTTGAAACCTACCATTCAGAGTTTGCCTAATTAGCATGTATTTCGAGAGTAAGTGAAATACAATCGATCGTCGTAAGAGAATTAACCTGTGTTTCTTTCCAAGTACCCTGATTGATCCACCCAGAACGCCCTGTATCAAGAGATCCTTGACAAAAATCCTATATTTATAAATATTAGGACAACTCCGAGAGCAGCCGAGGATATCGATGTTCTTCAAATTTTGTTAGCGATGCTGACAACCCTGGGAGTCAAGCTCCTGCCAAATAATAGAGCTGAACTGCGCGGCAATACTCACCCATACACCCCCGACTGCCACATTTCATATATCAGTCTGTTTTCTTCTTCTTCCTCTTCTTCCTTCTTCTTCCTTCTTCTTCCTTCTTCTTCCTTCTTCTTCTTCCTTCTTCTTCTCCTCCTCTAGCAGTGTAAATTAAGATTTGTATAACAAGAATATAATAAAGTACTACTTTAATTCTAGACTGTTGGATGATCAGGAGAGGCTACTAGACACAATGGAAAAGAAAACTCAAATCCAGGGAGGCACAGACAAATATGTAAAACCATATTCTTCTCCAACAGATACTATGAGCACAAAAACATCAGGTGAAAAATCCAAAAGGTAATTAGATAACCTAACTCTATTCTTTTATAGTGAACTGTGATCACTTACTTTAGTTAATTGATGGAAATTAATCATTTCTCCACACGGATTTGAACAACGGATCTCCTGGTTTCCGTCCAGTCGCTCTAACCCTTGAGCTGTCATGGCCAATGTGCCGTCCTGACATTAAATTCTCCATTTGACTCGTATACTTCCCCGGTAAACCAGTAGGGGCTCTCGCATTCGAGATACACCATTTGTGGCGACTTACTATATTAAGTACTTGAGTCCCAGGCATTTCACTCTTTTTATTTTAGTTAATTGATCATATATAGGCTAAGCTTTTTGATAGAGTCAACATGAAAAATTCAATGTCATGGCCGGGATTTGAACCACGGATCTCCTGGTTTCCATCCAGTTGCTCTAACCCTTGAGCTACCATGGCCAACGTGCCATCCTGACATTAAATGCTCCATTTGACTCGTATATTTCCCCGGTAAACCACTAGGGGCTCTCGCATTTGAGATACACCATTTGTGGCGACTTACTATCGTTTTAAGGAGTCAGTTAAAAACTTTTGAGGGACTACAGCATATATGTTTAAATTCTGGGCCAGATATGTTGATATTTTTGCTGTAGTCCCTCAAAAGTTTTTAACTGACTCCTTAAAACTACTGAATATACAAGATCATCATATAAAACTCACAAAGGAAGCTGAAGAAAATAATCAATTGCCTTTCTTAGATTTGATGATTATAAGACAAAATGACGGTGTAAAATTTGGAATCTATAGAAAACCTTCTCACACAGATAATTATCTAAAATGCAACAGTTTCAATCCTCTGTCACATAAATTAAGTGCTCTTAGAAGTTTGATCCATAGACTGAACAGCATACCTTTAGATCAAAAACAATATAATGAGGAATTTGCATATATTTTAAATATAGTACAAAAAAATGGTTGCAATCCAAAGTCAACCAAAGAAATGTTCAATCGACACTACAAGCAAAAGAAATTAAAACAGATCACTACTTTTCAAAACATAAATAAAAACTGGAAATACAAAAAATTCACTTACCACTCTTGGGCATTTCCGAAGTTTGAACGAATATTTAAAGAATGTGGTATCAAACTAGCACCACCAAACAGATTCTCACTCAAGAAATTGTTAAATAATCCCTTAAAAAATACGATCCCACCAGAACAAAAAAGCAGGCATATATAGCATAAATTGTGAAGTCTGTGACAAATTTTATATTGGTTTGACAAAGAGAAATTTAAAAACTAAATTAACAGAACAATCAGGCATATATAGCATAATTGTGAAGTCTGTGACAAATTTTATATTGGTTTGACAAAGAGAAATTTAAAAACTAGATTAACAGAACACCGTAGGAACATAAAATATAAACAAACAGAAAAATCGGCAGTTGCTTTTCTTTCTGAAATGATAACACCACATCGGAGAGGAGATCAAACTACTAAAACCACTGTCAACAAAACTTGAACTTACCACATGGGAAAAATTTTTTATTATAAAAGGCATTCCACATATTCTAAATTAGTTCTCTGCCACACACATTTGCTGTCCTTGTCCTACTGTGTAAGGCAGCGCATACCTTCCAGGGATGTTCTTTGCATTGCCGGCCTCTGTTCACGTTCTACAGGGTAAAATTGTAATATCAGATCATAGTTCAAATGGGTTCTTGGTAAAGAAATGATATTGGGTAGATAGTCAAAATTTGTTGCCTTTTAGAGTCATTTGAATGTGTTCATAACGGCAAGTGATCAAACAGAGCAATAGAAAAGTGATCCAACTAATACAATTTTGAGTCGAACTAATACTCAATGCTCCATTTATTGCTAGTATTTACCTAGAACGCGTTTCGTTAGGATCTTCCTAACATCATAAGCTGTTGTCGACTAATGGATGCCGGTTCAGTGAACTCCTCGGATCCAACTACTTTAAACCACCAGCATTTCAAAGGAATGTGATGAAGTTTCCACAGAATATGTCAGAACTAAATTCCTAGAACAACAGTAAAACTGGTTAATAAAAATTAATTAAATATACACCTGATACTCCATTATGGATGTGCTCAGTTAATTTTTCTCACCCAGCAGTTATAGATAAATAGGTGATTCCAATTACTTTCTGTATCCCATCCTGATTTCTTTAGACAACTTTGTTAAACCTTCAATCATAATAGTTATTCAAAATCAGTGCATTTAAAATATTCATCAGAGAAGATAAAAATGCTGAGTGATCACGAAACAGTAGTAAATTATTGCTAAATAAAATTATGTAAAACTTGCTATTTCTTATAAAAGGGAATGCTAATATTTATTAGCACTGCAATATAATGCTATTGTTGCAAAACTTATTGTGCACATGTAGTGTCTTAACAGGTGGAGAATGGAGTCAGCTCCTCCTTGTTGTTTACAGGTAGTCTGAGAAAAATTATAATAAGAAATGTATATGTTACAGAAGCTTTGTTCATATTAAGTTAGTTACTCTGTATATAAAAATTCATGAACTAATTATTTTTTCCAGGTTCTTGGAAACCTCCAGTACAACTAGCACTGAACAAGAAATCCATTCAACAGAGAAAAGAAATGCAATTTTAAACAACATTTACAGATCACGTGAAATGTCCAAAGTTTTAACTTTTAACACAGCCAAGGCACCTAGTAAATATAACAGGGAAGAAAAATATTTGCATGTGAAGTCCAATGGTATAGAAAATGGGTCTAAAATTCAACAGATGTCAATTTCTAAAGAGCATCTGCTTGAGAAACCAAGCATATGTTCACGTAAGCACATTGAAAAATTAAGAGAAGAAATAAAAACTAACATATCAAAGAGTATAGGTGTACAGACATCTCCAAGATCAAGTTCAAGTTCTTCATTTAAAACTTATGTGATGTCTGGAAAATCTGAAGATCACTCCTCTTCAGGCAGAATAAACGTGTATATTCAAACCAAAGATAAAACGTCTTCCTCTGATGAACTTAAAGATTACAAAACAAATGAAAGTTCAGAAACTCATAAATGTAATAGCGAGGTACCACTCTGTTGCTGTGAATGCAAGAAATTATGTGAAGAGTTTAAAAGGAAACTCTTAGAAGTAAATAAACCTGATACTGTAAAACAAAACAAATCTAGAAGTTCACAGGTTGTTTCTCATGAGTCAGCAGATGATAAATTATCCAGTTATGGTACTTTAAATGATGCAGCAGAATTAACCAAAGACTCAGACTGCCATGCACAGATAAATAGCCTAAAGGAAACAAGAGGTCTGAAAAAATCAGAAAATGCCAGTGTACAGACCACATTTTCTTTTAAAGAAGCATTTATAGGAAGGTCTGAGTTCTCCAGTCCTTACAAAAATAAGCAAACAATGTCTAAAAATGATAATACACAAGAAAACTGTTTGTGTCATAAGTTAGTCAAAAATGGGTTTGCTAGGGATTTGGAATCTCAAGCCCAAATCCAACAGGGCCAAAAATCTGCAGTTCAACAAGAATCTTTGAAAAATGAAGAAAAACCAAGTTTTGACTCAGATTGGAAAAACAGTCACCACAAGCCAAAAGAACTGAAGACTAAAGGAGGACATACCTCCAAAAAGTGCATTACTTGCAATGCAAGCATATCAGAATCATCAAGAAGTAAACATACAAGAAGAAATCAGTTATGTAATGATTGTTACCAGAAGGCATCATCTTTATCATCTACCTCTATTAGTAGTTCACCTGAATTGCCTAATAAAGAACCCGTTGCATATATTCTGACCCTTGAGTCAGCTTCTGAAATATCCATTCTAGAACAAACAGAGCGGAAACAGTTGAAAGAAATTGTAATGAAGGTACCTATGAAGAAGAGATCACAGACTTATGCCAGTAGAAATAAAAAGCAAGTAAAGCAAAAGAAGACAAGATCAATGTCAAAAGAGAGTCATATGCCAAAGTTTAAAATACCCAGTGATAACTTTGGGAATAGTGAAACTGCTGGAGTTAAAAGCCTTACGTTACAGGTATGTGTATCTTTTTGTGGATTCTTAATATACAATTAAAATCTGAATTTTAAGAAATTATTAATTAATCCTTATAGCTGATAATTGCTGCCATGGTAACCATCATTATTATATGTTCATTCATTTGACTGAACCTAGGTTTTGTTGCTGCCACTGATCTAAAAAACATAAATTCCTTTTCATCATTTATCATAAAGAATAGCTACTTCATTAATTTTATTTTTCTGAATACTTTGTACCACATCTTCTCTGGTTTTTCTTAAATACAGAGAAACAGACTTTGGGACATTTCACTAGTTTCTAAATGAACTTCTACATATATATGAGGACACAAAATAAAAGGCCAGTGTTCTCAAATTGAAGCTTATACATAGCTTATATATTTTTAATACTTAGATGTTTATTACATCTTTTGCATAATCTTTAATAAAAATAGTTTGCCATTTCTTTGCTTAATTATATATTATAAATATATTTTCTTTCTCTCCCTGCCTAATACACTAACCAGCATTTTGAAACCTTTTTCTTGCGGTGAAAGTTGTAACATGTGATCTTAGCCAATTTTGGGTTGCTGAAAATGAATCGGTTATTCGTTTCTACATATCATATCAGGTTTTCTTGCAATAAGTACTCTAAAATAAGAGATACAGGAATAGAAAGTACTGAACAAATTAAGATACGTTTGGAAATATCATAGAAAAAAATGTAGTGATAGTTTGTAAACAGTCCATGACATGTCTATTTCACTGTTTTTTGTGCAAGGGGGCCAAATAAACACAACTTTCATCTAAATAAGTGCCAATACCTAGGGTCGAACCAGAATCTCTTGGTTCACATATTGAAACGCACAAGTTACTTATTTCTGTACACTGGCAGTTAAATGTGACCAAATAATTCACAAAGAAGACAATGCATACGTGAAAGAACAGCAGATGATATCTTGAAGATATTGTGGGCCATTGGAGATTAGAAGAAAGAAGTGGTGATAATGTTCTCTGATGCTACATTGTATATGTTGAACGCTTTTCTTATTTTCCACAGTTCTAACCAAAAAGTATAAGAACCAACTTTCCTGAATTTAATCAATTTGTTCCATCTACATGAAAAACATATTTGTGAAAGATCCTTAAAGAATTCAGTGCTACAATGAAAAGCTACTTAACCTTTCTCTGCCACCAAAGCCAATTCTCATGGGTTGATGTACTTAGATACAAGAGTTCAACTTTTACAGGGAACATTTTGAATGTGTCATATCTTAAATAGAAATATTCTCACCAATATTAGCCCTTTCAGTATATGAAGCTCAAATTGCTTTCAAGAAACCTTACATCAAGAACTCTGTTGCATACATCACAAGCATTTTTGGCTAACTTCCAAACCAGGTTATAGGTAAGAGTTTTACAGGATTCTATGAATATTATGGAAGATGTGAAAAATAAACTCTCTTTTGTAAAAAGTAAGTTGGAGTCAAAGTGTCTTGAAAGTTCTAGAATGTAATTAATAGAAACTTTCCTCACAATAAGAAAGATCCTGAATGATAAAGAGTTGCAGCCCCCAGAGGGTATAATTCTGGGCAAAATAAACTTCTGCAATTACAGTCCTGTGACATTAATTTGGTCATATAACAAAATTTTATTAGAAAATTTTATTGGACAGAAGAATGCAGTGAAATATCCTATTGTGCACTGTGCTAGGAAAGAAACAATACACGTGTGTTATGTCGTATTCTTCATTTATTCAATTATGTTTATAAGGACTATTTGTGTTATGTGTATTTGGAGGAATTTAGTAACAGTGATGACCAAATTAATTGAAAAAGCTATTTGTGTTGTTTTGTTTTCCTACAAATTGTGTTATGACCATCTCAGTAGTGTAGATGGTAGGGTGTCTGCCTCACGTTCAAGAGGTCCCGAGTTCAAATCTCAGTTAGGGTGAGTTACCTCGGTATGGTTTTTTTCAGGGTTTTTCCTTATCCTGATGGATGAATGTTGGATAACTTTAAGCTCCATTGACCCCAGACTTTTTTGAGCATCACTTCACCAATTTCATTCATTGTCCGACATGACTTAAAGTTAGAGGATGTAAATTACAAAGAAAAAGTAATATTATGGATTAAGATTGGATGACTAAGGTAAGCAGGACATGCCCAAAGGACAAGGACAAATGGTTCCAAAGAAAAGTTTAATTGAACAATTCTTTTAATATCAGCCACAAAACCAATGGTAGCATGCAAAAAGAAGAGATATCTTACAAATGCTGGGAATCTGAGCATAGTGAATACATCATCAAATGATCAGAGAGCAGAAGGAAGAGTGGAGGCAATGTCGAAGGCCCAAAAGGGACTGCAGATGTCAATTTGTGGTAGTGGTTAAGCTCATGATGGTTATGAAATCCATTTGCATAAAGCCATTGACCTACAACAAAAATAACACTATTTTTTGTAAGTGCTTACACAGATCTATTTCATAAATTAAAATACAAGAAAAATAAAATTCTTTATCTAAAAAAAATTCAAATTATGACTAGCCTGAGAACTGTACTTTATAAGTGCACTGCAACGTGCAAGAGAAAACAGAAGCTAACTACAGTCTCAATTTATTGTATATATATTTTTATATTATTAGGAGGTGACATGCTGAAATAAACATATCCACACATTTTCTGAAGTGGCATGGGACCTATTTCAGTTCCAATTGAATATGAAATTCAAGTATTGAAATGTATGCAATACCTTCCAGTGCAGAAGGGTCAAATACTTTGGAAATCATATCTGTACAAAAATATTTAAGTTACATCTTTAAATATGTACATGGTTTCCTTTGCACCCTAAGCAAAGCTTTGAATAACTTTGAAAGAGCTGATGTATTATTTATGTTTATTCGAAAAGAACTTCTTAGTGTACATATACATGTACAGATGGTTTCAACAAGTTTCATTGGCTGCACCTGCAGCTGCCTTACAGTGACAGTCGTTTGTGTCTACCCCACCATCTTGCCAATCATTTCTTGGTAGGAAGGTAGATAATTTAATTGTTGCCAAAAATGCAACATACAAATGTAACCATGTAACAATTGCAAATAATATAATATATTATAATATTATGACAGGCCAGTTTTACCTGCCACGTGCTGTATATAATGCATGTAATTTCTGACATAACCTAGCCCTTTTAGAGATTGAAATGTCAGATATGCTATGGTCACCTTTTAATGTTTAAACAACAGCTGTCCAAGAAAATGACTTGCTCTACGTTGTAAATCTTGGTATATCAGCAATTGCCCTTCAAGTGTTGTTGTTTTTTCTTTTTTTAATTACCACATTTATATGCCAGTGACTTCATTATGTATTCCAAAAAAATATTAATTTAAAAGAGTTAAGGTACACGGTAATCCTGTTTTATGTTGTTTGCCAGGAATACCTGATGACAAACCGGCCAGATTTCATTCAGAATGCTGAACAGCGTCGATCGTGTTTAAAGGATCTAGCACAAATGCGTGAGCATCATCAGAAATACAAGAGAGAAAGACTGACAGTAGCAGCCCATGTTAACTCCACGACTATGATGGATTTGCCACGTCCTCCATTAGGTAGGAATATCTTATTTGAATATAAGTGAATGAACCATTTGTTTGTTTATTTGCTAAATACTTATAGTCTATAGACCTAGGTCCAGCCTAGGCTATTCTGTTAGATCATAACCAATGATCCAACAGAACCATAATGATGATAAGGCATAGGTTATGTCAAAATTGTGATAATGTCTGTTTTGCAAAGTAGTCTAAAATTTGCACATTACTTGAAGTAAGAATGCATTGCCAAATTCATGAATTAGTCCATTTTTTAATTTTTCTTTGCCTATTTCATATAAGCAAAGTGCTGAGCCCATGCAGGCTAAAGAATAGTTTATATTCAATAATGCTGCATTACTGTTCATCCTGAAAAAGTCTTAGCATATACAACAATGAATACTTTGGAACTGCATAATGTTAAAAAAAAATTGTTTAAAGGAACTATATTTTAATATGCTTTCTACTGCCTACCTTGAGAAGGTAAGAAGCGGTATTGCATTCCACAAGATTTCATTAAAAATATATGTTTTGAGCTCCTCTAAATGAAAAGTCAGTATTAGAAATTGGCTGTGCATGAGGATAAATCAGAAATGTCAGATAAGTACCAAACATAGTTAATATAACTTTGAGTCAAACTAGTACTCAGTGAGCCAGGTGTATTGATGAAGAGCCATCAACGTCTCAGGAGAGATGCACACTCCCGAAATGTCAATGGCTCTTCATCGTTACACCTGGCTTGAAGCCCAAGAACATCTGGAACAGAGTAGTTATTTGTCTGTACTGTTGTCTTTTGAATTTATCAATTTCCTTTTTGACCAATTCAGCACTGAATCTATTTTATTCTGCAGTGCAAATTATATGATTGTACTCTTTGATATATTCCATTTTGTTTAAGGGGACATTGACCAGCTGTAAGTTAAACTGTTGATAACAGGAAGTTTATGTTGTCTTGGTTTTTATCCATTTGATTTTATGAAATTTTCTGAGTTTGTTTCGTACCTATATATGCCAAATTCTAGTTATGTATGTTTTCTGATTAGTTTCAAGTCTAAGAAACGGATTTTATTATTTGTCTCTTTTTCTATGGAAAATTTTATTGCAGTATTCTGTAAATAAAGTGGTCTTAATGCATCATCCACCTGTTTATCATTTATTAATGCCCACTTGTCATTCACATATGTATGCCAAAGTTGTGATATGGGTTTCCAAGAAGCTCATGAAAAGGTCTACCAGGAATGGGGACAATGGGTTTGCCCATAAATATTCCTGATTTTTGTTTGAAAAATTTGTCATTGAATGTAAAAATGGACTTTTCAATGCAGATGTTTAAGTAAAGGTATTCCTCTATGACGATGTTTCTCAAAGTGTGGTCCACGGACCCCTAGGATCCGGAGGGGATGAGATGGGGTTCACGAGGGGGTCCTTTAAGTGTTGTTATAATGTTGAATTAAAAATATAGAAAACGTATAATTGTATTTGCTGAGTCACTTATCTGCTCGGTGCTGAACTATTTACGTTTTACTTAACTTTTTTATGCAGCTATGTCGTAATGATGTAACACAGCTGAGAGGTGCAATCAACATAACAGTTGGGAGCGTGTAGTGCAGCATTATAATAGCAGCAACGCAACTGTACTGAGCGTAAGCAGTTAGCTGCGATGTGGGTGAAGTCAGCCAAGCCTGCATGTGCAGATCTGAGTCAGCGCTGTCACTGGCACCGGCTACAAGTACGTATGCACAACAACAAACGAGTCATTCTCGCTGTGTTGAAGCCGGTGATGATAGTATTTGATTGTCCTGACAATTTGTAATTGTGAATCATTAGAATTTATTCACATTGATCAACATGAATCGTTGATTACAGACTGGATCAAGTAAATGTAAGCCTACAATAATTGGCGATCAAGAGGCAAGTTGTTGTAGTGAGTCTACTAGTTTAACTAGTTGCTGTTCTGCCAATCTGCGGAAAGTAAAACGGCGAAAATACAGCAAAGAATATTTAAATTTTGGATTTGATCAAGCTGGAATTGAAGATGAACAAAAACCTCAATGTGTTATGATGTACTATCCAATGATGCAATGAAGCCTGCTAAGCTGCGAAGACATTTACAGATGAAACATCCAGATTGCAATGGTAAGACACTTGATTATTTTAAAATAAAAATTAAAGAGATGAAAATGAGTAAATCTAGAATAGAAAGAAATTCTGCGGGAACCAGTCGTGAAAAAGCAACACTACCTTCCTATGAAGTAGTGCTACTCATTGCTAAAAGTGGCAAGCCTTATAACTAGAACCTGGATTTGTAAGCACAATCAAATGGTGAAATAAGCAAGCATATAAGCACTATAAGTGAAATAAATAAGCACCAAAAATAAGCAAAAAAATAATTAAAATTTAATTATAAACATATTGTTTGGTAGAATTCTTACCTTACATAAAATTGTTACAGTGCAGGAAGAAGGTTGATTAACTTGAGATTTTTTTGTGTGAAGCCCCTGCATTTGTCACTGAATAATTTTTTATACAGTGAAAAAGACCTCTCAATGCCACATGATGTTACTGGAACACATGTAAAGCACCTGGTTCTTCTTGAGTGAGCTCCTCTGCGATATATGTTTCTGTACCAGAAAGCTTTTTAGAAATGTTACAGTGATTCGTAACTGAGGTGTTTTGTTGATATCTTACATTTAACAATACTATGAGTCTCTGAACATAACATTAATAAATTTCATCTATCAAAGAAAGTGAATGTTCCAGGATATTATTTCGAGCTTCCAACTGTGTTATAATAAATAGCAGGTATTTTGGAGAAAGTTATGGATGTACTCTATCGTATCTTGGATGCCAATATTGACAAAACATTCCTGTGCAGTGACAATGCTCCTTGCATCTTCTGCATCTGAGTACAACACTGTTGTTACTTCACTGAAATGTTCTGCCTTTAACCAAGAATCCCATTGAGTTAAAACTGGCTGAGGAGCTAAAGACAAATTTGGAAGTACTTCATGAAATTTTTTAACTCTAATCAGCGACAATACAAACACCTTCTTCAAGCTTGAGGAAAGAAGATCCACGTCTTTACATCGATTTCTACCTGTTTTAGGGAAACGATGTAAACTGTCTGAATGATAAAATGATGGCTAGGAGTGAAATTTAACTTTTAAATTTTTATGATTTGGATAAAATAAACTATTTTAATTAAAAAGCAAAGAATAAGCAAGCAAACCCTGTATTTCAGCAAAAAAGCATTTATAACCATTTCGCTTAGAAATCTTGGCTCTACTTATAACATTACAGAGGCATTAATATTGCGGGCAGTTAAAAAGATGTGTAGCATAATGATTGGTGACTCAGCTGCCAAAGAGTTGAACACAGTCCCACTATCAAATGATTCAGTTACATGTAGAATTGTTGATATGTCTCAAAATGCCCTGGACCAGCTAATTATGAGGTTAAAGTTAACAACAATGTATGCTTTACAGCTTGACAAAAGTACTGATTTCACTGACAAGTCTCATTTGTTAACTTTTGTACGTTACAAATACGAGAAAGAGCTTGTTGAAGACCTATTGTTTTGTAGGGAAGTCTTGCATAACACTGCTGAGGATATAGAATAAAAAGAAGTATTTCAGAAAGTGGAGTGCCATTGTTACTAAAATTAGGCAAGTGAGTCAACCTTGTATATACTTTTCTCCACTTACAAGTTTTTATGAAGACTAGTTTCTGGGGACTTCTCCCCTATCGTCAGCTCTGTGGTAGACTCTACAGAGCTGACGATAGGGGAGAAGTCCCCAGAAACTAGTCTTCATAAAAACTTGTAAGTGGAGAAAAGTATATACAAGGTTGACTCACTTGCCTAATTTTAGTAACTGCTGAGGATGTCTTTAAGACACTTGATGGATTTATTTTAGAGCAAGGTTTTGAGTGAAAAGTTTGTGTAGGCATAAGCACCAATGGAGCTGCAGTGATGTCTGCACACAACTCTGGATTGAAAGCTCGATTTTAAGCTGTCAACCCTGAGATTAAGTGGACTCATTGCTCGATACATAGAGAGGTGTTGGCTGTAAAAGAGAATTCTGCCAGATTTGAAGGAAACATTAGAAGAGTTGGTTAAAATTGTGAACTACATTAAAGCACGTCCTCTTAACTCATGGATATTCAAGAAACTATGTGAAGAAAGGGAAGCGAACATAAACAACTGTTCTTGCACACAGATATACGCTGACTTTCTTATGGAAATGTTCTTTCACAATTTTTTGAATTATGTGAAGAAGTGAGGCTACTTTTGAATACAGCAAGCATGAAAAGTTTCCCCTCAGCGAACAACTGTGTGACTTTGAATGGTTGTGCAAAGTGGCATATCTAGCTAGTATCTTGTCACACTTAAATGAACTAAACCGAAAATTGCAAGGTCCAAAACGAGATGTTTTCATGGTTCATGAGAAAATTGAAGCAATGATAGAAAAATTTCAAGTGTAGAAATGTCATGTAGAAAAATCTTTAGACTCCTTCCCTAGTTTGGAACAATTTCTGACTTCATCAGAAGAAACTTTGTCTAAAAATATTGAAGATGCTGTAGTAGAACACCTGAATGGCCTATCAAAAACTTTGAGGAGGTACTTTCCAGCACCGGCAGATGGTCAGAATGAGTGGATAAAGTATCCTTTCCAGAAAAAAGACACAGGCAGCATTGATAGCCTTTCGGAAAAACAGCAGGACCAACTGATAGAGTTATTTAACACAAAGGATGGAAGGTTGAATACCAAGAAAATGAACTTGCAAAATGTTGGTTTCTGGCATAGAGTGAATTTAATGAACTTGCTAACAAAGCACTTAAGTATATTGTGCCCTTCCCAACCACCTATGTGAGCAAACATTTTCAGTGTTGTGCAACATCAAACCATTGAAGAGAAGTAGACTTGTCAATGTAGAAACTGACTTGAGTAAAAATAACCAACATTAAGCCCAGCTTAACTGAGCTTATTCAATTAAAAACAAGTTGCATTGTTTACATTAATACATTCCAATGAACAAAGTTTCATGCTTTTTCCACATAAACTGATTTTTTAGTAACCCAATACTAACCTTGTTGAAATGGTCAAATGGTGGATTCAGAACATTATGAATAACTTTTTTACATGTATAAAAATGGTTTCTTTATAGGGAAAATAAATTCATTTTTAAAACCTGTTGTGCCTAATGTTATTAATCCTTGGGTAATCCAAAGAGTGTGGTATTTCAAATTTTTACTGATGTAAGTCTTAAAATTAAATAAAAACCTAGTTAGGCAAATTTGTATGAAATGTACTTCAAAGTGAAAAAAAAATAATTTTAATAAGTACAATTTAAAAATATATTTTTTATTTAACATACATTTTATACAAACGTTTATTTAGTTTAACTTCAATTTTTTACTTTGTTGTAAATTAAATGTAAAATTAAATATACAAGAAAATACCTTAAATTACACATACAGTAATTATTTAAATTCCAGTTATAAAATTCAACCAAAAGTTCATATAAATTGAGTTGCCAAACTATGGGAATCCGCGAACAAGTTGTTAGATGATAAGGGGATCCTTGAGGCAGAAGAGTTTGAGAAACACTGCTCTATGATATTCTGGTCTAACTGTAAGAACTGAAGCCATATTTGCATGTATTCCATGAGTTTGGCTCTTGGCACACTTGGGGAAAAAAGAGAAACACACACAGTAAATTTCATAAATTCAAATGGATTCCTGATCAGTAATAAATTTACAGAAAATTTACATACCATCACAGAGCGACATACCTTTCCCAGAAAGTCTTTAACCAGAGAGAGGAGAGCAGAAGACAACAGAGCTAGTTGGAGAGAGGTCGAAAATGGAGGCAAAGGATCCGAAAATAGTCCCTCAATAATATAAAAACGGAAATTACGAAGTGTGAGTAAACCGACTACAAATAGTTTTTTAGATTAATTTTGACGTCACTGTTGCTAAATTCCTCCAGTCATGCATAACACAACATTACTTTGGCCCGACAAAACAAATTCAATGTACAACACGTTTTGAAGTCATAATACAAAAGAGAAACCCACACACAAAAAATCAGGTGTGTACCAGATAAACTGCAAAGACTGTAACAACTTTCACATTGGCAAAATAAAAAGGAATTTGAACATTAGGCTTAAAGAGCATTTTAGGAATATCAAGAACAAAGAAATAGACAAATTGTTGGTAGCGCACCATTTTTGGAATGATAATCACAATATAGAACAAGAAATCAATTTATTAAAAAGTGTTCACAGTCCAACTGCATTAACCATGTAGGAAAGGTTATTCATAAAGAGATATGAAGGAAAACTGTACAAATACTACACCACCTTTGAAGAGAACCCGAACTTCAAGTTCATCAGGATACCAACTGAGATGGTATCACCTCCAAGGAATTCACCAAATCAAAATTCCACAGTTGATATCAACTGAGGATATTAGGAAGGTCCTAATGAAATGTGTTCTAGGTAAATACTAGCAATATATGGAGCATTGAGTACTAGTTTGAATCAAAATTATATTAATTTTGTGCTTCATTGTATCTTAATTTCTACTCGTAGGAAGACCAAACATAGTACTCAATTTCAATATTTTCTAAAGATGTGACAAAGATTTACAGGAAATTTTTGCCACCCCAAATTATTCTTTACATAGAGAAACATTGCATACTTTTTTTTTTTTAAATAGTGCCAGCAGTTTTTAATAAAATACTACATTTATGATATTTGCTCACTTTTTAAAATTAATATCCTCTAATATTAAGTCATATTGGACAATGAATGAAATGAGTGAAATGATACTCAGATAGCCCAGGGTCTAAAGAGCTTAGAGTTATCCGACATTCATCCTTCAGGATAATTGAAAACCTGGAAAAAAACCTTATTCAGATAACTCACCCTGACGAGATTCAAACTCAGGATCTCTTGAATGGGAGGCATAAACACTACCATCTACGTTACAGAGGTGGGAATATGTATTCTTGAATTATATGGAAATAGCCTGCAAGTTCCTGTTTATTTGGAAGCATTAGAAATGGCAGTGCCTTTTAGAAAATTCAAACTAAATGTAGATGGTAAGGGTAATGATCTTAAAAATGGGATGACGAAAGGAATAAAACAATAGTAGAACAAATGAGATTTTTAAACTCAATAAAATAGCCAGATGTGGATGAATTCAATTATAAACTATAAAAAAAATACTGTGCATTAATCACAAAGGCTAAAATTAACAAAGAACTAATTGAAAAAGTAGAAAATTAAGCTAAGACGTATGGAAAATTGTAAAACAAACCTATAAAGATATTAGTAGTAAACAATTAAAAATATTGAAATAAATCATAAAAACAACAAAATAAGAGATCCAAAACAAATGTGTAATCTGTTTAATAATTATTATATGAATTTTGTGAGATAGCTAGCTTCAAAGCAAACAGTACTGTGTGCAAATTCAAAATTAGTAACACAAATGGATCAGATTAATTCTCTGCCAGTTTTATAGTAAAAAAAGAGGACATAATTAGAGAAATAAACTAAAATTAAAGAAATCTGTAGATTTGGATGAAATATCTAATTAAAAGCGAAAATATGTGAAATAGTGGAATATAGTGTTAACTATATATGCAAACAACAAAGAAGCAAATTCAGTGTAAAAGGTTATAAACCAGACTACAAAGCTTCAACAGAAATGTTGGAAGGAGTGTATTTAAACAATTAGAGAAATTATTAAATTATAGATGTCGTATTTATTACACATCAGTTTCACTTACATACCAATATTGAGGACAAGTTTTGCAAACTATTGTTCTCATCATCGGCTATAATGCGACTGAAGCTTGATGCAGTGGTGTGGGTCGTTCTGGAGTTGCTGCTGCCATCTGTTGATTTTGTGATTTACACACAGATTAGTAAACCTAATCTGTGAATCTTAAAAACTGCAATTAAAAATGGATATGGAAAAGGCCTTGTAGATAAAAAAATAAAATCAATCAAACTTCAAAAAAGATTAAAACAGATCACAGCTCTTTCACCAATGAAACAAGAAATTAGATTTGCTAAATTTACTTACCACCCCTGGGCCACAAAAAAGTTCAAAAAAATATTCAAGAAATACAATATAACATTGGCACCAAAAAACAATTACAACATTAAAAACCTATATGTGTTTGGAGGAATTTAGTAACAGTGACGTCAAAATTAATCTTAGAAACTATTTGTAGTTGGTTTATTAATACTCGTCACTTACTTGTTTATATTTATGAGAGACTAGTTTCAAAGGCATTCGCCTCCATTTTCAATCTCTTTCCAACTGGCATCTGTTGTCTGCTCTCTCTCTCTCTGGTGGTGGAACTATGAACTTCTTTGTCAAATTATCTACTGGTGGGATTTCAAATTTCATTACACGATCCTTATTTTTTTCATATGAATATGTTCTCCCATGTTGTCAATTTATTTTGGTTTATCACTCCTTTTAATAATTTTGGATTTGGATCAATGTCATGGTTTTCATTCCAAAAGTGAAATGCTACTGCTGACTTATCTTCTTGTTTCAATCTGATGTTTCTAAAGTGCTCTTTGACTCTGGTTTTTAGATGTCTTTTAGTTTGACCTATGTAGCATTTTTCACAAATCTTACACCTTATCTGGTATATTCCGGATCTGTTAACTGATGGAAATTCATTTTTTGTTTTTGAATTTAGCAATTTTAAAACTGAGTGTGTATTAGTAGGTGCCAAGGTGATATTTTGTTCCTTGATCTTTTTAAATTTATTAAATGTTTTTGGGTGATATGTGAATGAACTGAATATGCTGTTGCTTTCTTTTTCTTTTGTAAATGTGGTTGCTTCCTTAATGGTTTTCTTTAGTTTAGCTTTTCTAATTTTCTTCAACACCAAACTTTTGTTGTATCCATTTTCTTCTGCTATGTGTAGTATTGTTTTTTGTTCTTTGAAATATGGGTATGTTGACTAGTCTGTGTGTAAGGCTGTTTATTATTGCATGTTTATGTGTAATTGGGTTGTGGCTATTATTTTTTATGTAATTTTCTGAATGTGTTGGTTTCCTGTAAATTCCAAATTTTATTTTTGTGTCATTCCTGATGATATTTAGATCCAAGAAAGAGAGTTGTCCATTGATTTCCTTTTCTATAGGGAATTTTATAGTCCTTTCTTGCAGATTGAGTAATTTTAATGCATCTTCTAAATGTTTATTCGGTACAATAGCAAAGATGTTGTCAACATATCTATACCAAACTTTAAGATCAATGGGAAGGGCTTTTTAATTTGTGTTTCAAATGCACTCATAAATAAGTTAGCCAAAAAAGGTGAAAGTGGATTGCCCATTGATAACCCTGATTTCTGCTTGTAGTGTTTTCCGTTAAAGCTGAAGAAGTTTTGTTCAATGCACATTTTTGTTAGAGAAATGTATCCTTCTGCTTCTATTGCTTCCATTTCTATTGTAGTTAGCCACTTTTTTAATACAGTCTGTAATTTTTCTGTTGGTATGCTTGGAAATAAAGATGTGACATCAAATGAAACCAGTCTGTCATTTTTGTCCAAATTTATATCTTTGATTTTTCCTACTAAATCTAAAGAGTTTTTTTAAATTTGCACTTCTTCCCGCGAGAAGCGAGGTGGTGGTAATGGCGCGACTGGATGGCCAGCGGACGAAGAACATGATGCTGGACCAGAAGACGCCTGTGCACGGGCTCTGTGCAGCCAGAACATTGTTGTGTGCCGAGAGAAGATGCCAGTGAGGCTGCTCAACCTAGCAGACACCGATCACGACATCCAGGCCGGGACGGAGTTGGGAATGTGCGAGCCCGTGGTCAGTGTAACACCAATGGACAATGCACAGGAGCCGGTGCCGACGCAACACCTTGGGCCCCGGCTGGAAGGCTTATTGAAGAGGGCAGACCACCTGACCGCAGAACAGCTGGAGAAGATTGGACAACTACTGAGACGATACCAGCGCGTCTTTAGCCGAGGCAATAGCGACTATGGCCGCATGGACAGAGTGCTCCATCGCATTGACACCGGAGACGCCCGGCCTATTCGATAGCCACCTAGATGCGTTCCACTGGCGAAACAAGTAGCGGTACGGGACATGTTGGAAGACATAAGATCCAGGGGAGTGATTGAAGAGTCTGACCGCCCTTGGTGTTCCCCTGTAGTCTTGGTGACGAAGAACAACGAGCTACACTTCGGCGTGGACTACAGGAAGCTGAACGCTGTCACCAGGAAGGACTGTTTCCCCTTACCCCGGATTGACGACACCCTGGACATGCTTGCTGGTGCGCAGTGGTTCTCGACCCTGAACCTGAAGTCTGGTTACTGGCGGGTGGCTCTAGACCCGAGAGACAAGCAAAATACTGCATTCTCAACAGGCCAAGGGCTTTGGCAGTTCAGTTATGCCTTTTGGCCTCTGTAATGCACCAGCTACATGCCAGCGCCTCATGGAATCAGTGATGAGGGACTGGCGTCTGCCTACTATACCCGGATCTCATCATCGTCGGCAAACATTCGAAGACCATCTCAAAAACCTGAGCAAGGTGCTACAGAGACTGCAGGCAACTAATCTGAAGCTAAACGCAAAGAAGTGGCAGATCTTCGGCAAGGAAGTCAACTACTCGGGCCACATAGTCTCACCAACCGCAGTGGCCACAGACCCGGAGAAGACACAGGCTTTGAGAGATTGGCCTCGTCCAAAGGATAAGCGAGAGTTGTGCAGTTTCCTGGGGCTGTGCAGTTATTACCGCCGTTTCCTAAAGGGGTTCTCCAACATCGCCAAACCCCTCAACCACCTGACATAAGAACACCGGCCTTATGTGTGGACGGAGGATGCCGAAGCCGCTTTCCAACAGCTGAAGAAGATACTTTGTAGTGCTCCTATTTTGGGATTTCCACAACCAGGCGGCACCTTTATTGTGAACACTGACGCCAGCGACCATTGCATTGGAGGCGCACTATCCCAAGTCCAGGATGGCCACGAGCGGGTGATAGCTTACTACAGCAAGACGATGTCAAAGGCGAGAAGAACTACTGCGTTACCCGGCGAGAACTAGTGGCGTTAGTACTTGGAGCACTTCCACAAGTACCTGTACAGTCAGCCATTCCACCTGAGGATTGACCACTGCGTCCTAACCGGGCTACTGAGCTTTAGAAGCTTGGAAGGTCAGAGAGCACGTGGGGTCCAGAGGCAGCAGGAGTACGACTTCACCTCTGAACATAGTAGAGGCAAGAGCCACTCCAACGCAGATGCCATGTCCCGAAGACCCTGCCCTGAAGAGTGCGGCCAGTGCACAAGAGTGGAAGAGAAGGAGTGTGCCGCAGCTGTCAGAGTGGTCACAGCAGTGCCTGCTGACGGTTGGCATAGCGCAGGCCTGAGGAGGGAGCAGCTGGCGGATGCCGATTTGGGACCACTCTTGAAGGAAGTTGAGACAGGGACTCCTGATTTCTATATAACTGGGTCATCAGCTTGTAGGCTTACTTTGCAACCTTCTTGTTCTAATAGAAGTGGTAGGTCATTCACATATAAGTTAAGCAAGATTGTACTGAACACAGTTCCTTGAGATAATCCAAGATGATTTTGTTTGTATCCAGAGGTCACTGTGCCATATTTTATTTTGATGTACTTTTGAGTTATGAATTCAGAAATCCATCATTGTAACATAGTAAACATTTTCTAACTGAAACAGAACTGATACTGTTAAATAACCATCTTCTCCACCTCAATTTTAAAGGCATTTTCCACTAATTATGGTTCAGTTATCTAAAACTTTAAGTGAGAAGCACAAAAATATGTATTTGTTTGCGTTACCGCACAGTTCTTGAAAATAATAATGGTATTTAGTTATTTTTTTGCACAAACGTCTGAAAACTTACATTGTTGAGCAAAGAAATATTTTATGTAGCAATTTAATAAAGTTTAAGTTTAATCTGAGAATTAGCTTTTAAGAAATAAAGAGTTAAAATGACATTTAAGTTACACATTCTTAGTCCTCATCTCACTTTCCATAGTCATGAAGTTTGGTTATAACTGCATATGTAAAGTGTATCACAACACTATGCTTTAAAATTTAATAGAAGAAGTTGGTATATTGGTTGGAATATAGAAGTTGGTTGGAATTGTCTATGCATTGTTGCAGCTATAAAGAGAGTATTTAGTCAGCACACTCTGAGGGCACAAACAGAACAGAAATACCGCAAACTTCCAGAAATGCAGGTTAAAAATGTTGAAAGAAAAAAGAAGGAAGAATTCCGTACAAATCGTCTAATGGCTCAGATTTTTGCAAAGGTGAGTTTCATAACGAGCACTTTTTCATCCTTTCCTTTTCAGTAAAACAGCATAATTATAATGGAACTCTTTCATTGACTCCTTATACATGATTCAGTTCCACACTCCAGAATATTTACTCTCAATATATTTAATGATTTGAACCAAAGTGGATTTGCCATAAAGAGGCAGAATGCCTTTAAAAAAATTTTTTTTTAGCAGAAATAATGTTATAAAGTGAATATAATTTAAATAGTAAGTATGCACAAAATTAGCAATAATTATAATGGAGTAATATCATTTACTGTAACATCTATTTTTCCTTATGCATAATTCAATCTCTACATTCTAGAACACCTGCTCTTGAAACATAGATACTTACGAGAACAATTGTATGTTTACATCAATGCATTCTAATTCGCATATAAATTTGTTAAGACAAACTCTAGTGAAGTAATTACTAGAAAATTAAACAGTTTTCACTATAGTGATGTTTTCTTCAGTGATGAAATTAACATTTGGATGTCATAAGAAAAATACTGCTATAGTATTCATATTTGTTGTTTATATATTTCTTTAACAGTAGAACCCCGGCGCTCACTAGCTACCATTAACTATGGTAGCGGTCATTTTTGATCGTTCACTTTTTCTTTGCCTTTTCCGAATACATTTTACAACTTATTTTGTACCAGTTTTATATTATTATTATTATTATTATTATTATTATTATTATTATTATTATTATTATTATTATTATTATTATTATTATTATTATTATTATTATTATTATTGTTGTTGTTGTTGTTGTTAGGTAACTAGGCGCAACATATTATCACTGTGTATGTATACATTAATGGAAAATTGCTTTTCTAGGGTATACATTCAAATTTTCTATGCAATTCTGTTTTCTAACAATCTTGTGGAAATGGAGAGTTAGGAGAAAACAAAATATTTAATTTAGTAGTATATAAAAAAGCCCTATAATAAACATGTACTCTTTATTTCTCTGTATTTTTCAACAATATGTTTATTCAAATAAAATAAAAAGCTGAAATTCTCAGAAAAGTGGAATATAGTGTAATAATACAACTAAGCATATTTGGGATTATGAGCGTGAGAACTCAACTTTATGTATAATAGAACAAGTAATAATCAAATACACATCTTTGTATTATAAAACCTATTACATAATGACAACACTGTTAATACTTACAGAGAACGTTCCTTTCATTGTTGCGAATATTCACTCATACTTTGCATTTTACATGCGTAAGAACTTTTCCAACTTCTGCTCCACATTTTCTTGCATATATGATGAATTGCTTACATTGTTATGTGTACAGTTATGTTCTACTTGACACCCTTGTCGTCGATTAGGGATTGGATGTTCTTCGTTTGGAGAAGTCTGTATACAACATTGTCTGTTCCCAAGTAGGCTTCTCTTAGCCTACTTGGGCTAAGTTTCTTGCCAGCTATTTCTCGAAACACTATCCAAGCAACAATGGCAGCTAGGTCCAATATGCTAAAAAACACGAATCGGCCATCTGTGAGTACCAACATGAATGCAATACAATCATGCCATCTGCCACAATCGCGCAAAACTCAGATCTTTCAGGAAGTTTCTTAGAGGCTGCAGATATTGCACATGAGTTGTGAAGTGTACTCATTATAATTACATTCTTCTGTGGCTTTCCTTGGTAGCTGGTTAGTTTATTTTCATAAGAATGTTGTCATAAAGTGGAGCTCTGGAATTTCTTAGGTGATCAGGAACTTCTCATCTCGATCTAGTACCTACTCTACTAGTGCCCGACTTCTTAAGTTTTTTAGCTGGTGATAGTGAAGTAACCTTTTTTAGAAAAGCATTTGCTAGAGACATCACAACATGTTCTGGAACAAATTCATTCCGAGGCCGCTGATTATACTTCCCCAGATATGGGATAGCGTTACAGAGATACTTTGAGTTCACATCTTCAGGCATCCATTATTTCATACCAAATTTATCAGGCTTATTGGCCACGTATTGAATGAATGAACAGCGACATTTTGTAGGATAAAGTTGTTCATCCACTGAAAGGAATGCACCTGGTATCTAGCAAGCCTTACAGTTTTCAATAAAGTTGTTTCAAATAATTGAAACCAGTGAAAACTATCCGTCTTTAGCCCTTCAGAACGAGATAACCTGACATCAAATCGTAAAAATGTCATCAGTTACACAAATCTGTCCCTTGACATGGTATCAGAAAATATAAGTGGCCCTACATTTTAGACCCGAGTTCATTAATTCAAGGCTTCTGCATCCAAGTGCACCCCTCTCAGGGGCCTACTGCGATAGGTACTACAATTGGCGATCCCGGGGTTTCGAGCCACCCTGACACCCTCGATGTGGGTTCCTCTTAGTGGTGAGGGGTCAGACAAAACACCCACCCACGTGTAGGCCGTGCTTGGAGACCCGTGTTGGTGGAAAGGTTTCTCCTGGTGGTTGAGGGATGAGCATCTGAGCTCATTCCAGTCTTCTTCTGAATTCGGGGAGGATGTGCATTTCCAATACACTTCTTTGGTTTCTGCTTCACCTAAATGGCAGGTTAGGGACTAACCCGCCCCTAATCAATCAGCCAGGATTAGGTGCTGTACCGAATTCCAGGGTAGTGGGACGGCGAGCCCGCTATATCCACTGTGTAGCCCTGTCATCCCAGTGGGATGACCCCTTGTTGGGCTCCGTGGTGGGTGGGGAGCACTGGGGATGAAACTTATTCTATTTATTATGGCAAACAAAAATCTTAACAAAATTGTTAACAAAAGTGGAAAAGAAATAGCTGAGTCTTGTGGTCCTCACTATTTGGTTATTTTTAGAACTGAGGAAGGTTAGAAATTTACCGCCGTGAACCCATTTACTATCCAGAAGGGTTTAGATAATATCGCTGGTCCTGTGTATTCGAACTCACAATGGCACGCTGTTGGTCGAAGCTGTTTCATCGACACAGGCTACGAAAATTTGAGAGCCACTATGCTTGCAAATTATCCGGTGTGCGATGAGTTGTATAGGACTTAGAACTCCTCGCGTGGTGTTGTAAACACCAGTGCACTGGACGGAATGTCCAATGAGGAGATTCAGAAAAACTTGGCGGAACAGAGTGTAACCAATGTATATCGAGTCCACCGCAAAGAACAAGGTGAACCGGTGCCCATTTGTACCCTGTTTCTTACCTTTGATCAGGTAGATATCTCGCAAAGGATTAAGGCAGGGTAGGAAGCTATTGAAGTGAGGCAGTATATACCCAGTCCACTGAGATGTTACAGATGCCAGTGCTTTGGCCACACGCGTGATTCTTGTACTGGTATTGCTACCTGCGTTGACTGTGAGGAAGTCATGCATGTTGGTGCATGCACTTCACCTCCAACATGTATCAACTGCAGAGGTAATCATTCCTCAAACTCCAGAGACTGTCCCCGTTTTATGGAGGAAAAGGCGATCTAAGAGACTTGGTATCCTTCTTGGAAGTCCGGAAGCTTTTGCGTAGTCGTTAGCCTCTGTCCCTAGGACTGTTACTTGCAGTGCAGTTGCAGCTAAACCAGTACCCAAATGCGAAATCGCAACACAAACTAGTGACTTAAACGGGGCATTAATTGCAGAAAAAACAGTCACAGCAACAGACACCAGCACGAACCACAGTGAGCATGTCCAAGTTCAGTACTAAGATGTTTCAGCCAACTCACTGCCGAAAGCATCAACCTCAAAAACATGTGAACCAGTAGTAGATACCGCATCACCCAGAAAGTTCAAGACCACATATGAAAGAATCGACTTCCTTAAGGACAATAGTAAGAACAGTAAGAAGCCAGCTAGTCAGCAAAAAAGTCTGTGACCATCTTCTCATAGATCTTCTTCTGAGGAATCATCTGGAGAGGACACAATGACAATCATCATCGTCGACCACAGGTTCCGATCAATTCGAGCCCCTCGAACAGAAATTTTATGCTGGAAAGCGGTCCTCCTCCATAGAGGCGATGGAGCAAGAAGATGCTGCCCTTACTACCAGAATGGCAGTGGAAAAGAGGCAAAATGAACCTGCTGAAAAGGGTGCTGGCCCATTGCTGAAGAAAAGGAATAAATTGATTTGCCAACCGCTGGGCAGGTAGTTTTAAAATTGGTTTAAAATTTTAGAATCTATTTTTATGTCTTTGGCATTTTACTAATTGTTATTTAGTTTTTCATTGCTCCTTTCGAATTGTGCATGTTTATTTGATTTGTCATTTTATTTAATTTTTTTGTCATTTATAGTTGACTTTATTATGGATTTTGCCAAAATTTGGCCTTTTAGGGAAAATTTGCAGGAGGCTAGGAAAGTCAACAATAAAAACCGATTTTAGCCTTCTGGGATTTTTAATTTTCTTTTCTCAGTTAAATTATAGCCTTTTGTTAAGGGAATAGCTTCTATATACCCTTCAGCATTTTCATTATTGTCATATCGTGTTGTGTATTTTGCAAGTTTATTTTATCTGAAATTATATTTCTGATTTCTTTTTTGTTATTTATAGCTACAATATCTGACTTCTACCATGACAGTTTTCTGAATGGTGCTGAATTTAAATATGTTTCAAAATTTTAGATTCGTTTTTTTTTTATGCATTGGCATTTTACTAGGAGTTATTTATAGTTTTTCATTGCTTCTTTCCTAATTGTGCATGTTTATTTGCTAAGTCATTTTACTTTGATTTATAGTTTCATTTATCTCTGGATATTGCCATGATTTAGTTTTTTAACGGGCGCTGATGACCCCAGTAGTTGAGTGCCCTGATATACACCATCATCATCACCACCCAAGTGCACCCCATAAGTAAATAAGCTGATGAAAGTGTCCAGCTCATCCAAGGAAACGGTCCATTTCTCATCATTTTTCTTCTCTCTTGCTTCAATCTCTGTACATTTTTTGGTATGTCGAAGAATGAACTGATCAATGAACAACTTCCAAGCAGATACATGGCTGCTGTCCCTTACATGTCTCTTAGTATAAGCAGTAGGTTGTCCTTTTTCTTTCACAACCCTAACAAAATTGTAACAGCCAAAAATGACCATCTCCGTAGTTCATGGTCAAACATGAAAAAACATCCATGTAAATGATGACTGCCGAAAATTATTATGCTATATAAAACTAGAGGTAATATCAGCAAAAGTCATGAAAGACCAAGCTTCGTTTTTAAAAACTGGCAGAGCTAAACTTATTCAAATATCAAGAATTGTCAAAATGACCGCTACCGGGGTTCTAGTGTTAAAGGATATTTTTAAATTATTGTATTGGTACATTATTGATATTTTGCCTCACTCGTCCTTTTATTATTCCAAGTGTTATTGTTGGACAAGGTTTATAAATTTGCAAGAATTATTTCAATGCAGCATGCTTTAATCAATTTCATATTAAAATACTTATTAGTCAGACTTTATTAAAACTTAAAACTTCACTGATATCACAATTGAAAACAAGAATGTTTACGGGACTGCTAGTATGATTCAATAGGTCTTTTAATATGAAATCATCTATACTTTTAATAGAGTTAACTGGAATGCATTTCAAATATATCTTGTCATCGTTATCAGCTAGGCCCACTGACATATTTTCTGGTTTCCCTGTAGCTGTGTCTTGCAGTTGATGCATTGGTGATGTGATTCTTATCTGTTGGAAAACTAAAATTTATAACATGATCTTTGTTTTTCTATCTCTAATTTTTCCTTATAGTTAAATACACTGCCATTTGTGCAACCTTTTGTGTTTTTTTAGTGTATTAATGACATTATATTTATTAATTGGTGCTAATTTAATATTTGATTGCATAAAAATGTTTTGAAATTTATCAAGTACCAATGATGGTATGAACTTTTTAAACAACTCAGTATGTGTCATTTTTTGCAATGTTGTAAATGTTCCTTTTGGGAGGAGGTGCTTTATTTTAAATAATTTGAAAAACCACTATTGTCCACTACTTCTATGATGTGTTTCAGCTCTTAGCTGATAATGGAGCCAAGATTTCTCCGAAATGTTTCGAGGCAACTCTAATAGATTCTGAAGTTATTAGGGTGTGTGTTCCACGTGAAATAATTCTTGCAATTATATTACCTCACTGTGTTTTTCCCTATATCATTGGGTTAAGCACCAGCAGGTGTGTGATGAAATTTTCCCTCAGGCAGTTGTGATTTTTCACCATAAATAATAGAGGCAAAGAAAACACTGACACTGCAAAGAATAGCTTTGTAGAAGATTTTGTATGTAATTATCATTAGCAATATTTCTGATGTCCCTGAGAAGAAATTTTACAACAGGACAGTTGTCCTGCATAGTGGTTCATGTAAATCTACAGAATATATACAATTAATAAAAGTTTTAACTTTTATTTCATTTTATTAATTTAGCATGTAGATTTGCTTTTGGGATCCTGATTTTATATAAAATTATACAAAATATCCAAATAAGTTATCACATGTTTAGGAGTTACTGCAAATTATATATTCATCGCTTTTCTTCATGATCTGATGAATACACCAATTTTGCAATACTCTTTTCAGCTACTAGTCAGGATAGTTAGTAGCTGAAAACATTTGTTCCACGCAGTCTGATTGGCCATAGCACGGTTTCAAGCTGTTTCAAGAAATTGTGGATTTAGTGTTAACCATTTGGTATATAAAAGAGAAAGAATTCTGGAGTCTGGACCAACATACATTCTCATGAAACCATCTGAAAAGCTCTTGTATGCTGATAATTATCAAAAGTTTGGAATTGGCAAATAGGTTGCTTGACAGAAAAATTCACCTGTTGAAACACAAAAAAGTAATATAGAAGGCAACCTGCATGAATTAGTTTCTAAGAAATTGAAATAAGAAGAATTACTGCCAAAAGAAAATCATTTTGGTATTTTCAGTTTAAAACAGAATATAATTTATTTATACCACATACTGTTTACAATATATTATGCACATTACATATTTTACTTGACCTAGTTGTATAACTTGCCTGGTGCCATCTTTTACTCTAGCTAACTCAGCTTGCTTGGCACCCAGGCTTTCTGGCATTGCAGAGTTGCATAGAATCCACTCTGTCATCTAATATAATTTCCCATGTCTCCCCTTGTTTCAACATTTTTTCTTTTCTTATTTTTACTTATCTCATATACTTTTCTTTAGCTTTCCAAAACAAGTTCCCCATATTTCTGTTTCTATTTTCATTTTCCCCTGTGCTGATCAACAAAGACCGAGACTGATTTTTTCCTGTAGCTTCCGTGATAGTTTTGTATCTGTAACATAAATATTTGAAAAGAGCAGGTTTTTATGTATAATGTCGGTAGGCAGCAGCACTCTCGTATTGGTAAGTTGATAGTAATGCTCTATTTTGTAGACCCTACGTGCATTTCGCATACCAGACAGTGGAGGTGATGCGAGAGAAGCATTACAGTGCAATCAAATTCTGTTTTCGTTTAAACCATACAACCACTGTAACTTATGAAAAGCTGAAGCAAGCGTACAGTGAAGATGCACTACCTTGTGAGACAGTGTTTAGGTGGTTCAAGGACTTCAAAGAAGGCTGACTTGTCAGTGTTAAGCAAGGTGGGCCTGGTGTATCGGCTTCTGCTGCGACTGAAGTCAACATCAACACAGCTGTTGTGATTGTCCAAGAGGATCGGCGTATAACATTATGTAACCTCAGTGAAGTGTTGAGAATTTCATATGGCAGTGTGTTAACAGTTATGCACGATCATCTCCATATGACCCGAGTTTGTGCTCGTTGGGTGCCATGTCTGTTGACTCCCGAACAAAAGGCTGTGCGAATGGAGACAAGCTGCATTTCTTTGCTGATGGAGGGGATGCATTTTTTTAAATCAATTATCACTGCTGATGAGTCATGGCTGCATCATTATGATCCTGAAGGAAAACAAGCCAGCACAGTGTGGAAATTGCCAGGTTCTCCAACACCAAAAAAGGCAAAAGTTGTTCCTTCTGCAGGGAAAGTGATGGTGATCACATTTTTTTATTGTAATGGAATGATTTACCAACATGCAGTTCCCCCTCACACTACTGTTACAGCAGCGTACTACACCTCAGTATTGGTTACACTGAGGAAGCACATTGCAAAGAAATTACCAGAGTTTTCTCAGACTGTGTGGCAACTTCATCATGACAATGCACAGCCTCATGTCACAAATCAAGTCATGCAGTTTCTGGCTCGATTCAACATTACTTGTGTACCCTGTCCACCTTATAACCCTGATCTTGCACCCTGTGACTCTTTTTTATTCTCATCAATAAAGGCAAAACTTAGGGGTATTCGATTTGAGAACTCTGAAGCAGTGCTCAAGAAAAGTGAGGCGGTTCTCAAGGACCTGACATAGAGTGGTCTGCAGCACGTATTCAAGGACTGGCAGAGACACTATAAAAAGTGCATTGAAGTAGGAGGGGACTGCTTTGAAAAAGATCATGTAAACATTGAATTGCAGTAATAAACATCTGTGAAAAAAAAAATCAGTCTGAGTCTTTGTTGATCAGCCCTTGTAGCTATCAATGATCCAGAAACATACTGTTCATATGGACTGCCCCAGTCCAGCAAGAATTGCACACAATGGATTCCGAGGACCTCTCTGGCCCTTAACATGTTAAGGTTTATATACTTCGTAGACTAATAGTAATAATATAATTTGGATTCTTTTTTCTTTTTTTTTTTTCAGAAACTTCAGAAAAAGGCGTTAAGAGGAGAAGTCTCTTTATCAAACAGCAGAAGTGTCATCTCAACACTCTAATTGAAGCAAATGCTATTGATGTTGATGACTTTCGTACTGTCCTTGCATTAAAAGTTAAATACTACAACAAGTTATATCACATAAAGGACAGCCAAAAGAAGAACACATTTCATCTGCAGGAGTATTTATGTGCCTAAAATGCAATCTAAAATTGATGCTCATCTTCCATATTTTGTGACATAAAAATAAATATTTTTTCTGATGAATTATATTGTTTTGTAACACCATTATGTTAAATCTGACATAGCAATTAAATATTGTTGCATCTTTGTATTCATTGCATCATTAAATTGCATCACTGCCCTAATCACTTATAAGGAAGTTATAAAATTGCTGTTTTGTGAAGAGTAATAAAATGTTTAATTTCTAATTAAAATTATACTATGAGTTGACTGAGACACTCTACTTTAATTACCACAAATTTTCTTTCAATATGTTTCACCTCTACTTGAAGGGATTATCAAGAAATTGTCAACTGGCTAGAACCTTGTTGTTCCAGCTGATCATGGTTCTCCAGAGAGACGAGATATCTGGCGACAATCCAATGAGGTTAAGTAAAATATTTTCTTCTGATGGAATGTCAAAATTCATTAATTATTGATTCAAATGAATTGATTTAGTAGTTGGGTTTTATTTTCTAAGTTGTGGTTATCCCAGAAATGTGCTGTTACTGTGGATTTGTCTATTTCTTTTTGCATGATGTTCCTAAAGTGTTCTTTTAATCTTGTTTCAATTTTACATTTTGTCTTTCCAGTGTATATCTTATTGCAGTCAAGCAATTAATTCTATTACTGCCTGATTTCTTTACTAGAGGAATTTTGTTTATTTTTTGTTTTTTGATGAGATTTCATTTATTTAATTTGTTTACTAGTGCCAGGTTTAGTGATGTTAAATTTGCTGAAAATCTTTTGAAGTTTTCTGGTTTTCCATGTGTGATATGTGAACTTCTTGTATTTGAAAGTAATGAGTTGGTAATTCAAACACAAAAATCACTCAAAATATCCTTACTTGGCATGTTTCGGAGAACGGTTTGTCCCCATCGTCAGCAGTTATCCGACTGGTTGGATCCGTGGTTTCCTGAAGTGAGCTGGTTGTCTGTGGTGGCATCTGTTGACTGTGAGATGAACTTCCAAAGAGAGTTTTCAGGTGGCAATTAGAAATTTAAAGTATACTGCTTGTTTTTTATAATTAGCAACTTTTCCCAAACATCAAGTTCAGCTGCATTACTGGCTGGCTTTAATAGTTTTATATTTGGTACAGTTTCATGATTGGTAGACCAGAAATGGTGGGCTATTGCTGATTCTGGTCTACCAACCATGAAATTGTACCAAATATAAAACTATTAAAGCCAGCCAGTAATGCAGCCGAACTCGATGTTTGGGAAAAGTTGCTAATTATAAAAAACAAGCAATATACTTTAAATTTCTAATTGCCACCTGAAAACTCTCTTTGGAAGTTCATCTCACAGTCAACAGATGGCACCACAGACAACCAGCTCACTTCAGGAAACCACGGATCCAACGAGTCGGATAACTGCTGACGATGGAGACAAACCGTTCTGTGAAACATGTCCAAGTAAGGATAATTTAAGTGATGTTTGTGTTTGAATTACCAACTCATTACTTTCAAATGTTTCTAACCTTTTGTTTCAAATAATAACTTCTTGTATGTTTTCTGTCCCTAAAAGCTGTTAAGGTGGTGATCTCTTTCAACTATTTTTATTTTCTAGTCTTTTCTGTCTGTTTGTTGTCGCTGTTTCTATTATTATAGTATATTTTATTATTTTTTATTTATTATTATTTTATTGTTTTATTATTCGGTATTTTCACACACACTGTTCTAGCTCACACCCCCGGGGTTAACACTCTGACTTCTTGTTCTTACTGATGCCACCAGCAGCGCTAATGCTATGCCAGGTACCTTCTATCCAATCAGGAATAAGATCCAAAGGTTGGGCAATCATGATGTAGTTGTTAGCCATGATGATCCCAAATCATTCCCATATTGGTGTAAGATAATAATCCCAATGGATATCCTGTAGGGAGGGAAACGTCAAGATGGCACATACAAAAAATACATTTTCTGAGTAGCAGAAAGGAAAATGCTCTTTTATGATGTCTTTGTGTTGAAGTATGGCAGGATTTTGTTGGTATAGTCCAGGAAATTCCTAAAGAAGATAAAGAGAGATGCTATTGGGCCTTGGGTTGGAATCAGTGGATAAAATATAACTAGTTTTTATCTTGGATGCATCTGCTGAGCACTTGATTGCTCTGTAACTTGTAAGCACATCATTTAAAACTTTCTCTTCTCTATTTATTAATTTTTAGATGAGTCGTATTTATTACACATCTGCTTCACTTTCGTGCGGATGTGTAATAAATACGACTCATCTAAAAATTAATAATTATTTCGCTTCACTGTGGTGTTCCAATACAGTTAAATCTTTCTATTCTCTGTTACTCTTTTATACCTTTCACAAGCTATTCTTTTGGAAGTTTATTTTTTTGCTTAGTGTATGTTCAAAATCAAGGTAAACCTTCACAGAAATAGTTTCATAATATATTTCATTGAAGGAACAAGTGGTATAGAGCAAACAGAATGAATAGTCAGATGTTTGGAAGCTAGTCTTATATGCTAGCCTAGAAATTCTGTAATCTTTTTGTACATTGCAAGGAACTTCATGTAATCAGACAAACCGGTGCTGAAATAGATTCACAATACATTTACTTAAGATGCAAAAAGGTTATTTGAAACAAATTGTGTATTTTAAAAGATCTACATTTTTTGCAGTACATTTTTTTGTATTTCCTTATGGTTTACATTTATTTATTGATGAAGTTAACAGATAACAATCCAATTTTCATATATACAAGAACATTGTTAAAAGAATACAATACAAATTTACAAAGCAGTTTTCCTGAATGCAGAAAGAAGATAACAGATAAAAATCCAATATTCATATCTACAAGAAAAATAAATGTTAAAAGAATACAATACAAATTTATAAAGCATTCTTTCTGAATGCAGGGATCTTCACAAGGTATTCCAAGAGACATCAAGATATTAATTTTTTCATGTAAATATCTTAAATATTGGGGTAGTTGTTAAAGTTCTCAAGCCTTAAAACATTATTAATAATTTTATATTTGTTATTTTAATTTAGTTAAAATATTGTTGTTGTTGTTTTCAAATGCTAGGCTTTGGCAATGAAGCCATTAGCTCTCTTGCTCTCCAATATTTCTGTGTAGTGGGTCCGGCAGGTAGGGCTTCACAGGTTAAAAGATGTTCTTCAGTCATTTCCTCTTCTTTGTTGCACAGAGGACAATTTGGACTTGTATAAATTCCTATTCTGTGTGTTTGGCCAAATAATCATGTTCCGTAAGTAATCTAAAATTTCAAAGTATAAACTGTAAAGAAGCGTAGGGACAGTGAAGCACAAATTAGTACAAAATTGAATCGAGAATATATTGACACATTGCTTCACTCACACTGTTTATTCACAGGACATGTTTCAAGAGCTCTTGCTCCTATCCTCAGCTGATACTCGACTAGTGCAAGGTGTAGTGGTTTCTTCTTTCTCCGTATTGTCAATAGATGGCGTGATGTACTTGTCAAAGATGTCCGGTGGTGGAGTTTCAAAATTCATGACTCTATGACGATTTTTGTTAATGAAGATTTTTTCCCATACGGAAAGGTCTATGGGGTGATTAACGTATTTTATTAGAGATGTTTCCAATGGTGAAACAGAAAAATCAGCAGTGGCTTTTCATTTTTTGAATACTAGATATGACATCAATTTGGAAACATCTCTAATAAAATAAGTTAATCACCCCATAGACCTTTCCGTATGGGAAAAAATCTTCATTAACAAAAATCGTCATAGAGTCATGAATTTTGAAACTCCACCACCGGACATCTTTGACAAGTACATCACGCCATCTATTGACAATACGGAGAAAGAAGAAACCACTACAACTTGCACTAGTCGAGTATCAGCTGAGGATAGGAGCAAGAGCTATTGAAACATGTCCTGTGAATAAACAGTGTGAGTGAAGCAATGGGTCAATATATTCTCGATTCAATTTTGTACTAATCTAAAATTTGCTACTGCAGCTTTATGTGGGATTTCTGGAATAATTTCTGGATTTTTAATTAAAATGTTCCATTTTTTATCTTTGGCTTTGTTAGATATTGATTGGTTTTGTTTGTTTTTATATTTGCTTTCGTTTAATCTTTTTATGGATGTAAAATATTTTTTTAAAATATTTTTGAATATTTAGTTAAAATATTAATATTAAAAAAAAGTCTGTGAGTGAAAGTGAAAAGTGGCCGTGAGTGAGTGATCAAATAAGATAAAAAGAAAATGTGATATAGCAGTTCAAGAGAGAAGGAAAAATCAATGTTGTCATTTTAAATTGTATATAATTATTAGATTTAAAAAATTATATGAAAAAAAAATAGTGACATAATTTGTTTAGAAATATTGTAAAAGAAATACAAGACAAATTATTTAAGATAAAATTAGTGTATTGGCTAACTGATGTGGTCCAATAGAAAGTTAGAAATAGAAATCAATAATTTTAATGTGAAAGGTAGCATCTTTTCTGTTTGATGTTCAGTGAGTAAAGACATGTGCAAATATACAAATATAATTTGTAAAATTATAGAATCCTAAAAAGTTTAACTTCGTTGAGTATCCAGTTGTTGCAATATTGTTGTGTGAAATTGTTATTTATTGGTTATTTTAATATATATTAAATTGGATTCTTATTTTATTTAAATATAAAATATCAGATTTCTTGAAAGTTCATCCTACACCATCTGTGACTAATCACTTTAAGATAAGAATTTCAAGCTCTTTGCCAGTGCAACTTAAACTTATTAATCTTATTTAAAAATTATCAATGAAATTGATTATTTCACTATGTAAATATAATTGAACTTCTCCTTCCGATGGTTGGTCAATGAGCTGTAACCCACTACAGCATGTAACAAGGAGTAGTGGCTACAGATGGCTTCACAATGAGGTACGTCCAACTTATTCCGTTACAATGGTATTTTAATAAAAATCATTAGAGCAATTTTTAAGAAAATCCAGAATTTGAAAAAATGTTTCATATATAGGGTTGTTTTCAATGAGGATGATCTCTTTAAAATCTTTGTTTCAAATTTTTGGAAGATGTTGAACCTAAATACCAAGTTTCATACTTATTGGACATATTTGTAAATGCTGTTACAAACACAAAAATAAACGTATTTTAATAGGTGCTTTTTTTTTAAACATGTATTTATTTAGTTATGTAGAGATCTTGTACCTCCATGAAATATCTATTGAAGTTTAGGAAAGAATATAGGAAATTCTCTACTTACTATGGATAAGTAGCAGAGAATATAGGAAATGGTTAAACAGAATTCTGAGACAGAGACTCCTGTTTTGAAATGAAATATCAGAAAATATGGAATTTAAAGATAAAAGGTATAATATTAAATTACATAATGTAGATCCCATTTATTTTTACTTATACTATGTATTAGTTCAGAGATATAAACACTATTAAACTAATTAGTAAATCAGCTTTGAATGTTCCTCTAAACATACAGCAGAAAAGTTTGAGTATTGATTAAACCATTTGTCTATATCTATAATACATATTCATCAGAAAATATTTTTTTCAGTACTTGGATTTCTCAAAAATTTTATAGTGCTTCAGTCTGCTTGTGACACAATGGTGTAGATGTATATATTATTATTTCTCTCTTTTGCTTTCTGTACTAGTTAAATTCTACACTTTTGCCTTTACACAGATGAATTCTAGTTGTAATGAATTTCATTAAGTCCTACTATACAATATGGGAAATACCAAAACACCATTTACAGTAATATAAAAATTATTTGTGGTTGGTTTATTGACACTCGTCACTTACTTTTTCATATATTTATGAGAGACTAGTTTCAAAGGCCCTGGCCTCCATTTTCAATCTCTTCCCAACTGTTGGAGTTGGGAAGAGATTGAAAATGGAGGCCAGGGCCTTTGAAACTAGTCTCTCATAAATATATGAAAAAGTAAGTGACGAGTGTCAATAAACCAACCACAAATAATTTTTATATTAATTTTGACGTCACTGTTACTAAATTCCTCCAAACACACACCATTTACAGTACTTATATACAAATATTAATATGGGTTACAACTCTTAAGGTTCACGTTCAGGAGATCCAAGGATTGATTTCTGGTGCCTGCATTCTGATTATGTGTTTTTCTGTTGCTGTTCCTGATCTGCAAGGTGAATACTGGAGTAATGTGTTCTACTATGGATGTCATCTTCCTCCATTTCCTCTCATTTCATCTCCCTCTTTTACATTACATGTTAAGTCGGGGCTTTGTATTGGTCAAAAGCAGACAGGTGATACAGAAGTTTGAGAGTTGGAACTACTTCTTGGCGCCATCAGATGGTAGTCGTTTGAACCTCCACTGCTGGGTTGAGCTTTCCCGGGTTCCTTCTGGAGAGGAGGTTTTGAGCATAGGAGGATTGTTGCTGAATGGCCGCCGGCTGGGTGGAACTTGGAAATATTAAGGAACTTCTCCCAGGGGTGTGTGCACGAAAGTTCATTGGAGTAAAGGTGCAGGAGTTACCACTGTCATGTTATCCTATCCTATTCTAGCTGTATGGGTAATATTTTATAATTAGTATGAATTATACATCACATTTTTTGAATAGATTGTAACAAATTTTACTTATGTTAGGTACTTACAGTAAGTATAAGAAGTATTATACTCTACCCAAAAATTATTATACTGACAAGGGAATTAATTATCACTGTACTCACACTGCTATGCAGTTGAAAATTTGATGTATTATGCCTGCTTTGTATAAACCATGTGTACCAAAAATCTGTTGGAGTAGAAACGCAATGCCCAAAATTGAAGTGTGAAAAGTGCCGAATGTGATCCCTTGCAAGTAACTACTGGACATCCCTCATCAGCTTGTGCTGGGGGAGGGGATGATGCACCTTATATATGCCATGTGTAGACCGCTCCCATCAGGGGTAAACAATCCCTCCCGTACAACGATGTGCTATTATGCCTATATGCTTCTGTGTATTCTGGAGTCATTTTTGGGTACTTCCAGCTATATTCCATATCCGATTGTTGGCACATATGCTCTACATAGAGCAGGGATGATGCCAATAAACTTTGAAGCGGTGCAGGTGTGAGCATAGTGATAGTTTACATATGAGATTTTACTGGAAATATATATTTTGAGACTCCTTGAATCCAAAAGAAGCATTTTTAGAAACAGATCCATATATAAATCCCCTCCTCCAGACCACTCTGCAACATTTTGCAAAACAATTTTTATTCAAATACCATATGTTTAAGATCTTCATGACAAATGAAATATCAAGATGTATACCAGGTGAGTCACCTGCCCCTGTTTATTTTTGAATGTATGCAACATGCTAAGCGACATGTGTGACATGTCTGTCTTGAATGTCTGCTAATGGATGATCTACAGAACAGTTTACGGAGTTGGAATAGACAGCTCAGTGCATAAGTGTTTTATGGGACAGAAAGCAATCAATATGTATGTCGATTCCAAAAACATCATACCCAGACACATAGAGCTGCAGTAGTCATTTTAGACAAGTTTACAAACTTTTATTCATTAGCATACATTCACACACATCTTTAAATATGCCCCTGAAGGAACAACCTATCACATGCCTCAGTTGACAATAACAATACAAAATGGCAGATCTACACAGTGGGACCAATTGGATTTAAATCTTCAGCCAACACATGTTTTCGTTATACAGCCATGTCAAAAAATTTTAAGTATTAAGTAAATTGTTTTCACTTCTGTCACAAATTACGGCAGTTTTTAGTTCATACAGTAATTATAATAGCAGATGCAGTTTCCTTATTTATGTTTAAACTATCAAAACGAGCTCAAAACAATGTATGAAGCTGTAAAAACTGTGTAAAGATTCCAGGTGGAGTCTGAGATCTGCGGTTACTTATTCATATAGGAATCTCTGCTTGCAAGGTAGCGTTGGCTCCATGGTATTACACAAGTTACCTTAACACTCTGTTACTTTAAGCTAGGTTCAAATCCTTTGTGTCGAGCTCAAAAATTTGATTACCCTGTTTTTACCTCTTGGGTCCTATAATTTGATAATGATACAAATAACATTTTTATAACATTATAGATGTTTACAAAGTAAAATAATTGCCAAGTAGTTATAAATTTATAGTTCAAAGTAGATATATTATTATGGTCGGTATTGTGCTTGATCCATTCAACCAAGTTTGAAGCATTTCAAAAATGAAAGTGAAACATAAGACTTAAGCACGAAACAAAAACTATTACATTAATGTCCTTGACATGCTCCTAAAAAGATGAAAGCCAACATGGTTTAAACACCAGATATGGTAAAGATAATAAGGCTCACAAAGACAAATGTGATCCCTAATTGAAAATAAAGATAACCCATAGTTTCCCTTTGAAGGGCAAGGGCCTCTCCTAACTGCCGTAGAGTGAGCTTGGCACATCTATTTGGTGAGCTACTCCCTGTAGATCCCTAATTACCGGATTGTATTTCTTGTGTCTTTGGCTCACAAGAGAACCAATAGCAAGAATAAATAAATTAATAATTAAAATACAGACAGTAAAGACTAGGAGAAAAAAAAAATGTGACGTCATTTTGAACCTAGCCTTTGCATCATTATGTTCCACCAGCTAACGCTGTCGACCAGTTACCACTTATTCCATCTCGCTCTTTCAGAAAGCATTCGTTGTCACCGTGCTTGTATTATATGCGTGAAAAGACATTGTTTATTTAGGCTTTACGCAGCTTCTTGGTCCTCATTCAGGGCATAAATATTAATGTTTTGTGCATATAGTACCGAATAGAAGGGCAGAGCTACAATAATGGCTTTTGTGCCTAAAGGCTCAATGTTTTCACATTAGACTATAAACTGCGGGTTGCATAGATAAGAATAAATAGGGGCAGCTGACTCACTTGGTATATCTTGAATTTTTTGAGAATGTCGTCAGAAGTCCTCTTCATTCTGGCTGACTTTTGCATAACTGATAAACTATAACAGATAAACAAAATTACTTCACAAAAAATGTAGATTTAATTAAAACACATACAAGTTATATCAAATACTCTTTTTTTTACTTGTGAGATAAGATATTTTCTGTTATTTATTTGATTATTCCAATGCTTATACTTATCTTAAATGTGAAGTTGTTTGTTTTTTTAAGTCCTAGATATGCAAACAGAATGGAATGTCCAAGCTGTCGCATAGTCACCAGCTCTTATTGCTGGTCTATTGCTTAAACTTATCCCACTACCATTGCACCTGCAAAGAAATGTATGCAATATACAAATGTTTATATTGATTAAGATGAAGTAAATACGAGAATGTGTTTTTAAGAATAATTTGTAACAGAGTGAATAGAGATGGTCATGTGAGTGCACACATCAGATTTTTAGTTTTCCTTTTAAATGATGAAGTAGTTCTTGGTCATATGTAATGGAAATAAACTGGTCAGAGATTTGGGGGAGTAGGGAAGGACGTGCATGGTAGTTAAAGTACATAAACAGTTTATAAATGGTTATTGGTTTTACCCATCACTAAATGAAGTGGCAATGCTGGAAGTGGGAACTGTGGGTTGCAAAGGCAAGGAAATGTTACTGAATTGTTGTGATAAGATCATTGAGTGGCAAAAATATTCTGAAATTATCTTTTAATAATGTAAGAGAAAACCTGCAATGGGATAAATCCAGCTCAAAATTTGGGCAGAATTTTATGGAAATTGGAATGGGAATGGATAACATAAGCTAAGAGAGGGATAAACAAGTTTGACATTTCTGGAGAGAAAATGAAGAATATAGTGGAGCATATTAAGAAACAAGAATTATTTCAAAAACTTAGAAATAAGAAAAGTTTAACATTGTACAGACAACTGAATGGGGATTGGAGTTGGGAGAAATATGTATTTGTCTGTAATAGGTTAGGGAGGGAAGGTTTATAATAATAGTAATAATAATAATAATATATAATCCTATGAGTAAGGACTATGATACAATGGAGCACAAAATTAATGTAATTTTAAGTTGAACTGGTACTCAGTGTTCCATACATTGCACTATATATAGTGTTTACCTAGGACACATTTCGTTAGGACCTTCCTAATCTCCTCAATGTTCATTTGAGTCTTCTACAGTCAATATTAGCTGAGGACGTTAGGAAGGCCCTAACAAAATGTGTTCTAGATAAACACTAGCAATATATGGAGCATTGAGTACTAGTTTGACTCAAAATTTTATTTATAATAACTTTATTAACCATTCAGTAATTACAATAGGCTCTGTTGGACATAAACTACATGAAGTACCTATTTATAGTGTAAGAGGCGATAGGAAAACAGTGAACATATATAATTGCTTATGCATGCTTTGAGGAATTTTGTAATAATGACATCCAAATTAATTAATTAATTAATTAATTAATTAATTGAAAAAAACATTTGTAATTGGTTTTTCACAATCCATCACTTATATTTTTATTTTTTGAGGGACTAGTTTCAGGAGCTGTGGCTTCCATTTTCAATCTTGAAGGTCTGACTATCATCTGTTATTGTCTTCTCCTGGTGGTGAAACTATGAACTTCTTTATCAAATTATCGACTGGTGGGATTTCAAAGTCCACTACTTTGTCCTTAGATTTTAATATTAAGATGTTCTGCCACATTGTCATTTTTTTTTGGTTTATCATCCCTTTTAATAAATCTGAATTTTGGGTCATGGTCATTATTTTTGTTCCAAAAGTGAAATGCTACTGCTGACTTATTTTCAGTTTGATGTTTCAAATGCGCTTTGACTCTAGTTACCCTTTTAATAAATCTGAATTTTGGGTCATGGTCATTGTTTTTGTTCCAAAAGTGAAATGCTACTGCTGACTTATTTTCAGTTTGATGTTTCAAATGCGCTTTGACTCTAGTTACCCTTTTAATAAATCTGAATTTTGGGTCATGGTCATTATTTTTGTTCCAAAAGTGAAATGCTACTGCTGACTTATTTTCAGTTTGATGTTTCAAATGCGCTTTGACTCTAGTTTTTAGGTTTCTTTTAGTTTGCTCCATGTAGTAATTTAGCATTGAGTTCCTCCACCTCAGACCATAAACAGGTGGTTTTAGCAGTCTTGCTATAATGAAGCATATTTATTAAATGTACAAATCATTTTTTTCAAATTTATGAAATATTATTTGCATATAATTAATAAGTTCATAACATCTGAATTGCTGATATCTGTCAAGCGTTGTGTGTCCCTTCCCATTGATAAGCACTTGAGCAGCAGGAGAAAATTTTTATTCACACTCCTGCGGCACTAGTACTTAGGAACGGAACAGGGTTGTAGATCCATCTATATCTAGCACTTACCTGCTGAACATTTTGGATTAGCCTCTGGATTCACTTTTCCAAAGGCTGTTCTGAAAATGAGTATAATTCTTATAATTAAAATTCTCTTATGGCTTAGTCTCAGTTAAATGGTAAATATTGTCATCTGCCAGCCGCTATAGAACAGGCTAAGGATTGACCTTTTTTTAATTAATGTCCTGCAATGCAAGTCCTGTTGGACAGTGATTGAAGTGGGTGAAATGATCCCAGGATCCATAGAGCTTAGAGTTACCTGACATTCATCTTTCAGGAGAAGGAAAAAGCATTATCTAGATAACTCACCCTGAACAAGATTCAAATGCTGGAGCTCTTGAATGTAAGGCAAACATGCTATCACTGTGCTATGGGGCAGGCTAATTATGATAGAGCTAATGGCCACTCCCCTTGCTGAACAACAGTCTATACAGAATAAGTCTTTTGTGTGCAGCTTCCCTGCTCCAGAGGATTCATTTTGGTCAGTTTGATTAGTTTCCTTTTCCAGAATATTTGCTTTGAGACGCATATAAGGAGCTCAAGCTAGGCAGATGATTTGAGTTGAGCTCAGTGGACAATACCGAGTGTAGTTCATTTATGAGTTGTGACTCAGGAGTTCAATTGTAATTTGATGCATCAGAAATGTTTGTTATGTGTGCAAAAGTGTCATAAGTGTAATGCTTATGCTATGTTAAATGTCTAAGTGATCAATAAAGAGTGTTTACTGCAGCTGGTGTCACACTGTTGTTAAAAATAGATGTAAAAGACAAGGTAAAAGAAATTCTTAAACAGAATGAAGCAAATGAATGTAAATTTCAAAATGAATAAAATAGATAACAAGAGAGAAAAAACGAATTCTGGAATAGAAAAGTTAAAGGCAGAAATAGAATGGCCATTGCTGCTCAGAACCAATGGATAATCAGCCTTAAAAAACGAACTGCAATGGTTAAGGCGATTAAAACATTGGTACTCGTAGATAAAGGGAGTCCTTCGAAAACCGGTCCGGGAAACATGCTTGTCCGCAGCTTATAATATGTAGTTACCTCAAGGCTGCAACACACAGCGGAGACATTGCAGGAGTTCGTCCTAGCAATTGAACAGCAGTGAACAAATTTCTGGTGAGTCCCACGCCTATTTGCGTGTACGAGGAAGCTGTCGACTAGTTGCTGAGAGGATGCACAATAGCGGGGTCGACAGCGTGAGACGTTTCGGGGATTATAATACCATTCACGAGGCGCTAACGGCCGTATTAGGGAGGGAAGCGGTCGAGGTAACAACTACCTAATTCGAAGGCCAAGAGTATCCGAGAAGTTGAGGACAGAAGATCAATACAGGGACATCGATCAAGATCTCCAAGGTTATATGCTGGGTTTGTGACCAGCCAGGACACCTAGCGAAGAACTGTGTGCATCACGCCATAAAAAAGACAAAAAGGTGAGTATTACTGTGGCGAGGGAACATTGGGGCAGAAGGGTTATAGCCTCGTCACGGATATCCGGATACGAGGGAAGCTATGCTGATACTAATTGACACAGGTGTACCTGTGATCGTGATCAGACCTTACGTGGGGAAGGCTTTGCCGTCAAGAAAACAAATCTACTCTAAGAATTACTGACATCAGGATCATAACTTGTCTGTGGACAAGAAAGTTCTAGCTGGAAGGTACATGGGCGGATCTCGTAAACCCGTGGGTGTTCGTAGCGAGGGCGGTTAGGATGTGATGCTAAGGTTTGATGCCCTCAGGAGCCACGATGCGATGATCAACTAGGTACCAAGAAGTTACGATGCCGCCAAGATGAGGTTACGCCGTAAAACCTTAAGGAATTTTTCCGGATCTGCGAGATAATTCTGACTGAGGATGTGGTTATATCCGCAAAGAGGGAGGTGGTTTTGAAGGGCAGAAGTCATGGAAGCTGTTATGGACCAAATACGCCATGGACATCGTTGTCTTGCCGAGAGAAATGGTCCGAGAGACTGCTGAATCCATCGAACACCGATCAGACACACAGCTTGAAACAATGCTGGAGAAATGTGAGCCAGCCACGAGTGTATCTGTGCGGAGGATGCGAGGAAGCAGCACTATCGAAGATCTGCGACCGCGGCTGAAATACTTGCTAAATAGAGTGACCGATCTCTACAGTGTGCCCGTGTTACATTTTCCATAACCGGACGCGATTTCATTGTGTGCACCAACGCAAGTGACAGTAGTGTTGGAAGCGTACGATTCCAGATTTAAGAAGCGCAAGGGCGGGCAATGGCATACTGCTGTAAAATGCTAACCAAGGCGGAAAAGAAATATTAGGGCGGTATCTCCTGAAAGTAGTGGAGGAGCTGGAACACTTCCAAGTATGGCTCGCCATTCCACTGGGGTAATGACCACTCCTCTCTCATTGACTTTGAGCTTCAGGAAGCTGTTGAGCAGACAACTCGTTGGGTTCAGAGGCTCCAAGAATACTTCACATTGGAACATCGGAGGAAAAGAAACTATTCTAATGCGGATGCCATGTCAACAGGCAGATGTTGAGAGTTGATGCCGTCAATATCATGTGTGTATGGCAAATATGGCAACAAACAGTAGTCGCGGGCCCCTGTGTCACAGTATATCATGGAAGCACCCTTCGAATATATCACCATTGATATAGCTGTACCGTTCCCTCGGTCATACATGTATAATAAGCACTATTGGTGATCATGGATTACTTCAGGTGGCCAAATGTGTGCACCATTCCTAACTAGAAGGTTAAGGCCATCGCAGATCGCTTCTTAGAAGAACTGTTGTGCTGCTTTGGAGTACCGCTGAAGCTATCAATTTCGAGTGAACCTGATGATAGAAGCGCTGGAGTCGTTTCATACAATACGTCGTGCGCTACATCAAGACTCTTGAATAAATTTTAGGAAGGTGGTATCCAATCACCAGAGAGACTAGGGTGTCATGGTGCCGCGTTTCTTGCTGGCCCACGACGACACCACCAGGATGAGGTCACCCAGCTTAATCTTGGGTAGGGAATTGGTACAATCTGACATTTGGGAGTCCGCTGGATAATCGTCTTTCGTGAATTATTCTGATGATATGTGCGTTATCTCGCCAACACATCCAGGTAGCCGAAGTTTCCAGCAGGATGACCTGTTGCGGCTGTATCTTTCTACTAGGGCCAACTTTAACAGCTATGACAAGATCAATGCCGCACGGTGAAGACGAACAACGGTGTACGCTACAGCATCCAGAGGCTGTTCCGAGTGAAAATTCTGGTGGTACACCATATCATCTGACCGGCTGTGACACCGAGACGATCAGCCTTGAGGAGAGTTGACATCTGACGGCTGCCTGACTACCTAGAGTTGCTAGTAACGATGGTTCTTCTTTGCAGAACAATAGCTCGTACAGAGTAATAGCCTTTGTGTGCTGCGTTCCCTCTCCAGGGAATTCATTTTGGCCGTTTCGATTAGGTTCTTTTTCCAGTAAGTTTTGACACCTATATAAGTGACCAGTGCCGTGTGTAGACACTTAAAATTTGAATTAAGTTCAAGTTCAATGGACAGTGCCAAGGTTAGTTCACTTTTGAGTGACTCAGTAGTTCAGTTATGATTCGATTTGACAAATGAGTATATTGTGAGATGGTGCAACAGTGTAACGATTGCATTAATTTAAGTGCCTAAGTATTTCAATAAAGAGTTTGTATGAGTTACATTTAAAGTAGTTAAACTAGTAGTTTAATCAGAAACGTCAGTCATTGTTTGAGAAAATAAACATGTAAAAAGTGTTTCTATATTACGGTTAGCTTGGATATATGTGATTAATTAATTTATTATTTTAAAATTCATTTTGCATCCTTATAAATGTTGAACTTAAATCCTTCCAAGTTTGGTATTTAATTGTTTTTGAGCTATGCTGTTACACGGGTTTAAAAATGCTTTTCTTTTAATTCTTGTAAAATCTGGGAATTTTTTTGTTGGAATTCAATGCTTCGTCTACTTTAGGCACATAGGTAGAGAGCATAAAAATGTACTCCGTGTAATGACGTTCACACCTCTTTAGTCTACCGTGAGTGGTTCAAATTGTTCAGCTATGGATTAAATCAGTTACAGTACGGGCGATGGTTCTGTGCCGGTGAAGACCGTGTGCGCAGTCGTTTAGAATCCAGTTGCCGAACATACAGTCTCGGTCATGCGCAGTACACTGAAATGGCCAGTATTGTGGAGAGGTTTGACCGGTTCACATCCATCTTCTAACGCTTCGATGTCGGCACGTTAAGACTTTAAAGTGTTAGAAATTGTAATTATTAATCGCACTAATGATTAGAGTTTTGTCTGTCCGCGTGTGTATGTGTGTGCGTGCGTGTGTGAATGTTCTTATTTAGACTAAAATGCCTCCAATTAAAAGCAAACTTGGTGGGAAAACACTTCACAGCCAAATACGCAAATTTATTAATAATGTTCATCTCTTCTGAAACGGGAAGCAGTTTCTGTCGATATGCTAATAAAGGCAAGAGAGGTTGAGGGCAGCAACAGAAGTATCTGAGAGAAAATTTCGTCAAATATTTAAAGGAGAGAAATTTGAGGAACAAGGCACCTCTTTGAAACATCTGGAAAGTACATCGGCACCAGAAAGAATCCCTGTCATCGATGAATTTGATAGTTGCGTAATTCGCCAAACAATTTATAATTTGTATATTCCGGAAAATCTGTGCCCACTGTCAAAATTTGGGGCTCCTGAAACATCAAGATTCCATTAACTTTAAAGGAGGAAACACTAGTTTAAATACTATCTTATGTGGCATAGGCTTCAAGTGGAAGAAAACGAGGAACAACAAGTTCTTGTTATAGGAAAGTTATATAGAATCAACTAATTCACTTCGATGCGCTACAAGCCACAAAGGCATCACCCCAGATTTTTATTTTCCTGTAAATTAAAACAATTGTGACAGCAAAGTAGTAAAATGGTAATGGAAATCTGTTGTTTCTCAGTGGCTACAATGAGCAAGTGCTCATATATCTTAAGGTATGCGCTTTAGTAAAGACGATTCTGGGAAATATGGCCTTGCTGCATTGTCTTCCATCTTCTAGCGCTAGTAGAAGGTGCAAGTGACGCTAAGGCATATACTCTCTCCAGTGCACGAAGAAAGAAGGTCACCGGCACAGATTGAATGATCGTCCACCTCTGCCGTGTGTGAGTGGGCGTGATGCCGGCAGTCGGGTTGGTAGGCCTTGGTCCTCTTAGGGCTGGGGGTTGCCGAGATGCTGACCACATCTCCTCCCCGTATCGGTTGGATGATCGTCCACCTCTGCCGTGCGTAAGTGGGCGTGATGCCGGCAGTCGGCTTGGCAGGCCTTGGTCCTCTTAGGGCTGTGGCGCCAGAAGCCTTTTCTTTTAGCAGCCTGCAAATGCACACTATAATCTGAAACAGTAATGGAGTCAAAACTATAACTACAACGACTCAAATTTGTGTCATAATATGATAAAGTGGAATTAGTAGCCAGTTCCCAAGTGCCCGCCTGGGTAGCGTGGTGGTAAAATGTCTGCCTCACGTTCAAGAGGTCCCGAGTTCGAATCTCGGCCAGGATGAGTTACCTGGATAAGGTTTTTTCGGGGTTTTCCCTTATCCTATAAGATGAATGTCGGGTAACTCTACGCTCCATGGACCCCGGACTCATTTGAGCATCATTTCATCCATTCCATTCATCGTCCGATATGACTTAACGTTGGAGGACGTAAATTAAAAAGAAAGAGTTCCCAAGTGCTGTTCTTTGGAAGAAAACTGCAATTAATTGTAATTTTCTGGTTATATAAATCGAGTAGAACAAGAAACGCTGCGCTAGCCTCGTGATGTGGCTGACGAATAACATGAATTACGCATTGACACGAGAAATATGAATACGGAACTGTTTTTGAGCCATTTGTTTACTTCTAAGTATTCAGATAGTACGTTTCGGAAAAGTTGAATGTATTTTCACTAATGAACTTTTTTTCTGAGTTCCGTACCTACTCATTTTCCAGGCTTCTTTATACCACAACCATTCATAACACATTAGGATCTAGTACGAGGGCTGTTCAATAAAGAATGATCATAATTATTTTACGGTCATAATTTTTCGCACTAAAATTCAATCTTATCATATTCTGTTAGCTTAATGTGAAACAAACACGCCGTAGTAGTTCCATTGTTGGTATTCCTGGTTCCCGCCTGTGAGAACCAGGCAAGTTCAGACATGTACAGTAGCACCTACCGCTGAAATGTAGGTAACACGTGAGATAACAATATGCGGCTTTGAAATTCTGCTTTCGTCTCAACAAATCTTCGGTTAAGGCCTATACAATGTTACAGGAGGCTTATGGAGAGTCTGTTCTTCCCTACAGCACAGCTCGAAGGTGGTTCAAAATGTTCAAAGAGGGGAGACAATCAATCTCAAAGGAAGGTGGACCCGGTGCTCCAGTTACTGCTCTTACGGAACAAAACATCAACACTGTTGCTGCCATTGTGAGAGAGGATCGACGAATTACCTTAAGATCACTTTCTGAAATACTGAACATTTCATTCGATGCCACCCACATGTTGATGACAGAAACATTACACATGGGAAGTGTTTGTGCGCGATGGGTTCCAATACTGTTGATTCCCGAACAAAAGGACATTCGCATGCAGGTCTGCATGCAGTTAAAGTTGACTTTAGAGGAAGATCCGGAGTTTCTTTCAAACGTAATCACTGCTGATGAAACTTGGCTACATCATTTTGATCCTGAGAGCACACAGCAAATCTCAGTGTGGAAATCTCCTTCATCACCATCCCCCCAAAAAGCAAAAGTGGTTGCTTCTGCTGGGAAAGTTATGGTCATCTGATTCTTTGATATTCATGGAATGGTTTATCAGCATGTTGTACCTGCACATACATCAGTAACTGGACAATACTATAGGGATGTCCTGAAAACATTGCAAGTCCATATCAGGTGCAAAAGACCACATTTCCGTGAAGCAGGCTGGACGCTGCACCACAATAATGCGGCCGCATATTGCCAATGTTGCCGAATATCTTGCAATTAGTCCGGATTTAGCTCCATGTGACCTTTTTCTATTCCCTAACTTAAAGAAACGCCTTCGTGGGAGGCATTATCTGTTATCAGAAGCAGTGGTGAAGGCTGCGGAGGTAATTTTGAAGGATTTCTCAAAAATGGTTTCCGGCATGTCTTTGAAGACTGGCAGAAACGCTGGGACAAGTGCATCGCATTCAGGGGAGACTATTTTGAGAAGGACCATCAAAATTATGAGTAAAGTTAGGTTTTCAACAACAAAATTGTGATCATTCTTTATTGAACAGCCCTCGTATAAGAAATAACAAAAGCTTAAATGGGCTAATCTGTTATGTTCACTTTTCATTAGAAAATTTTTATTTGTTTACTTATTCTGGTGTAGTTAGGAGTACCTTGTTTATTTCGGAGTAGTTAACACTGTTAATCTTTCTACTGCACATTATCAGAAATGCAAATACTGCAAACGGGAATGACAATGCAGTAATATGCAATTCAGTGCCCCCAAACAACGAATTTAAGATTTTTGAAAGAAAAATAGTGGAATTAATTATATAGAGCTAAAGTAGGAACAGACACAACAATAAAGAAACTGAATAAAGGTATAAATCAGTAATTTCTCTTTACGGTTAGAAAAATAAACCGCACAGTGAACAAAGAGGAATAAAGGATGGGAAAGTAACACAAATAATAGAGTCAAACTGGCCGGAATTTGAACCACGAATCTCCTGGTTTCCGTACAGTCGCTCTTAACCATTGAGTTACCATGGCCAACGTGCCGTAATGACATTAAATTCCCCAATTAACTCGTATGTTTTCCCAGAGAACCACTAGGGACTGTCGTATTCCAGATACACGCCGTTTGTTGCGACTTATTGCTGTAAGTACTTGAGTCCCAGGCTTCATCACTAAACCATTTTTATTAAGTTAATTGGTGGAAATTAATCGTTCCGCCATACTAGCCGTGCATAGGTTAAGGTTTTGGACAGATAAAATCAAACTGAAAAATTCAATGCCACGGGCGGTATTTGAACCACAGATCTCCCGGTTTCCGTCCGGTTACTCTTCACCATTGAGCTACTATTGCCAACGTGCCTGGCAATGGTAGCTCAATGGTTAAGAGAGACCGTGGTTCAAATCCCGCCCGTGTCATTGAATTTTTCAGTTTGACTTTATCTATGCAATTAGCCTACACACGGCTAGTTTGTAAGAACAATTAATTTCCATCAATTAACAGATTAATAAACTTATGCCTAAAAGCACAACTATCTAAATTGCAATCCTTCAGAAAAACAAGAAGAGAATTTCAGATGCAGGATGCTGCAGCTGTAAACCTTACACTACAAAGGCTGGTAGCGTGTTTGCTTTACGTTCAAAAGGTCCCGAGTTCGATTCTCAGTCAGGGTGCATTATCTGAATAGCGTATTTTTCGGGGGTTTCCCTTATTCTGAAATAGGAATGTCGGTAACTCTAAGCTTTATAAAGACTGGGCTTATTTGAGCATCATTTCACCCATTTCATTCATCGTCCGATATGACAACGTTGGAAGACGCAATTTAAAAAGAAAATAAAAGACAACTGATAATTTACAAAATGTTAGAACTAATACAGAGTTTAAAATCAGTAAATAAGGAGCGACAATAATGGAAGCGAGGCATTATAAACGCTTGAATGAGTCTTTGAAACATTAAATCACTATAGAATTTCATGATTGATGGAATACAGCAGGAAATGTGTGTTATTACGCATTTAGGTTTTCTGACCAAACATCCCGGCTCAGGCGGTAGCATCTGTGGCCAGTATTCGGGGTTTAAATCCGGTGGCTGACATTTCTGGCACATGGGTTTTTCGGATAAAGAGAATTACCACCTCTCTTCTCATTTCACTTAATCTTTCATCCTCATTGGCTGTTTCAAGGTCTTAACTGTCGATAAGAGTGTCGGAGTGTATGCCAGAGGATTTACTCTTCGCAAATTCTCATCCTCCGGTTTGTAGGAGGTCAGGCGATGCATAACCCCGCAGAGGGAGAGAAAATGGTTGTATGAGCTATCCAAAAGTCTTAGATGTGCAGCTGTTAAGGGAACCTGCTCTCTGCTGTCATCTCTTTTCACCTCTTAATTTCAGGGAGTGTGGAAGTGTTTGAATCAATGAATGTGTTAGTTTAAAATGTCAAGCAGTATTTGAGAACCTTGATGCTGCTTCCATGACAGTTTATTCATTATGCAATTGTATATGATAGGCATAAGTCCTTCTCAAACTATTACCTATTGTCTAGGCAAAGGTTGAAGTGCTGATGCAGTAGGATGCAAATGTCTAGCAACATGCTGAACTTTGTATCTAAATTGAACAAATGACCTTAGAAGAGAGATTATACACGTGAACACTGTAAACAGCTTGTGTTTATGCTTCGAAAATAATTTGGTATTTGCATTTTGAAGATTGCCATTTATGGAAGCTATTTTAGAAAAATCAAGGTAGGGTAAGCTATGATCTTTCTTTAATATTTGTTGCGTTCTCCATTCAACATAGCTAAAATAAGCACTACGTTTCGTAACACGTTTCTGGAACTACTAGCAAAGGAAGTAAACCTAACAGAGAACACTATAACTGAGTTTGTACTATTTTATGGTCGGCATGTTCGAATAAAATATTCAAATGTCGCTGCCATTCTTCTCCGGCATAGAAACGTAATCATTTGCCAAATGTTTTTGTTCAAAGTATATTTTCAGGAATTGTCTAAACATATATCTTTGAATTTTTAATAATAGCTTAAATACTCCCACTGTTTTACTGGAAAACTAGAAATGTTTTATAAAAATAATAATTATTTCGTAATGTAAACTTCATGTTAGTATTTGTAAGGTTACCATCAAAATTTTAAAACTTCAACTATTTTTCCAATGTCGCTGATTTTATGTTATTAAAATAATGTTGATTAAAGCAAATAATTAATAATAATAATAATAATAATAATAATAATAATAATAATAATAATAATAATAATAATAATAATAATAATAATAATAATAATAATAATAATAATAATAATAATAATAATAATAATAATAATAATAATAATAATAATAATAATAATAATAATAATAATAATAATAATAATAATAATAATAATAATAATAATAATAATAATAATAATAATAATAATAATAATAATAATAATAATAATAATAATAATAATAATAATAATAATAATAATAATAATAATAATAATAATAATAATAATAATAATAATAATAATAATAATAATAATAATAATAATAATAATAATAATAATAATAATAATAATAATAATAATAATAATAATAATAATAATAATAATAATAATAATAATAATAATAATAATAATAATAATAATAATAATAATAATAATAATAATAATAATAATAATAAACTGCTCTGCTATTTTCTGAATCTTGACCAGAACTCTGATTAGAAGGAATGAATGTGAGAACGTCTTCGAAGTGAAACGTTTGCCCTCCCCCCTTTTCCCCGAGTGCGTATCGCCGCAATGTGGCTATTAATCTAAGTTCCCAAGTTCAATAATCAGTTGAGTGGGATATTTGTTTCACGGAAGTTATTCCCTATGGTCCATCAAAGTTTGGAACGTGCAATTGCAAACGTGAATATAGATATGATTTCATATCTAAGTAATAACAGACAGAATTTATGTACTTGTAGCTGCCCATAGGCCGTAATAGTTAAGGCGGCAATATATAATTGGATATTATTAAATAAGCTCAAGTTTACTAAACAAAAATATAGTAAATTGTTTATTTTAATAATATATTCATCTGAAAAATATTATTAAAGTTATTTGTTTATTTTTGTTGTATCGTTAGGTTTCAGACATCAGATATTCAGAAGGAAAATGTTTTTGTATAAATAGATAATAGCAGTATTGTTTATTATATAAAAACTTCCTAAGAAAACATCACTTTCATTAGTCTATGAAAAAAATATTTATAAAACTACCTTAGACAATAAATGATGTCAAAGAAAGAACAAATTCATAAGATGTTCTCCATGTTCCATGTAGCTTTGAAAACGTTCATATATGTTTACATTTTCTATTCTGCTTATCTGGAGATAATGTATTCTAACCAAATTCGATATCGACATTTAACAAGAAACGTACTATTTGAGTCTCCGAAAAAAAGTATAAAATAGAAAACCTCATATTTAAGTCTTTCAAAGGTGTAAGCAAATATTTTTACGAAATTTTTATTATATATAAGAACAATTTCTGTGGAAATTTTTATTAGTTTAATTTTTATTCAAAAAGGCTTTAACGATTTTCATTTAACATTCGTACTATACTTAAGATATTAACATGAAACATAAAATGCGTATTTGGAATTTTCTGTAAATATCGTAGCTTTGAAATCGTTTTCATTCCCCTGGGATTGTATATCTATAACTAGTTAACGACAATAGATAAACAAAAACATCTTCTAGAAAAAAAAAATTTACAGGTCATTAGAGCATGTAATTTGTGCCAAAATTTTGTAGCCTCAGTCATATGTATATCTTAAGATATCATTTTGAAATATTGTGAGGTTCTTTTGTTTCGGGTGGCGCGAGTCCGCAGGTAAAGGCTTGCTTCCTAACAGTTGACTCGCTTTAAATTCCTGCATGAACAATTTCCGATGAACATTTATCACGATTGAGAGGAAACACTCCACAGAAAAGTAATATTATTTTGCACGTATAGTTTATACAACTATAACGATAAAGTAATAATAATTTTACTAATTTTATGTTCTGTTCACTGAAAGCTTAAAAAATAGGATTGTTGTCTTTTGATGGAGGTGGATATTATATCGCGGATCAAATATATTTAGTGACCAGAAGCTAATTGTAGAAAATAACAACACTTGAATATGCGAGACTTTCGAAAAATGATGTACCAAATATAAGCAAATGAAATAATAATGATGAAAAATAAGCAAATTCGAGAGTACAAATCTCTATTTTTGCGTTTAGAAAGACTAATGTATAAAGTTTATACTATTTCTTCATCTTTTGAATTAATTCGTTGGGAAGCTCATATTTTCAAGCAAATTATATTTATGTGGATGTGTGAATGAGTTGAAGCACAGCTTTAATATCCGGTGTTCTTCACATAAGTAAAGATTAGGTCTCTTAATAGACTATAACAATATTTCCTGTCAATCTTTATACATACGGGCATGATGAAAAGCTTCCCCTCCGCCATCCCCACTCTCGACTCTCTTTTAAATAACACTTCCATTCACTCTTTAAAACGGTAATTTTCTCGCTTCCTGTAGGTTACACAACAATGTGGGCTAAATGAACTACGTCCTGCTTGCAAAGCAGTCCATGTCGGTAGCGCACAGCACGGAATAGCACTCAAGATGGCTAGCAATCGACTGACTGCTGCTTGTATTAAGGGAGTAAATACCACAGCCAATCAGATCCAATCTTCTGACCTTGTAATGCAGTTGATGCTGCTGCCGCTTGATATAGTATCGTGCAGCTCATGACTTTCTTAAAAAAAAAGATGAAGGGGAAAAAGGGCTATCACATCTGCTGCTAACATCAACACAGAAGAATCTTTCTCTGGACTGATTTCTTGGAACTGAATGAATGGCAAAAATTGCGAGGTTTTATGCCTTTTGGCTGTTATTCATTTAACATAGTTATTTATTCTTTAAAACTTTCCTAATATGAATTTCAACATCTATGGAGAAAACTGACGATTTTTGGCAATGAAGAATCACAAAGTTCTACTTTCAGTTTTTTCATTCGGCTCTCCAAACCCTTAGCAACCAATGGATGAGAAACCTTACAAAAATAAGTGAATAAAATAAAGGCACCTCTCGTTGATTGAAAATGTCTCATCTTTGGCTCAGCAAGTGTTACTTAATGTAACATATAACGTCAAAAGAGGATTCATTTATTTTCCATCTGTTATTGAACATCTGACAGCTGGGTTGACTGATGAATATACGTAATGCGTAGTAGTTGCGTCCGTCCCAATCGTTACACTTTTATAGGAAGCTTGTCGAATTTATTATAATTTGATTTTAAAAGAATCAACAGACGTTTTCTTGGAAGGCGCTCAAGCTTTAGATGATTTGTCATAGAGTACTGTTGATGAAGTGAACTAACAAACTATTTTGCTGAAATAATCAAGAACTTATATCAATTTCATTAGCATTGATATATTTAAATCAGCTCCCACATCGGTTACTGCAAGTGTTCCTTAAGGTGCTACAATTTCCTTTATATAAGATATCCGTAATTTACAACCTTACTCCACGGTTACGAATGCACATGGCACAATTCCTTTATATTTTACTGCATCTAAACGTAGGTATAATTATATCTTTTCTAACATATCTATAGCTATACCTTTATCGGAATTGTTCATAGACTACGAGTTTCCGTCAGAAATCAAATAACATGGGTGGCTTCTCGAACACCAAAATACTGAAGGAATATTATTCTACACAAAACGGACAATAATAAGAAGTATTCCTCTATAAAAGCAAACACTGTCCACTTCTGCCCCCCCCCCCTTCAAAAGTTGTATTCGTTAACGACGTTATCAATTGCCAGGATCATCACGTCCTCCTATGTACGGGAATTTCGTCCCGCAGAAGTGTTTCTACATGCCAGTCCATTCCCCCATTGAAGGAAACAATTCCATTGTTTTTCCTCTTCGGTATGTGATTGAGTAATGTTTAATACTTTTCTAATAAATACTTCAATTTTAAGGTTTTATAATGGTGGTTCTATAATGGTATTTGCCGTCTTGAAGTGGACCGAACCCTCCTTAATTTACTTCCATTTTACGCAATAAGTCCCATGGATTATATGGCCATCCTGGAAACCTGGTCTTGCTGCTATCAATCAACTTTGCCAAAATCATGCTTCAGATAGGTGTGATTGCGCATTGCTTGGTACGGAATTCGTGATTGGAGTCTACGTTCTATTCAGTAGGCTACCCACTAATTAACTAGGTGGAATTTGTTCACATTCTTCAGCTTCTGCAGTCGTAGAGGCGATGACTTGACTCAGTTCTTAGAAATCGGCGTCCGCATGCGCCAACCCTCACGCTTAAAGAGGAGACTACCACAGGACCTGCTTCTGAGTGATACATCTGATTCCAGTGATTCTAGTGTCTTACATCTCCAATATTGACTTAATTCCCCAGAGAATATTATTGGAGTTCTAACTTAATGTAGTTAGGGGGCGGCCTGTTAACCCACTCCTGAGTGTTATTGTTCTTTAATTTATTGTTCTGTTACCTTCTTTTCACTCTGATCTGTAAAACATTGTACTGCTGATCAATCAATAAATAATTATAAAAAAGTTCTTAGAAATGGAGATTTTCAGGACTCAAATTTCGGTTCCAAATAATCTTGAGATAATAAGTAGGAATATGTATGTAGCAGCGTACACCTATTATTTAAAGGATACATAAAAGTGTCTTCTTTGATTTTCCATCCTCCGTTTGTTGCATACTCTACAGAAGCAAGGAAGGATCTATGTTACACTATTGCGCATTTGCCTGTTTTTTATGTGCTGGGGCTTAATATGAAGTTAATGCACATAAGTGCGTTTTTGTGATGCTCAGTGTATTATAATGTAGGTTTTACAAATATTTTGCTGATAAGTAAAAAGGTTTCGATCACCTATTAAAAACTGAATATTTTATTTCACTGTACAAACACAACGTAATAATTACAAATATCAACAAAATTAATATATTTTCTCTCTGGTATTAAGCACAATACCATATTATTTTAGATTTTAGCCTCTTCATAGTATCCACCCTTTACCCTAAGAACTCTTGGCATTCTGGAGATAAGATTGTGCAGTGTTTTTACAGATATTGCAGCCTGTACATTTATTTATTTACGTGCAGAGGATCTACTCCCATTACTCCTGGACCCGTAGGACAAAGGACCCGGCCACCTTCTACCCGGGAATGATGGAAAACTCCGGGGGTCTTTCCATGGGGCAATACCTTGAGTCTAAAAAGCCCCCCATCGACTACAACGTCAAGACGGGATGGAAGTGGATACGCCACTTACGCGCGTCAACCCCGCAGGGAAGACTACCGAAAACCTAGGTGGGGCCGCCTGGTGATCTAGCACATCTTCTACTAGCTCTGCAGGCTAGTACCCGGGACTTATGAGGCAACCCTCTACTCCCTCCGGGCAGCCGTAACCTGGCTGGAGTACCCAATTTCCCGTGGGTGTTGGGAACACACTGCCCCATCGAGACCAACCCAATACGAACAACTCCCCTACGGGAGGGGCTCGGCAGTTCGGCCCGAGGTTCTTCTAGTAACGTCAGAGGTACCACGAGTGCTAAGGGTCCGCAGCGCCCGCACCTCGGCAGCTGAAGGGGACGGATCCCCTCCCCTACGGGAATTGCAGCATGTACATAATTCCACACACCTTCAACATTAGATGACCTCAGCTTTCTCAGTTCCCTGTCACTTTCTTCCCATAAGAGTTCAATGGGATTTGGCCAAATCACACTTTCCAGTTCCCATACCCATTTTCCTCTCATACTCATACCCTCTGCACAACTTAGAAGCATGTATCGGATCATTGTCCTACTGCAGAATAACCCCACGACCAACAAGTATCTTACCAGATGGGACAGCATTTTTTATCAGTATCCTGTGATATAATTCTTAATTGTTTCATTAATTCTCACTACTTCACCATCACCTACAAAACATCCCCACACCATAACCAATCCTCCACCATGCTTCACCATTGTCATCATACATTGACTCTTCATACGTTCTCCGCAAAGTCGACGAACGATGGCTACGAACGAAGTCTACGATGGCTTCCAAACACTTGAAACTGAGACTCGTCCTTGAAAAATACCTTCGATCATTTCTCCAGTTTTTATATTGCTGTATCTATTGTAATATTTTCACCTTATTTTGTTTGTGTAATAAAGGTTTTTCGGCCGCAAAGTATCCCTTTAAACTTTATTGACGAAGGCGACGTTGCCGGTTGATACAGAGATTGGAACAGTTCGCATACTATTAACTTCCTTGCCAATTTCAGGTGCTGTGCGAGTTTTCTGACCTTAACTCTGAATACATTGAACTGACTTTCCCTACATGATGATATTCGGGTCTTACAGATTGACAGACTCTTACATTGGCTCCAATTTGCTTGAACCGCTGAATTGTAAATACCACTGTAGATTGGGCTACGGCAACTTCTATTGCTATTGCCCTACTGGAATAGCCTTCTCGATGCAGAGCAGGTTTTTCAGTTTCAATCTCCTTCTTTCGTCCCAATAGGATATAACCTGATCACTATATAAGCACACTGCTAGAACGCACAATGTACCTACTGTAGTCCAATGTGAACTGCTTCACAGACTGCTGAAGGAATGAAGCTTATTCGAATGGACACGTCATAGGCAAAGGCACGTCAGCGTGGTTGTGGATGCTCATCAACACTCCTCTATACGGACAACTATAGTCAAATACACAACAGAAGCACGTAGTATTTACCTACATGTTTACACATACTTTATTACCAGAACATGGATATGATAGAATATTAAAAAAAAATCTCTGTTTTATCCACAAATACATAGTTGTGATAGGTGATTGAAAGCTTTTGACTGGTAGTGTGTCGTAGATATATTTCGTCTATCCTTCCTATTTAAGACCTATTTGAAATTCACTAGAATTATAATATAACACAAGCAAAATTAAAGCTATACCTTAGGGAAGTTCAATCCGCCGACCATTGTGGCATGGAGGAGTCGAAGTCCCATTGCCGTCCCATTGATCATAGAACATTTTTATCTGCCTCATAGGTAGAAATGTTCTTTACACCACTCACTTGAATGTAGGGATGGTCACAATATTCCTGAAATGTCAAACAGAATTCCTTAATAGAATACAAGACTTCCAAATTTGAACAAAAAAAGGTATCCTCTCATAAATGTGTTTTTTTTTTTTTTGTGTTTTTTTTTTTTTTTTTTTGTTAACTAGGCCGCCTTGGCAACACTTATATTGTTCATTAACAAACGTAGGCTTTCACGGCCGACGTCATGTTCAGGGGAAGATTCCGGGCTGTAAGGCCGTGGTCCACTGGGTTTCTTCATATCTCTCCCAGACGTTTCGCTTACAACTGCGGTAAGCATCATCAGTAGCTTAGAAAAGTCCTCCTTGTACTCTTCCTATCTATTGTAGCTACTCTTCAGTAGCTATGAAGAGTACAAGGAGGAGTTTTCTGCGCCACTGATGATGCTTACAGTAGTTGTAAGCGAAACGTCTGGGAGAGATATGAAGAAACCCAGTGGACCACGGCCTTACAGCCCGGAATCTTCTACTGAACAGTTATATTGTACCTTAGGATTGAATTTTTATAGTGACTAAAAGAAAATCTGTTTCAGTGTCACTCCTGTCATTAGAGCAATGGCTTCTGGATGGTAATTTAAGCTATGTAAAATCTAAAGCCAAAAGTACGTGTTACCTATTACAACAAAGAAAATGACAATGAGTACAGTTGCACAAAATAGCCAATGTCCAACACTCAGTCCGCAGTTGGGTTTACAATACATTACCAAAACCTATTCTAAATTTTCTGGAGAAAACCTATAACACTTCTCAACTAACATAAGTTTATAAGCTGAAAAAGGATGTTCTACATTAGGAACGGATGTGTATGTACTACTTCATTTGTCGCACATGCCAGACAGGATCTACTGTAATTGTTCTCCAAAATTTGTACTTTTGATCACCGTTTTCTCTCTCTTCACTTCATGCTCCAATTCATTTCATTTTAACCTACTTCAGCAAAGAAATCATCTCTTAGATTCTTGAAAGCAACTATACTTTTTACAATTTTTAAAAATTAGAGTGGCTTTTGTGTTAATGGTAATAAGTGAAATAGGAGCTTTTAGGATTTTGAAGATAAAAGAAGAAAAATAGACGCTAACCCGAAAAAGTAATATAAAATAATACGTTTCTAGTTGAATTAATCACGCAACGCACAGATGCAATTTTATTTGCAACTAAAAATTGGTGTTAAGATCCGCAGTCTATTATGAATTGTTTAAACAAATAAAATTGCAACACATTTTTTAACAACACAGCTTGTGAAAACGCAATGACACTTTCCCACTACTGAAGAAAAAATGCACAGTAGGACAGTGTTTACCAGGATCATATGATCCTGCCATGCAACGCCGAGACACCCGCCGACACTTCTACCATGAAAGAAACCACCAGATGAGAGATAATATGAAACGATAATGGAGATGAAATGGAGGGACAGGAAATTCGGGGATGTAATTAACCTACCTAGCATTCGCCTGGCGACCCGGGGAAACCCCCGAAAAACCCATGGGTTAGGTAGGCCGGCCAAGGGAATCGAATCCGAATATGGACCGCAGATGAAATCTCCTGAGCCATCCCGTTCGGTAAGTGTTCCACTTGCTGTGAGTCTGCTAGTGATAAGTATAGTACGTTGTATATGTGACTGCCTCTAGGTACTGATAGCACTTCTAGTGCCTTCCCCACCACCACTCTCATCACCTTTATTTCTCCTCTCTAGCGTATACGGAGTTTCACGACGTTTTACACAAGCTGTGTCCAGTTCATTCATTTGACATTCCTTTCATCTGTAAAGGCCTAAAGGCGGAAACTATTTATTCATGAATAGCTTTAAGTCAAACAAACCCTACGTTAGCATCGTTCCTGCATGCCAAAGTGTTTGACTAAATCCGTTTCTTCCTTCTACCAAGTATTTCCTACCTTATATATAAAAACAACCCAAATTGTCAGGCATATTACTACTACTACTACTACTACTACTACTACTACTACTACTACTACTACTACTACTACTACTACTACTACTACTACTACTACTACTACTACTACTACTACTACTACTACTACTACTACTACTACTACTGCTGCTGCTGCTGCTACTACTAATTATTATTATTATTATTATTATTATTATTATTATTATTATTATTATTATTATTATTATTATTATTATTATTATTATTATTATTATTATTATTATTATTATTATTATTATTATTATTATTATTATTATTATTATTATTATTATTATTATTATTATTATTATTATTATTATTATTATTATTATTATTATTATTATTATTATTATTATTATTATTATTATTATTATTATTATTATTATTATTATTATTATTATTATTATTATTATTATTATTATTATTATTATTATTATTATTATTATTATTATTATTATTATTATTATTATTATTATTATTATTATTATTAAAGACGTTAAAGATGAATGTACTTTTCCATACTTAATAACGCATTGGGTGATACATCAGCACATATGACCAGCCCGCAGTGACCGCAATGGTTCTGTTTCTTATCTGAGCGAGATATAATCTGGAATTTCCTGTCAGAGAACTCCTGGTAAATACGCATACATCTGTTGACACCGAGTTTAGAATTGGCACAACAGACCTAGGCATGTGAAAATCTCAGTGGCAACTACGAATCGAGTTAATTTCCAGATCAGTGCAGGTGATTTATCAACTCCAACCTGAAGGAGTGCGTGAGACTGATATATATATATAGTCAGTCCACCGCTTAAATTAAATTACACACGGCTTATTTATTAGATATCATAAATATAAAATAAGCATTATTTATTACTCTCTTGAAAACACAACCTGTTGCCGAACACTTTCGATTCAGATTATAGGTGTTTGTTGCTCGCTGTAAATAATCGTCCCCCATGGGCTATGGGTAACATTCTAGCTTTTGGTTCTTGAGGTCGCGGGTTCAATCTGACGGAGGACGAGGCTATTTTCCGGGCGTAAAATCCTTAGCATAGCTTTCTGCGCAAGGGAAGTAAAGCCAATGGTCATTTTACAGCACGTAAAATGACTTCAAGTATGACAAAAAGGCCTTCGAGTAAAATTAAGCGGTTTTTCGCACCCAATATAGAATGAGACACTGAGATCCACAGCAGTTAAAGAGCGTCCATAAATAAAAATAAACAATAAATTTCATTTCCACTGTGAGTAAGCAAAGGCATTATATCACTCACTTCCAGTAATCTGAACACCAAATAATTCCTAGGCTCGGTTGTTAAGTTGGCAGTCAGGATAAAAAAATCCAGAAGTTTTGCGCGCAGTGTGCTACCCGTGGTGTAATTGCCTATTTTCTGAATTCTCACAAATGAATTACATATTCCATTGAACGAGATAATGATTATATATTGAACTGAATTATATATTGAATTAAATACCGTACTGTCCGAGGCGATGGGTAGCATTACTGCCACGTTAAGGCCATGTAGCGTCAGAAAGAATTATCTGGCATTTTTCCGAAGATTTGCCATACCATAAAAAATGACATCGGTAACTCTAAGCTCTGTGGAACCTGGGTACACTTGAGCATCATTTCATTCACTTCATTCATCGTCCGATATGATTAGGTACATTGGAGGACATTAATAAAAAGTTTATGTTACGACCAATGAGAAGCAGTCATTATTAAACTGTTGTTGATAAATAATTTTTACAGTTCATTACCTTCAAAATAAAATTTATTGTGGTTTTGTGGGTTCGTAGAATTAGAAGTCTAGTTTTCAGAAATTTAAAAGGCTCTTTATTGCAGTAAACAGTAACTTTGTACAACTCTTGCAGCAGTAAAAATGACGTGACATACAAACAGCAGTCTTCAAGGTCGTCTCGTTGCCTCACTACACGCAAACAAACGAAAGAATTCGCTGCAGTAGGTACAGTTCAATAACCCTCACACAACTCTCACATTGCACAACTGCAACTCAACTAACAACTGACTAGCAACTGACTCCGCTCTCATTTCATTCATTTCTGTTGGCAGGCTGAGGGACACACGTGGTGTTTCATGCGTGTGCCTTACCTAGGAAGGACTTAACTACATATGTGGGAATGTGGGTTTTGCAGGACGGCGGTTTGAATTTAGGTTGATGAAAAGAAGGGAGGCAGCCTAAGCTCCTCAACGGTTGAAAAATCAAGTGCAACAGCCAGTTGTGCACCGCTGGGTGAAAATTTTGAAAGGAAAAGAAAAGTTGGTTGAATTGGAATAATACAGGCCATTCTTGGGTGGGAATAATTTTAAGTTGGCAGAATAACCTTAGGGTTACCGGTTATACCCACAAGTCATGCGAGGAAGCCGGTACCGCTTTAGGCGGCGTTCATTGGGATGATAATCCCCAAGAGACCTAACCAGGGCGCTCTGGTGGTGAAGTAAACTCTCGTAGAATTTCTTGGTCCGGCGTCTAATCACATCCTCCACATAGGTGAGAGATGAGATTCCGCTCTAACACTTTACGGGGTTTTCATACCTCCAATCATTGTTCTAGAATGCAGTCGATCATTCGATAACAATCGCGACGCAGCGAGAGAAAGACAGATCTCTGTTTTTTTTTTCTCTTTCTCGGCAAGCGTTTAGCGCTGCGCGCCACTATCTGTCTCTGCCCACGTCGGTTCCAACCAACAATGCAATCGGTGACAGTATGTATCGGCGTACATGGTTTCATGGTTTCCCGTTTAAAGGACTTATACCATGTTTTGTCCTACCCATGATAAATAACTATTAATATGTTGCAATAGTTCTGATTCGATCCATACAATTCCTAATTATATAAAATGTTGTGATAGATAACTGAAAAGCAGCAATATAAACTATTAAACAAATAAGCAGAATAATTAACAATCATTTTTTGAAATAATATAATAATGTTAGACTCTAATGAGTAAATCTGTGTAATTATTTTGTCATTAATAGTAATCAGCATAAAAGTCCAATAAGCAAACCCAGCGTATTCTCAGAATGTGTATTACGAAAAGAATATTGGATTATTTATTCTGAAAAAGAGGACATTCGAAAATAACTAAAGTCCACAAAGGGGAGAGATGGCAAGGGTGAAAAATGTTCAAAATATCTAATAGAGGTCATTCTCATTATTTCTGCATTGTGAAGCAAGAACTCGTTTGTAATATTTATAGGCAGATATGAGGTGTGCTAAAAATATAACGGGTATTTTTAAATTTTGTGGTCTTATATATTCGATTTTCATAACTCTTTTTTAACTTTTGGTACACATGTTCCTGGTGTGTGCTTGCATTTTCAGCTGTTTTTGGATATTTAGTTTACTGTTGACAACTGAAAAGGTTATGTTTATTCCCGAATGCTCAATGAAATTTTATATAATTTGTATTAAATTTTGTTTGAAAAATAGAATAAAGTGCAGCGCCGCATTTGAAATTTTGAACGTGGCTTTTAACGAATCTACTTAAGACTTTACGAGTGGTGTAAACGTTTCAAAGAGGGTCGAAAAGATGTCGAAGGTGACCGCCTTGGACGCTCTTGCTCATCAATTACCGACGACAATGTGGCGGAAGTAAAGAAAACAAAACAATTGTGTTGTCTCAGTATTTGCTGGATATAGCTCCGTGCGACTTTTTTCTATTCCTGAAGGAGGCTGAAGTTAACCATGAAAGGATCACTGACGAAATAAAAACAAAAACATTGAAGGAGATGAAAATCATAAAGAGCTTTTTAAGATTGGAAAAAGGGCTGGCACAAGTGCATTATAATTTGAACGGGACAAATTTCATGTTTATGAAAACATAAAACTTCCTTAGGAAAACAAAGTATCCATTGTTTTCTGAACACACTTCGCATTTACAATGAATTTAATGCGGAAAACATTTTTATTCCGTCAGTACATCTTATTTGAAAACTTATTTCAATGTTATCTGCCATTCAAATTAGGGGCGTCGGTAATCATGAATACAACCCTGTTTTAAACCTAATGGGATATACGAGGGCTGTTCAATAAAGAATGATCACAATTTCTTTTTGACAACGTACCTTTACTCATCCTCATAATTGTGATGGTCTTTCTCAAAATAGTCTTCCCTGGATGCGATGCACTTATCCCAGCGTTTCTGACAGTCTTCAAAGACATGCTGGAGACCATCTTTTGAGAGATCCTTCAAAATCGCCTCCGCAGCCTTCACCACTGCTTCCGATGATGGGTAATGCCTCCCGCGAAGGCGTTTCTTCAAGTTAGGGAATAGAAAGATGTCACATGGAGCTAAATCCGGACTATAGGGAGGGTGAGGGATGCACTTCACATTGATTTTTGCAAGATATTCAGCGACAACATTGGCAATATGCGGCCGCGCATTATCGTGGTGCAGCATCCAGCCTGCTTCACGGAAATGTGGTCTTTTGCGCCTGATATGGACTTGCAATGTTTTCAGGACATCCCTGTAGTATTGTCCAGTTACTGATATGTGTGCAGGTACAACATGCTGATAAACCGTTCTATGAATATCAAAGAATGAGATGACCATAAGTTTCCCAGCAGAAGCAACCACTTTTACTCTTTGGGGGGTTGGTGATGAAGGATACTTCCACACTGAGCTTTGCTGTTTGCTCTCAGGATCAAAATGATGTAGCCAAGTTTCATCAGCAGTGATTACGTTTGAAAGAAACTCCGGATCTTTCTCTAACATCAACTTTAACTGCATGTTACCTCCATTGCAGCGATAGGCGATACTGAACATGTCTGAACTTGCCTGGTTCTCACAGGCGGGAACCAGGAGTACCAACAATGAAACTATTACGGCGTGTCTGTTTCACATTAAGCTAACAAATTATAATAAGATTGAATTTTTGTGCGAAAAATTATGACCGTAAAAAATTATGATCATTCCTTACTGAACAGCCCTCGTAATTCATCAGTATAATTTTACCTTGTGTAAAACATCACGACAGTGTCCCACTCTTGAAGCAAAGATAGCAATAGCACTGATCAGCCAACTTGCATAAGAAAAGTGGAGGGTCAGTGTTCCATCTGCCGTGACGCAGGGGCGGCTTCTGAGGTAGTGCCGCTGTGCCATGGCACCATCTGTACAAAAACGAAAGAAAGAGAAGTGCATAGGAATTGTGCAGAAAAGATTGTTTCTAAGTATCTTCTCCCTCGTGTGAATAGACGCGTTAAACGCAAGCGCTCTGTCCTTGGCGCCGATTCCAGAACGGCACTGTCTACGCTCATAAGCGCCTGTGTTAAGGGCTAGGATGTCTGCTTATACACGGCTTCTTATGGCAGAAGGTGGCGCCGAGTTTTCTCTGGCGCATAACTTAAGCTTTATCCGCTAGAGTGCAGTAAAGCACGGGACTTAAGATAACTGTCTCTCTGTCGAGAAATCGTACACGAACGTTTCGTATCACATTCTCCATTAACTGTATTATCAAACTTTTTACTGTACTCGTTACACCTGTGCGTAACAAGAGTACGGATGTAATAAATATCTATTTCCGTTTCCCTGTACGTCCTGTTTGGTACAGTATATTATAAAACAGGATGGATTATTGATAACATTACTTAAATCGTTCGAAATTGGTACACATATTTATATCTTAACAACCCTTATTTATTTATGGCACCGTCAATGTAATGCCTCACCGGCGCCCCTGGCTGTGAGTGTAATAATTATGATGCCCTACCTTTCTCACCATTTATAATTTCTCCTCTCTCGACTGTACGGAGTGTCTGACGTTTTACACAAGCTGTATTTGACAGTGGCGTAAGCGGCTGTTTATGTTAAAAGCTAGCACATGGATGAATCGTACAACAATTGTGTGCCGTATTCATTCCAAATACGACAGCTCAATAAGTATTCATGTTTCAAAGTAGACGGTGTTGCCAAGGCAAGTTAGTTTTACTGTCATTTCTTACATGTAGCCAAAACAAATTGATTAATTTGAATTTTGGAGACATTTCACTTAGTCGTGTTTTCGCTAAAATGGAAAAAATGCTAGCGCTGAGTGATTTGCTTTTTATTTTTAGATGGGGAAATTGCGAGGAAATAAAAGCGAAATTAGACGCTATTTATGAAAACCTTTCACCAACTATGACAACAGTAGACGACTTTAAACGTGGACAAACGTCTGGTTTAATGATTGTCCACCAAATGAACCTGGCAGATGTGACTTACTAGGGAAATCTAAACGTGATTCTCACTGATCGTGAAAGTTCTCCAAGTGACAGAGACCAAGAGAGTGTCGACGAGAACGGCTATTCATATCGCATAAATTGGAGATAAAAAAGTTGTCAACTCAATGAATAACGCCTTTGCCCCAATTGGACAACATGCGGGCAGCTTTCAACTTTGAAATTCTGTTTGGAGCTATTTAAACGAAATTCGAAGGAGCTTTTGCGTTGAAGGATCTTTTGCGCCACCACCGATGAGACCTGGATTCATTAGTACATTCCAGAAATTAAGCAACAATTAACAAAACAATAGATTAGCTCCATTTAATGTGCTCCAAAGAAGACACAGATGGTCCCATCGCCCGGTTTTTTAATTTTTTTTTTTTTTAATTTTACGTCCTCCAACGTTAAGTCATATCGGACGATGAATGAAATGGGTGAAATGATGCTCAAATGTGTCTAGGGTCCATGGAGCTTAAAGTTACCTGACATTGGTCTGTAAGGATAAGGGAAAACCCCGGATAAACCTTATCCAGGTAACTCACCCTGACCGAGATTCGAACTCGGGACCTCTTGAACGTGAGGCACACATGCTACCATCGGCCTGGAAAACGATACTTTGGGATGCCAACGGGGTTATACTTATTGACCTTTGGGGAAAAGGGTTACTGGATTAAACTACAGTGAGTTATTAGTCATAATTCTACAAGAAGTTGGAGATACTGCCCATTTGGCGAATAGAAATGTGATATTTGAGCATGACAAAGTACAGCACATTCGTCCGGTGTTGTCGCCGCCAAATTGCATGAATTGCGTTATGAACTATTGTTGCTGCACCCCGCTCCCAAATTCGACTGACTGGCTATCTGCGATACGTCCTTGTTTCCAGAGATGAAGAAATAGCTCGCAGAGAAATACGTTAAATCAAATGAGGTCATCGTCGATATTTATTTGTGTATTTTGCAAAGCTTGACAATTCCTTTATTGTTTTTTTTTATTATTATTTTGAGGTGTTGAAAGTGGTAGAAACGTTGCGAGAAGTTTATATATAAAGGAGATTATGTTAAGACAAAATAATTTGTGTTTGAAAAATATAGCTGTTTTCATTCCTAATACGGATATTTAATGAACCGCCCTTATACTTTACAGTCGTTATCTTACAATGCATGGGGTTGAATGCATGTCGCTGTTCAGATAATGGGTAAGATTTAAGTTGAATGCCACCACTTAGCTACTGGCAGACAAACGGTTGAGTGACGTCACTTGGCAACTACACACTGCAGCAGCCCACATCTTTGCCTCTAATAAGTAAAGTGCATAAATTACATGTTACGTTAGTTAAGACAATTGCTTACAACGTAACCGGCAACTTGACAGTAAATACGTAGGCTACAATTCTGGAGCTCTGGGCTATTTTCTAGGAAACAAGAGTTTTTGAATAATAGGTTACACGTACAATAAGTATTTAACACGTTATATGCACTTCTTTAATACTGTCTAGCGAACCTCTTACCACAAGAAAATGTAAAGCATTGCAACCATAAAGTAGATAAATCCAAGCTTGGCTACATGCTCTTTTGTTTATAAATAGTCTTTATTTACTGTATGTTCCATCTTATGGTGCTATATGCATGGTGTACTAATCACATCTCATGTTAATGATTTCTTAGCCTATCATAAAATTTTATGTTCGGTGTAGAGTACAAATTTACGTTTTATAAATTTTTGAAAAGATTTCAAGGTTTAACATTATTAACTTTTGCTGGCCAATATTTACCTGAACCAAAAATGTTCCTGGCAGTCATCGTCTCGCAGTCTCGCAGTTGCTGTCGTGCAATAGGCCTTGGCCCTCCATGGAGTATTGTGTCACGGAGTTTAATAATTTCAGATTTCATTGTCTTCAGTTCATTGTACTTTAATATTTCCTCCATCGCAGCATCTGATCTCATTCCTGATATCAGTGTAATAAACACATCAGATGCTGCTAACCACAGTTCATTTATCACTTAGGCACTTAGCGTAGGGGAAAAGTTACACTTGTAACAGAGCAAAACACAACTGAAATCAAGACCAATCACAACTGAACTGCAGTCGATACTGTCCACTAAATTCTCACTGTCTCCTAACCACTAACAGAAACTGTGCACTTCACTGTCAATTCTGAATCGACTCGGCTAAATCGGTTGACAAATAAGTTGTCCGCCAGGCTGCGGATAGAAAAGGAACGTTCTAGAAAGAACTTCCCAAAATGAAATCATCGGGAGTCGGGAGGTAACTCATAATGTCTACTTTTATGCCTGGGCCACCCCAGATGGAACAAGCAGCCGCGACAATATAAACAAAACATTAAACTACAAGTTTACAACTTTATTGATAGAGAATTATTTTGCAGTGTATCGTAATCACCAGAGTATTATTTATCCACTATTTTTATGCTGAACTCAATGATCCTGATGATTCCGGTACGATCGATTTTTCACCCCAGGAGAAAGAAACAAATTTGAATAATTAATAAACAAAATACCATTTCACATAGTAAAGCCATCTGTTTTGCCTTGTATTATAAATTTCCCCAAGTAAGTTATCAAAAGTGGCTCATTGGCTCAAGGCCTGAAATATTAATTCCAATGTTCATAAATAACGTCAATAATTAAAACAATGAAATTGCAGTTGGCGAAAACCTTAATAAACCTTTTTATTGCAAAAGTAGTTATAACTTACGAAAAGACGCACGCTATGAAAAAAAAAAAAAAAACCAATTACAGGTAATATAAACTTAGTATGAATTTTGATATGCATAAAACGTATCTAGAGTTATATACAGAGCATTCGATTCTAAACAGAAAAAAGAAACAATTAAGGCAAAAGTGAAGCTTTAGCTACATCTTTTGCTGAGGGAGTCAAGGCGTTCCGCTGAAAATAAGGTGTTATGTAAAGTGTACAATGGAAATGTACAAAGAAAAACATCAACTTTAAATACTTCAGAGATAAATACATATATAAAACAATATGTCAAAAGTCAATATAATTCAACTTCTCTATCTTTAAAAACCAAGTTAAACATCGTTTTTAGTTCCGCTGTTCATACACTCGCGCGCGTGGGCACGTAAAAAACCTCAACATCGCGTTTCTCTATTGAAACCTGCACATCGAATGCAGTAGGGATAGAATGCAATTACTAAAGGCGAGTAGGAATAGGAATACATGTCACGTGAGGAGGGATCCGAAAGGGCAGGGCAGAGCAGAGGCCAGTGCCCTTTGTGCTTACGTGACCCCTGAGGAGCGAGAGACCCAATAGTCACAAGATCTAGACAATAATTCCAAACTGCACACAAGAGGGGCACCTAAAGTCTAGAAGGCGTCTACTTTATATGAACCTGAAATAATTTTTATTTATTATTAATTACTGTTACTTAACTGGGTTAATCAAATCAGAGGGTAGATCAACATATATTTGAAATTGTGCTCAAATGGGCCCGGAGTCCCTTATCTCAGGATAAGGGTAATCTACAAGGGGAAAATAAACCTTATAATTCATCCTAACCAATTCGAACTCGGAACTTCTGAATGTTAGGCACACATACTGTCCCAACACAACAGAGATGGGCTCCTTTTATTGTTATTGAAATTTGTGCAATTGAAAACGCACAACAGACCACACCAGTGCTAGTGACGTAAACCAGAACTGATTAAGGTATATGATAACAGATTAAAATGTGTGTATGTTCATTTCGAGAATTTAACTATTTCTCAAGTCACCTCACCGCCATCTTCACTATCACCCTATCATTGGAGGTAATGGACACCGCCCTCTGGGTGCCTCCACCTGAGAAATGGGTCCGGTCATCACTTGGTGGGGTGAGGTTACCCCGAAGGCCAAGGTTGCCATGTGGGGAGTGTTAGTAACTAACTAACTAACTATTTCTCAAGTTATTGCCATTAGTGCGTAAATAATTCCAAGTGGAAGTGTAACGACGCATCTTTATGTACATTTATAACAATTTATAAACGGTTAACAATTCAAACCAAATTCTTTAGTCATTGATAACGAAAATATTTTTGATATGAAGCCGAGAATGTCTGTGTATTTTGCACATAAATTCGGTGTTATGCACCCCTAAAATATTTCTTAACCGACCTGTATAGCTTAGGCTGTAATTTCTGTGGCTCGCAATAGGAGGTCCGGGCTGTAAATCCCATAGGAGGACAAATTCTGGCATTTTCTCTTTTTTTCTTTTTTCCCCGTGGTTTTCCGCATTCGCCAAGATAAACAGCGGGTTAGATATTCAAAGCAGCACCTTAAGTGTAAAACTCTAGTAAAAAAGAAAATATATTATCTATACAAAAATAAGTAGACTGAATAGCACCCCAGTGCTATCTACCAGTAGAATCAGAGATATAATTGCTCACTGAAGACATGCGTCTAAATTTCCATCAATGTAAATGAAATGTGTAGTGTTTAACGTCCGCTTTTACTCCATGCGCCAGCGCAGGCGGTGACACTGATGATATATGAGATGAAAAGGAGCACCGGTGGAATGAGATGGCGGAGGAACCGCATGGGATCGAACCCGGGCCGCTTTGGTGAGAGTCGAGCTATGTGACCACTCAACCACGACGCGGTCGGCACGTGTGGAAACAAAATCAGTTGCCTAGCACTATGAACTGTGTGGACACTTCACCAATCAAGAGAGTATGGCACAGGAAGGAGAGTGTGAGGGGAAGGAATGGTATTGCTGTTGCATTATTCTTATGTTCCAATATCTTTAAAATGAGTTTGCAATACAAAAAGCCGAAATGTTTAACTATCAAGTATTAAATTAATTTACCGTAATAATAAATTCACAAAAGTAATACGTGAAGTCATTTAGGCCGTTCTTGTCTTCACTTAGTGTTCATAAACAGCTGTAGCATTCTGTATTATCTCCTTTAGTCTGTCGGAAATTAATTTAGTTTTCTGTTGAGAAGGCATTTTCTTGGGACACACGTCATGGTTGTCTGTATGTGTGAGTCATAAAGATTGTGACGTTCATAACAGTTGAAAACGTGACCGTTAGAAAGTTTAACGACGGCGGTCCTAAGTCCATAACCTAATTACACAGAAAATAACATGCACTAATAGCTGAAGGAATACACTACACGCTATGAAACTTGTCATTTTTCAGTGGCTTTTTAAGCTTATTTTGCTCAAATAGGTTTCTCGATATGTAATATGCTATATTTAAAATGCCACCTGTTGATAGTTGTGGAAATATATCACAGCACTGGTAAAGGATGCATCGTTTTTGAGCTAAGTAGGTGTACCTAATCTTAGGATTTTTATCAGAATGTTCATTAAAAGGGAGTCGGAATAACAGAAACGTTATGGAAAGTGCTGGACAGCTTATATAGGAAGTTTTTCATAGGATAGTTTGGACCAGTTTTTGAAGAAGAAAATTATAACAAATAAGACAATGTGTCATGAAAAGAGTAGTTTGGGGTCGGAAGATCTTTTTTCAAAATTTTTTCCTGATTTAGTTAAACAGAGGCTGTCTCCTTATCCTTACTTCCTTATCATCTACCTAAACGTAAGGTATTCAGAGGTACTTGAATCCAAAAGCAATAGTACAGCTACAGAACGATACATTCGAATGTGATATGAATAATTTAAAGAAACTCCCCCACTCCAGACTATTACGAGGGCTGCTCAATAAAGAATGATCACAATTTTTTTCGACAACGTACCTTTACTCATCCTCATAATTTTGATGGTCCTTCTCAAAATAGTCTCCCCTGAATGCGATGCACTTGTCCCAGCGTTTCTGCCAGTCTTCAAAGACATGCTGGAAACCATTTTTGAGATCCTTCAAAATCACCTCCGCAGCCTTCACCACTGCTTCTGATGATGGATAAAGCCTCCCACGAAGGCGTTTCTTCAAGTTAGGGAATAGACAAAAGTCACATGGAGCTAAATCCGGACTATAGTAAGAGTGAGGGATGCACTTCACGTTGATTTTTGCAAGATATTGAGCAACAACATTGACAATATGCAGCCGCGCATTATCGTGGTGCAGCATCCAGCCTGCTTCACGGAAATGTGGTCTTTTGCGCCTGATATGGACTTGCAATGTTTTCAGGACAGCCCTGTAGTATTGTCCAGTTACTGATGTGTGTGCAGGTACAACATGCTGATTAACCATTCCATGAATATCAAATAATGATATAACTTGACTATAACTTTCCCAGCAAAAGCAACCACTTTTGCGTTTTCGGGAGTTGGTGATGAAGGAGATTTCCGCACTGAGCTTTGCTGTTTGCTCTCAGGATCAAAATGATGTAGCCAAGCTTCATCAGTAGTGATTACGTTTGAAAGAATCTCCGGATCTTCCTCTAACATCAACTTTAACTGCATGCAATCCTGCATGCGAATATCCTTTTGTTCGGGAATCAACAGTCTTGGAACCCATCGCGCACAAACATACATATCGCATGTGTAATGTTTCTGTCACCAACGTGTGGGTGGCACCTAATGACATTTTGAGTGCATCGACACTATCTCACAATGACAGCAGTAGTGTTGGTGTTTTCTTCCGTAAGAGCAGTAACTGGAGCACCGGGTCCAGCTTCCTTTGAAATTGACTGTTTTCCCTCTTTAAACATTTTAAACCACCTTCGAGCTGTGCTGTAGGGAAGAGCAGACTCTCCATAGGCCTCCTGTAACATTGTATAGGCCTTAACTGAAGTTTTGTTATGAAGAAAGCAGAATTTCAAAGCAGCATATGGTTCCTCGCGTGTTACCTCCATTGCAGCGGTAGGCGATACTGAATATGTCTGAACTTGCCTGGTTCTCACAGACGGGAACCAGGAGTACCAACAATGAAACTACTACGGCGTGCTTGTTTCACAGTAAGCTAACAGAATATAATAAGATTGAATTTTAGTGCGAAAAATTATGACGGTAAAAGGTTATGATCATTCTTTATTGAACAGCCCTCGTATTTACGCTGAAATATTTTCCAGATTGTTTATTTTCTCAAAAATGTCTCTAAGAATTTCATTTAGGGTAATTTAAAGATATTTACATATTTATGTTTTGAATTTTCAAGAAATAGCCTTTGCAGACCTCCTTATTCTGTATAATGTCTGTTTGACTAACGAATTGGCAGTGATAGACTTCATAAAATACAGAGCTCGTTAAATCATACAGGATAGAAGAACAATCAGCGTTTATAGGAAGTTTATAGAGGAATGAACAGACAAATTTTATGAACACTATATACCGGATTATGTTTTTAGTTATGCGTTATCCCTCTAAAAAAAAAAAAAAAAAAAACACACACACACACACACACACACACACACACACACACACACATACACACATGCCATGTACACACATCACTTAGATGGAATACAGTTCTGCTTTTACGTACAATTGTCCCGCACTAGACCGATACTGTTGTAAACATATGGAAGGCGAAAAAGAGAGAGATAGATATACTTTAACACTCTTGTGCTGTTGACTGGTGCCACCCGGAAGTATATTAAACAAAATTGGAAGTGCCCTTTATGAAAAAGTGAAAAATAATTATAAACTTAACACCTAAAGTGTAGATTAGGTAGGGGGATTTTCTTGAAACTCTTCGCCTGCTTAAACATATCTGACTCAAATAGAAGTTTAGTATTTTTCCAATTTCTGTTTTTGCAGTTCTGTACATGTTCTCTCTCTCTATTATTTTTAAAACGTTTTCTCAGTTCAGTGTACCTCAACAAATGTGTATTTTAGGGGAAATATCAAAGTTTTGTATAGAGTACAGAGCTGATAAAACAAAAAGGGAATATACCATGCAAGAGTTCAGTTACAATCAGCTTTACATCTAATCAATATTTTGAAGGAAAAAGTGTTCTAAAAACAGAATCAGTGCACCTATGCCACAAAGATATTCAAATATTATATTTAGTCAATACTCACTCGATTAAAGACATTATGGAAGACTTGAACGAAAGAGAAAAAAACAATATTACAATAATGGTTATATTTGCGAGGAGAAATCAACACTAAAACATACTTCTACTGTATTGCATCAATTATCAGTTTGATTAAACTAAGTCTATATTACGATTATAAAGATAAAACATGAGTGTGTGTAGGGTAATCTCAAAAACCTATTAATGATTTCTTGCCTATTGAATACTCCAATTCTTTCTCACGGATATGGTCTTTAAACTGCTTTATAATTTAATGTTATAACTTACCAAATTTTAAAATATTACTGTTTAACATGCTAAGGCGAAATAACAGAAAAGCCAATGTCAACATTTTTTAATAATTCTCAAATAAGAAAGCTTTGCACATTTCCTTTGTATGTTCTAATGAATATGGTTAGCATATATATTAAAAGATTGTGCCAAGAGAAAAAATTGTGTCCAGTTGGCAATATATTCAGTCAATTCAGTTTTATACGATGATTAAGAAGTTAGATTTTTTTCTTCGCTTTATGGTGGCAAACTGTGTATCTTTTCCAAAACGAAGTGTGTAGTGTTTAACGCCCGCTTTTACTACATGCGGCACCGCAGGCGGTGACACTAATGATATATAAGATGAAGATGGAGCACCAGTGGAATTAGATGGCGGGGGAACCGGAGATCCCAGAGAAAACCCGTCCTAGCGCCGTCCACCACAGATTTCACTTTGAGGTCTCCTGGGATTGAACCCGGGCCGCTTTGGTGACAGCCGAGCGGTATAACCACTCAGCCAGGGCACAGCCCTATGTATTTTCTGAAAAACGATGTAGCTTTTATGGTATTAAATAACTTAAGGGTCAAAACACGTAGGTTTATACACTGCATCTAATCTAGAAAACATTACTTTATGATTCCGACTGTTGTTTCATTGCCAGAGGATTCACAACATTTCTAGGGCTTGGAAAACTGTCGGGAGGAAGTTAAGGAAGGCAGATGTTCCGCCTATACTTCACAGCTTCTGCGTGAATACGGGCAGATTTGTAAGATTCATTATTAGGAATAGCAGACACCGTCCGAATTATAAGGTACGAAGACGAACACGCTATATTATTGTAAAATAATTCATAAAGAACGGGGGGAGTAAATGAAATTTACTCATTTTCATTCAAGTTTAAAAAACTACCCGCATAACGCGGTTCTTCCACCTAGTAGATATTTTATAAACAACAGATTGGTTACATTAGGACCATAACTGAAAGAAAATGTGTCTTAATAGTTTAATAATTAATAATAATAATAATAATAATAATAATAATAATAATAATAATAATAATAATAATAATAATAATAATAATAATAATAATAATAATAATAATAATAATAATAATAATAATAATAATAATAATAATAATAATAATAATAATAATAATAATAATAATAATAATAATAATAATAATAATAATAATAATAATAATAATAATAATAATAATAATAATAATAATAATAATAATAATAATAATAATAATAATAATAATAATAATAATAATAATAATAATAATAATAATAATAATAATAATGATAATGATAATAATAATAATAATAATAATAATAATAATAATAATAATAATAATAATAATAATAATAATAATAATAATAATTAATAATAATAATAATAATAATAATAATAATAATAATAATAATAATAATAATAATAATAATAATAATAATAATAATAATAATAATAATAATAATAATAATAATAATAATAATAATAATAATAATAATAATAATAATAATAATAATAATAATAATAATAATAATAATAATAATAATAATAATAATAATAATAATAATAATAATAACGGTATATTTGTATATAACAGTATATATAAATGGACTTATTTCCAAAATAAAAGCGCTACGACAAATGGAACTTAGCGCTTCAGTTCATATTTTCCTACTAGGTGTATACCAACACACACTACAGGAAATCTAATCCCTATTTACAGTGTATCGATACAACATGGTAGTTCAAAATAATATAAAATAAATGTGATGTGGACCCTAGGCTCCTTTGAGCATCATTTCACCAGTATCATTCATTGTTCTAGTGTTGCACTTTAGTATAAACTATTCTTCCCAGCGCTTATCCATCTATCTCTTCATGAAAATCGAGGCAAAGGCTTGTGGACATGGCTTTATTGATATTTCCTAATACGTAAATAGGAATAGTTATCAAATAAAGCGATACCTACCAATGGGAAGCTATTTCAAATCTTTTAATAGCTGATCGCTATATGATGGTTTTGGCAATCTATGGCCAGGCTTTAAAAAGGCAAAATCAACATCCTCCTATTAGAGAAAAACATAATTTCAAAATGCAAACCTTTAGCAAAGAAGATATCGAAAATTATTCTATCAAAAATAAATTACTTAAATATAAATCTATGGTTAAACGTAATAGACATTTTTATAAAGTAAGACACATTTTACTTGTTGTGCAAAAGTCATCCACAGTGAAGACGGCTTCAGAATATTCTCAGAAAATTCAAGATATACATTTAAATTGCCTTGAAAATATCTTAAACATATACTGTTTGAACTAGAATCGTTAGAACTTATTTAGAGAAAATCAAAATTTGTGAAAATTGTTCCATATTTAGGGAAAAACATGGAGTGGGAAGATTTTCTTCCAAATTACTTCTTAGTATTGCGTGCTTAGAACATTCCGAACTTAAATTTAATGTATTAAACTTGTCTCGTTTGATTGTACGAGTCTGTTTCCAAAAATTCTGTTGTTTTAATTCAAGAGACATCGCAACGTATATTTTAAGTGAAATCCAGGAATCAAATTTTTAGGCAGAATGCAATATTCCCTCTATTTATTGTAAGTGGTATTACGAAAATGAATACAGATTACATTTTTGTTTAATTCTGATCATACTTGAATGTTCAAACTCTTTTAAATTGCTGTACAAACGTGAAATGTGTGATATAAACTTTAGTTGCCTTCTAAATCCACTTTCCACATAAAAGGACACAATTCATTGTTTATTTTACTGTGTTACATTCAGTTTCTGTATGTCTTTAACATACATCCCTAAATTTAATCAAACTGTTTAATAGCTATAAAGTGTGGCACAAAATATATTAGGAAATGAAATTACTTTTACCCGAGAAACTTCAAATCCCTTTGCGACTTAGGCTTGAAACCTTCCTGATTATTGCTTTGCTGCAAACAAAAGTATTTGATGTTTGGACAAACAGGCTTGGCAATAAACACGCTATCTTAAGTGTGGTCTCCTCAGAGACCTAGTTCAAGGGGCACATGATGTATAGCTTTTATCTTTGATCTCTGACCTTTATTTTATTTGAAGAATACTAACATCGAAGGTCGGGAACCCCGTTCCTGGTCAAGGTTCGAATTCTCGAGCCCTTTTAGTTTTATACATCACGCGATCCCAGTAGCTGTACTGTCATTTCACCTTATGAATGCCAAATGACTGCTTTACTAGATTGTTTTTAAAATAAATATTTTCTAACTTTTATGTTAAAATGCATCTTTTCAAACCTCCCGTTGAACTTAAGAAAAATTAGCTAACTACCAACAACTAACATGACTACTGCCATAGATAACTTTGATGCACGTACTGTCTGAATGCTAATGAGATTTTTAGCATTTCATTTCTCTTTAGCACTTTAAAACATGAATTTAATTTAGGATCTCAAAACCATATACGATTTTAATTAATGAAACTGTCTTGTTAGAGAATTGTAATATAATATCTACTAATATCAGTTCATGTGTTATCAATGTTATATTTCTTTTTTATTATTGTCTGTAGAAAGTCTTTGAAATACAATTTATTGAATTCTTTAACCAGATATTGTGACGCGATGTAAAAGACGCATAGGAATTTGTTCTTGTGCAAGATGATTTTCATGCTGATGGTGGTGGTGATGACATTGATGGATTATTTTTAAGACCTTCAATGACACACCATTTTCATATTGATTTTTACCTTAACAGTATTTGTCCGAACTATGATATCAGATTAAAAGAAAAGTTAACCACAACTTTTATTCATCGAAATGGTCTCATGGCTAGAACATCTGAGGACATTCCCAGAAAATACTTTGTATTTTGTTGTTGTTGTTGTTGTTGTAGTAATTTACGTCCTCCAACGTTAAGTCATATCGGACGATGAGTGGAATGGGTGAAATGATGCTCAAATGTGTCCGGGGACCATAGAGCTTAGAGTTACCCGACATTCGTCTTTCAGGATAAGAAAAAACCCCGGAAAAAACCGTATCCAAGTAACTCACCCTGACCGAGATTCGAACTCGGGACCTCTTGAACGTGAGGCAGACACTCTACCACCACGCTACCGAGGCGGGCTTTGTATAAATGATTCTGAAAACAGTTCCATATTTGAAATTGTTATGTCTTCAATTCTTCTATACGTATAGAAGAATTCCGTTCATTAGGGATAATTCCGTTCCCTATTAGCACCATTATACTCTAGAGGGATTTTTTCTCTATGTACATTTATTCTCAACTTTCGTTTCTATGATAACTGTGCACCACTTATGGGTTTAGAACACTGGTGGGAATTGTAGTAGAATAATTGTAATGCTTTGATCTTAACGAATGGTATTGGCGTCCTTCAATGTTGTTATAAATGTAATATGCACTTAGAAGTTATCAAACTTCATATGGATTAAGAAATGGCCTCTGCTCCGTAACATTATTTGGTAAGATAATTAACACATTTAACTCGGTTATTAAATGAAAGCAAAGTGCTGGACCAAAATTGTTAAAAAACGAAGAGAGTTCTGCTCTACATTTACAGGAATTTAATGAAACTCACGAATATTCTTCATATTAGTGTTTGTAGTACTATTTGAGTTGCAAAGTGTCTGGAGATTTATTATGTTGTGGATACTAAAAAGACAGTTTGGCTCGAATACCTACAAAATAAAAGTGCGTATTGAATTCAACAAGATTGGTCGATTCCCACCACTTTTGCTCTGAAAATCTAACCTAAAATTCAGAATTACTTGAATAATAAAACCTAATGTTCTGTATAGTTAGAGCGTATTTCGAAAGAAACGGAGTATACGAGGTGGTCTGAAAAGCTTACGACTTAATAAACATACAAGACATTTTATCAATTGTTTATATATTTTAACATAGTCTCCTTGTAACTCTACACACTTCTCCCAGCGATGCCCTCATCTCTGTAACCCGCCCAAATAGTACTCGGAGTTTTTCTCTGCAAAATAATTGTTCACTAAGGTTATTTCGCCTCTTCATTTGATGAAAATCTCTGTCCTCCGCGCGTAATTTTCAGATGAGGGAACAAAAAGGCGCTTGGGGCTAGATTTGGTGGGTAAGGCGAATGGTCAAGCAGTTCAAACCGTAATTCGTGGATTTTCGCCATTGCTGTGAGACGCCATTGCTCCTGTAATGGTTTTTCCTTTTTGAAGGTAATAGCTTAAAACAACTCCATGAATATCACTTTCCCAGCCGAAAAAAAAGACAGTTTTGCTTTGGACTGTATGTTTCGAGCGTATAATGGTGTATCCAAGTTTCATTTACAGTAATTAATCGGCGCTAAAACTTGGATTTATTGAGCCTAAACTGCGCCAACAGAGCGTTGGAAATGTTCATTTGAATACGTTTTTGGTCTAACGTGAGCAAATGCGACACCCAACACGCGGACAACTTTCTCATGTCTAAATGTTGATTTAATATGTGACAAACACGTTCTTTTGACATGTTCATAGCCTCTGCTATCTCTATCACTTTAATTTGGCGGTCATCTAGCACCATTTGGTGAACTTTGACGATGTTTTCGTCGGTAGTTGCAGTTTTTGGCCGCGCCGAACGTTCATCATCTCCCAAGCTCTTAAGGCCACATTGAAATTCAGTTTCCCAAAATTTCACCGTGGTAAATGATGATGCAGAGTCCCCATACACAGAATCCAACTCATCTTTGATTGGCGTATTGCCTTTCAAAAACAAATATTTAATGACAGCTCGATACTCGATTTTGTCCACTTTCATAAAAGCACTCACGTCAACTCACTCAAACGATTGTTACATAACAACTGAGCGTCCAAAATGGCTGAAAATTTGGTGAGTAATTGTCAACAGATGAACAACGAAATTCGATAAGTTTTATTTACGAGTGCTGCCGTCGTCATGTTGAGGTCGGATACTTTTCAGACCACCCTCGTAAATTGCAAGTTATGGGCGGAAATTAACCTAGACACAACTGTACCACCAGAATTGGTTGCTGTGGTTTTACGCCATATTTAATAGAACTTATTTGTGTCAAGAAATGAAAAATGCACAAACAAAATCACCAACGATAAACTGTTCATTATTTTCAAGTCTTTCAAAAGTTTATAATACCAGCATTACGTAATCACGAAACTATTTTTCATTAAGCTATTTCTGGACATCATATACCCAGTCCTATAAATACACCATTATTCAACACATTTGACTGCCGTGTAACTAGTAAGGTCACCTACTGCAAATCTAGTTGACTGTTGGCAGCACGGTTATCTGAAAGGAACGGTCTTTCTCAGAAAATCTACCATATGAGGAAGTGGAACAATCGATATTGATTGCTACTAGAATATTCACAATGCGGGTCACATGAACTGTCGGTTAATGAATCATGGGCAAATCCATTTAAGTTTAGAGTGGAGCAATGAACTTGCAGATATGAGGTGCACAGATCAGATTAGTTTTCAAATTTGTTTTGTTGAAGGAAAACCTACACTTATATATGAGTAACCGATGTAATTAAATACACATTATTACACTTCCGTTACACATGTTACGACAGTGTAACTCATAGACAACATAATTAACATTTGTTACCATGTTTACGTTAATAGCACTTCGTATTCAGAAATGAAATGAACTTCTCTGCGCTGTAATTGCAGACATTTGTGCTTTTAACTTTCTGTTCCATAATTTAAAGTGGAATCTAAATGTTCATCAGTATAGCAGGTAGATTTGACATATTTTAATTTTTTGAAATATCTTTACAGATATAATGTTGTTGCGAACCATGGATATTAGTCCAAGCTCTAAATCTTTTAAACAAAGTCACTCGACAGACAGTTGTGAAAACTGATCAAATTAACTTTTTTATATTTGTACTTCAATGAGTGATTACATTATAGGTATATCAATATAATATCTGAGCCCTTAATTTTTTGTAATCATTCAAAATTTGTGAATACATTACTGCAATACCAGCGCAGCGTTTCTGTATATCTATGTTTGTATGTGGACCAAACAAAAGCAGCTGGTACGCCTGATTCGTCCCCGGGGCCATAATTTGGCAAACCTGACATACAAGATGACTAATTCTGACTAAAAAGCATGATGGGGACATATACGAGGGCTGTTCAATAAAGAATGATCATAATTTTTTACGGTTATTATTTTTTTGCACTAAAATTCAATCTTATAATATTCTGTTAGCTTAATGTGAAACAAACACGCCGTAGTAGTTTCATTGTTGGTACTCCTGGTTCCCGCCTGCGAGAACCAGGCAAGTTAAGACATGTTCAGTATCGCCTACCGCTGCAATGGAGGTAACACGCGAGGAACAATATGCGGCTTTGAAATTCTACTTTCATGTCAACAAAGCTTCAGTTGAGGCCTATACAATGTTACAGGAGGCCTATGGAGCGTCTGTTCTACCCTACCACGGCTCGAAGGTGGTTTAAAATGTTTAAAGACGGGAGACAATCCATTTCAAAGGAAGGTGGACCCGGTGCTCGAGTTACTGCCTTTACGGAAGAAAACACCAAAACTGCTGCTGCCATTCTGAGAGAGGATTGACGAATTACTTTCTGAAATACTGAACATTTCATTGGGTGCCACCCACACGTTGGTGACAGAAACATTATACATGAGACGTGTTTGTGCGCGATGGGTTCCAAGACTGTTGATTCCCGAACAAAAGGACATTCGCATGCAGGACTGTATGCAGTTAAAGTTGATGTTAGAGGAAGATCCGGAGATTCTTTCAAACGTAATCACTGCTGATGAAACTTGGCTACATCATTTTGATCCTGAGAGCAAACAGCAAAGCTCAGTGGGGAAATCTCCTTCAGCACCAACACCCAAAAACGCAAAAGTGGTTGCTTCTTCTGTGAAAGTTATGGTCATTTCATTCTTTGATATTCATGGAATGGTTTATCAGCATGTTGTACCTGCATACACACATCAGTAACTGGACAGTACTACAGGGATGTCCTGAAAACACTGCAAGTACATATCAGGCGCAGAAGACCACATTTCCCTGAAGCAGGCTGGATGCTGCACCACGATAATGCGCGATCGCATATTGCCAATGTTGTTGCTGAACATCTTGCAAAAATCAACGTGAAGTGCATCCCTCACCCTCCCTATAGTCCGGATTTAGCTCCATGTGACTTTTTTCTATTTCCTAACTTGAAGAAACGCCTTCGTGGGAGGCATTATCCATCATCAGAAGCAATGGTGAAGGCTGCGGAGGCGATTTTGAAGGATATTTCAAAAAATGGTTTTTAGCATGTCTTTGAAGACTGGCAGAAAAGCTGGGACAAGTGCATCGCATTCAGGGGAGACTATTTTGAGAAGGATCATACACACATCAGTAACTGGACAGTACTACAGGGATGTCCTGAAAACACTGCAAGTACATATCAGGCGCAGAAGACCACATTTCTCTGAAGCAGGCTGGATGCTGCACCACGATAATGCGCGATCGCATATTGCCAATGTTGTTGCTGAACATCTTGCAAAAATCAACGTGAAGTGCATCCCTCACCCTCCCTATAGTCCGGATTTAGCTCCATGTGACTTTTTTCTATTTCCTAACTTGAAGAAACGCTTTCGTGGGAGGCATTATCCATCATCAGAAGCAATGCTGAAGTCTGCGGAGGCGATTTTGAAGGATATTTCAAAAAATGGTTTCCAGCATGTCTTTGAAGACTGGCAGAAAAGCTGGGACAAGTGCATCGCATTCAGGGGAGACTATTTTGGGAAGGACCATCAAAATGATGAGGATAAGTAAAGGTACGTTGTCAACAAAAAAAATGTGACCATTCTTTATTGAACAGCCCTCATATGAATATCTCTCGTTCCTTCAAGCTAAAGGCCGCACCTTGGCCGAGCGGTTAGACCACCTGCCTCTCACCAAGGCGATCGGGTTTCAATTCCAGTTGACCGCTTGTGGGATTTGTGATGGGCAAGATGGCGCTGGGGCGGGTTTTCTACGGGATCTCCGGTTTCCTCTGCCATCTTCATTCCATGTATCATCAGTGTCACCGCCTGCGGTGCCGTATGTAGTAAAAGCGGGTTTAAAACACTACAAATACACCTTCAAGTTGGAATAATATTTTTACGAATGAGCTCGTGATTTTATTTATTTATTGCAGAAACTAAAAAGGAACAAAGGTGTGATCAGTTCAAACTTAGAACTGACTTTAGAATAATCACTTATTACATTACATTTACAGGCGTCTTCAACTGTTATGGAATTAAATTATAATTTTACTTTCTGTGCCACATAGACCTAGGAGCAAGAAATGTTTTCCGCTCAAAATCGCACCTGACGTAGTGTTCTGAAGCCCTCTAAATAAAATTCAAAATGTCTTTAGAAAAAGCCACGTGTTCGTGGTGTGTGTGTGGGGGGGGGGGTTGTGTGAGAACGAGAACAGAAAGAGAGAGACAGAGAGAGAGAATAGAGGGTATGAAGTATAACCGAATTAAAAAAAAAGTGGGATTAATACTAAACTTGGCATATAAGTTCAGTATTTTTCAAAGATGCGATGTAAACATTTTCCGGAAACTCTCCTTAATTCACGCACACCCTCTCATTGAAAATGTTGCGATATTTTTTTTGTTTTCACATACATATTTCTAACGATTTTAATTAAAATTCAATTAAAATATTTACATCGCAAATAAAACGCATATTTTAAATTCTCTGAGAATATATGTGGATTTCTCTTTTATTCATTGCCAAATATTGTAGTGCAGCTTTTAAACATCAGACTATTGGTTAGGTTCCCCTCGCACGCACAATGAAATGTATAGTGAAACTTTCTCTGCAAAGATATATCTCGGTTAACGTGAAGTAGTATAAAAATAATTATTCTTAAGCATAATTAGCAGAAGCTATAGAAAACTAAACGATAATGGGTGGAGAAAGTCACGTGAAGATAGCACATAGGTTTACGGGGTAACGTGTATTCAGTTGTACACATTAATATATTTAGGGTAGATTATAGCACGCATGCCATAATTAGACGATTATGAAGCTTTTGAGTATGATAAACTACCCTACAGAATTACAAAAATTTTGAATAGGTAGAGTTAGACTGAAATTGGCATTAAGTTATTCAACTGACTGGTATTTGTTCCCGTATCTGTTAATGTCATGCTGGCATGTTGATCATGGTATCTCAATGATTAAGATCAACTGGATGATCCGTGGTTCAAATTCCGGCTATGGCATTGAATTTTCCTATCTAACTCTACCTATCCAACCCTTGTCCTACAGACGGCTAATGTGGAGGAACGATTAAATGGAAATGGCATGAACTGTTAAATATTCTAAGTATATTGTGTATTAAACATACATGATACAATTTCATTATTATGCTACCGGGAAGCACTCTCCTGATGCAATATGAAACATTCATCCTAGTGCTGCTGGTAGATATGTAATATGGGAAAGAGCTAATTAAAGGGAGAGTTCATTTTCTATACTGATTTTGATTCGCGAACGAGTAACTTTTGATATTCAGAATGAATATAATAATCTATTTCCTTTTATGGTTTCATCTTTTAATATAAACTTAACCTTTTAATCCCTTCCTTGTAACAATGATGCTGATGCTGATAATATTGTATGAATTTATTTATTCATTCATTCTGACTCTCTCCTGTCCATGTCTTTCTACTCCTTGTGTTGAGCTGAATACCTCGCCAATTACACTGATATGCATGATTCTTGGGTTTTCTTCAAAATAGGTCTATTTCACTAAATGTGATGTTCTTATTTCAAAACTGTAATCAGTTTTCTTCTACCATGTACCGTTTTCTTTACAATTAGCAGTTAAACCTTAAGTGTATTAATGTAGTTCTGCGCATAAATATTGTGTGGAACTAAGAAATACTAATAATTTCTTTGACAAAATTAATAAGTTACACAACAGTGACACCAATGTAATACACAAAAGTACTAAAATTAGTTTTAAAAGTATACTGTTATATAATAGACATAAATATGTGTAATTTCCAGTAGCCCATTCAGTACTCCTCAAGGAAACACATCATAACCTAATATTACTTCTAGAAAAAGTCACATATGCAGAAAAGAAGCGGCAGATATGTATATATTTAAAAGTTATTACCGTGCTACTAGGTCAGCAATTCTAAAACACTATGTTTTATTTGTGAGTGGGATAGTAGAGTCCAATCCGAGCACTGGAGAAGAAAAAAATTGGAAGTAGAGAGATAGTCTCATGCCAGTAATGAAACATGTTATTCCTGAGTGTCTTCTGGGCCCAAAACTTGTACTCTTACCACATTTACACGTAAAATTAGGCTTAATGAAGCAAGCTGTTGGTGTTTTAAACAATAATCACAATTGCTACAAATAAATATATAAGAAGTTCCTTAAAATATATGATGCTAAATTTAAAGAGGGAATATTTTATGGACCAAAAATTAGGAGATCGATTTCTGATACCTTATTTGAAGAAACGATGACAAAATGAAAAACAGGTATCGATTGGCTTTAAGAGAGTCATCGAACCCTTTCTGGAAAATTACGAGGATTCAAATTAGAACAAAGTTGTTGAGATATGCTTAAGAAATTTCAAAACTAGGTTGCAATATTGTGAAAGTAGATTTCCTGCATTGTGATTTGCACCCTTTTTCCAGAAAATATAAATGTGTCAGGGAGGAGCAGGGTGAACAATTTCATTAGAACATAAAGGAAATAGAAAGATGTGCATTTCAAGGCAAAAAGGTGTAAAAATGGTGTAATGCCCAAATCTAAGTGGTTATTTAGAACAGATATGAAATATTAGTTTATTATGAAGAGCGTTGTGTTGACACTTGTGAATTTATTAACTTTTTATTTAATAATATAACATAATTTTGATACAGCAAAATATAAAAATTCATATTTTACTATTTCTTCTATTGTGAAAGATTGGTACGTGATGGAGAAAAACTAAGCTCATATTCTAATTCAGCTTACTCAAATTAGGAATAATGATATATTAAAAACCCCAGAGAAAAAGTTAAATTTTGCATATTAGAGTTATAGAGAGCTCATTTCAACATCTAATTCAAACAGGATACTTGTGAAAGCCTTGCCATTTCTATAACATAAAGATTTTTAGATTAGGAGTGTAATGGACATAAAAAAGGTTAGCATCTCAATTGCCTTTTAGAGTAACTCCACGTACATTAACGTGAGTAAAGAACTGCACAGCTGCCTGTGATTATTCAAGTGGGTGCCGCTTCACTGAACTGCTAATTGAACACTCAGTGTGACACTTGGGGTCAAATAATACAGCACTGGCCTTCTGGAACTTCTTGAGAGATCACAAGGAGGGCGATTGGAACTTCATTCAAAAAGTGTTTAAGAAGCCACCGAGATAAAAGAACACTACAAATGTCAATGATGTTAAGAATAAATCATTTCCTCACTTTCATGTTTTAGCTTTCAGATCGCATCGTTTTTTTTATGCATGCGATTCCGAAGGAACAGGTGGCCTTAGTTGTACAATCGCCTTCAGAAACTGAATTTCAGAATGTGTTCTTTCTGATCTGTGGGTATATAGATAATATTAAATAATAAACCGAACAGATGACCTTATTGTGTAGTCGCCTCCTGTACCATGATACGTGATCGGTTTCCATACAGTTTATCTTATTTATTTTGATATACGTATGGAACTTTGGGTAGTGGTTTTGAAAATTCAAATCATTGTTTGACTGGCCTTTGAGGGACACCACTCAGGATTGGCCTCTGGTCTGACTGATAACTCTGTCTGACACATATCGCTATAGGTTATTTGATACCGGTCCTCATGGCCGCGCTCTGTGCCCAGCTTTAATGGTTTCGAGAGGTGCAGGAGTGTGCGGGTTCTACTTCCGATTTGGGCTTGGTTGTGTGCTCATAAATGTGGTTATATGTGTGTAAATAAACGGAAACCAAACCAGAAAAATAAGAGGAACGAAAGTAGATATTAAAAAAGAGAAAAACAAGTAGGAGCTTTTATCTAGGTGCGTCTGAAGCACTTAGAGGTTACTTTTAGGTTTATTAATGCCACTTTTGAGATTTAGTTTCAGCAGCGGAACTTAAACTAGCATTGCTATTTGCCTTGTCCGCATTTTTCATAGCACAGTTAAAATAACTATCGTATTGTAAAACATTTGCTGTGGAATTTTCTTTTGCTGCTACAAAGTCGATGAAAACCGTGCCTATAAATTGCCGTCTTAACTTTAGATGTAAGCGTTATCCTTAAATTTTAATCTACTTTTTATGTGCATATTTTATCTGCAAGAACTGGAGAAAAATATGCTGAAACTTTCAAAGCTCATTTAAACCACAATGTGCTTGTGCGGCATGGTGTGTTTGTGTTTATGTATGTGTGCAATTCTTCAGATAAATTATTTTTCTTTGGATAAACAAGCTTTAATCATTTTTATTTTATTCATCATCAAATATTGTATTCCACCCAAATTTTGATATCAGAATCTCAACAAATTGAAGCTCCCCTGAATTAAGAAAAAGTATATTTTTTAGAAAAGAGATGGCTATTATTTGGCCTATGTGTGTCTGCTTTTTCTAGAGTTGCTCATATTTGTCGAGATGTAAATTACGGTTGACTTCTACGAACTTAACATGCTAATGGAGCTTCATTATTCTTTATTTGTATTCATTTACATATTGGACGAGAATTATATTATGGATCTTATAAATTCTATTATACATGAATAGTTGGGGTTGTAATTTTATTTTTATTTTTTGTGTGTGTAGAGAGAGAGAGAGAGAGAGAGAGAGAGAGAGAGAGAGAGAGAGAGAGAGAGAGAGAGAGAGAGAGAGAGAGAGAGAGAGAGAGAGCGAGCGAGAGAAGGGGTAGTGCTAGCAGTGCTAGTCCGCCTTTGTAGCATAGCTGGTAGTATTTCCTTGCATTCAAGAGGTCATTCTACACCCAAAGTGACCCTTTGAATGGAAAATGTTGTATTTTATTTTTATTTTTTTCAAGTTTCCACGTATTTATGATATTTTAATGAGCTTTCATCTTGTATTTTCTGCGAATAAACTGAAAAGTTCTGTTTAATTTGAAGTTCTGAAAGAACTATAAAAAATAGATAAAAGCCATAAGAGGTACCTTACAACTTAACGTAGAAAAGCTGTAGAGCTCATTAAAATACAATTTGTAACAAATTATTTATATTTCTTTATTAGCTAATTTTGAAAGGCTCTATGATGTAATTTTAAAATTCCGTGAAGGTGTAATCTGTTGAAAGCGTGCGGCTCTTCTTCTGATCCTTTTTCTCCTCCTTTTCTCCTTTTCTTTCACAAGAGGTTATTTCGCCTTTCAATTATATCCTTTCCTTTAAATAAGCCCTTGGATGTTGTTCCTGTTAAGCCCTTAATATGTTTCTACCCATTGCTATGATATTAATATTGTTATACACCAAGGCACGTATGTGAATGTGTAAAGTCCTATGAGAGTACCATATTCAAAATTATGTGTTCCCTCCTGTATTTATGCTTTTCCTATAAAAATTTGATTTCGTGACATTGTTTTTGTTATAAACAAGTCAGTTTACGTAACACTTTACCCTACTCTGTACGTCAAAAAAACTATTTTATAGTTTTTAACATGTTATTAAATGCAATGCCTGTTTAGAATTTATAAGTACTTAATTTTAGATAAACTTCGAATTTCATGGCGTGTACAAGTGCGTCATATTCTTTATTAGCAAGACTGAGATTTTTTTGTGGTAAGTTTACGTCCTCCAGCGTTAAGTCATATAGGACAGTGAATGAAGTGGGTGAAATGATGCTCAAATGTGTCCATGGTACATGGAGCTTAGAGCTACCCGACATTCGAGCAATCGAGCGAGACTGAGATCCACAATCGAACTTATTTCTTGATTATATCATGGGTAAAGATGAAAATATCTAATGGTGATTGTGCGGCTAGTTTGGTTTTCACATTTGTTAACTTCAACGACTGCAAGAAGCATACATTTGCAACAGAATTAGCAGAGCGAGTGAGTGGGAGAGATGCCTCAATTAAAGTATTTTGAAATATTCTAATGTATTTACGTTATATTTAGTGTTAGCTTTTATACTGTTTTAATTTAAGGAACATTATCTTTTAGGCAGCATTGCTGGCACCTAGAGCGCTCATTCAACGTTTCTTTTCTCATTTACTTGGAGCATGCAACTTCTTTGCGCTCTTTCTTCTAAAATCTCGTATAGGAGCATCTTTGCTATGATCTATGAATATTTTAACAACGCGACATAGTTCAAATGATCTACAACTATTTAACTATATTTTATCTGCAAGTTTAGAGCAAATAAAAATCTGATATTTTTAAAAAATGTTTTGATTATGAGAAGTAACAGATATAAATATTTTCACTTTCTCTATTACCAATAGCAGTTACAGAAAACGTATTTCATCCAAAACTTGAATATCGACGCTTTTGGAAACCTCGTTATCCGTTTTCTCTCAAAATCACAGTTTTAGAAAAAGACGTAAGTGGATCTACATATGAGTGAGTAACATAACTCATAAATGAAAAGTCGGATGAATGCCATTTGTGTTTAAGTTGCATATTTCAATTTCCTCACTCCAATTTATCCGCTATATAGAAAAAATTCAGTTCCTTTTTATTTTATTAAAACGGCTATAATAATCTTTATCTAATAAAATACTATATATTTGAAATAATGGCATAACAATAAAATGTAATATAGGTATATTTAATATTCTGCAAATAATCCAGAAACCCTCTTCAGTGTGACTGAATTTTATATAATTTTTATACCACTGGGAATCCATAAGAGATGGACAAAAACTTATGGCAGGAAATACCCCATTAATACACATAATGTCAAATGTTGGTTTTGAAACATTCCACGTTAGATAATATGTTTACATTTTTTCATGTGTAAGTGATAAGCCTATGACTCATTTTTTCTTTCTTACGTAAGAGCTCGTAACTACAATTTAGATAGGAATAACTGAATACCGTTTCCGAATGTATACCAAAAAAAAATACTTATTGAAATTATTTTAAATAAGTTAAAATGGATAAAAGAATCCCAGTTTACAAGAGTGATATAAAGTACACCATTTGAATTTGCAATAGAGTCGTGGGTGTCCTTTTTTCCCTTCTAATTAACGCTCTCTAACTTTGTCATATTGGATGATGAATGAAATGATGCTTAAATGCCAGCATAGAGTTTAGAGCTATCGACGTTCAGTTTTTAGGATAAGGAGAAGGCCGGGAGAAAACTTTATCCAGATAAAATCTAGACGGAGATTCGAACTCGGGACATCTTGAATGTAAGGCATTACTATTTTGTACTTATAATTTGATTTAGTTTTACTTCATTGTGTAAAAGTAATACAAGACGTGTCCAGGGTTGTGGACATCGAAGAAACTTGGAAGAAAAGGACATGAGGAAAGAAATTCAAAGGTATGAGTTGTCATATAGTACTATTCTGTAAATATTTAAAAGAAAAGGGTGTAAATATTAATAAGAAGCTTGTACAAGCGTGTTTAGTTCTAAGAAGAAGTAAATTGTTGAGTTCAGAAATTTTAACTTAGTGAGTTTCTTGAAAAATAACGATATTGTACATTGTGGTAGTTTTACTTACCATACTAACTAGTGCTTTTTTATGTGACCCTCCATGGTCTCGGGGTAACATGCTAGCCTCATTTCTCGAGTTCGTGGGTTAAATCCCGGTGGAGGGTGATGTATATTTTTCGGCGGTAAAATCTTTAATAAGCCTTTAGAAGGGAAGGAAAGCCTGTGGTGTCGGTTCGTAGATTTACGTCACGCAAAATAACCTCAAAACAAATATAGAGGCTTCTGAGCAAAATTAAGCGACCTTTCAATCCCATTATTTTGAATGGGTCGCTGAGAACCATAGCAGATCCTCCATACATAAAAAGTTCAGTTTAATTATTTCAGCTTAAGATATCTTTTGTTTTCATAGCAATCATATTCACTTGGAGATGTTAACTTTCGATCCACTGCAACAATATTGGTAACACATATTATATTTTGCGGAAGAATCAATAATATAATTCTAACTACAGTTTTAGATAAATATATGCATTTATTTATACTAGTTAAGAAACTTTTAACAAACATAATGAACATTATGAGAGAATCACTTAAACATTGCAGCTACATAACGTGAGGTATGCAGAATACTCGGGGTGTGGTTCCAGAATGGATGAGAAAAACAGTTTCTCAAGCTTTTTAACACCGCATGATATTATTTAGCCGTTATGTGTGACCCCTGAACTAGAAATTCTCCGAGCGGTGATGACCTCTTGAACTATATAATCGTTGGATCATGTGACTGTAACCCCACTTTTGTGAACTTTGTAGACCTGCCCTAGCTACGGCATGTATCCGAAATGCTTTCATTAACGAGCATTAAGATTTGAAGTATCAGAACTATTAGCGTAAACATTTTGGGGGGTCAGTGTGATATTAGTAATAAACATTACATCCAAAAATGCTACAAAACGCTTGTTAAGAAGAAGTAAATTATGTTTTTTAAGTGTTTTTTGTTTCTGAAGATTCTCTTATATATAAAATAAATACTGCCCTTATGCAGGGGTAACAGAAGTCGGTTCGTGAAGAGGTCGCTGTTCCAATCCCACTGGGACCGTCTTCCACGATTGAAATTTCCTCGTCCCCTTTTTTGTAACTTGAAGCCTAGATCAGGAACGTTTCTTTCCCGATTATCATTTCATGCATCATCGGTGTCATCACCTATAGTCTTGTACAAATGGTACTACACACCACCTAAATAAAAATATCTCACTTTTTTAATTCATATCACTTTATCACCCAGTTTTCTGCTGACTATTATTATTCTATATACTTCTTGATAATTCAGATAAACTTTCAATTCATATTTACACTTTTTATTGTGGCTCCAATAGGTGGATAGAGTATTTTAAGGAGCTTGGCACTTTTAATACAAAGCTTTTTGCATAATCGAGGGGAAAAAAGCGTATTACTTACAAACTAAAAATGTATAAATATCTGAAAATTCAACCCACCCTCCCTCTCTGGGGAGATTAACTAAAAATACCTATATATTTTATATAAACTACATCAAATTGGCAATCACAATAAACACTACTTTCAATACGTTGTCCTCTTGTACTAAGATATTTAATAATAAAGATATAAATCAACGTGATTCATGCCACGTTAACGGTATCTTTGTACAATAACCCTTTTGTCTATCTCCTATGGTTTACCAGTTATTCAAAAGCAATTCCGAATAAAGGCTCAGGGTGTTCCAGGAAAATTCAGGATATACGTTTTATCATGTAAATCTTAAATATATAACAGTGGAAACAAAATCATTGGTCATTTTTAAAAATAACGAACATTTTTCTACTTAAAAGGTAGTGTGGATAGAGGGATTTTTCTTAAAACCAGTGTTGCATTTTTGAAAAATACTACACGTTAATAACACTTTTGGTATTCATTGGAATTTTTATTTTTATTGGTTTTTAACACACACTCACATACATATACAGTTACATACATGGACCTTTTGTAAACAAATTGGAAGGAATAATACAGTTCTTTAAATACATACTAGAGAAAGTAAACATGCGCCCGCGTGGTGGTAGAGCGTCTGATTAATTCAAGAGGTCCTGAGTTTGAATCTCGGTAAGAGTGAGTTATCTGGATAAGATTTTTCCCGGGTTTTTCCTTTATCCTGAAAGATGAATGTCCAGTAACTCTAAGCTCTAAGTTAATTTGAGCAGGGCTTTGCCTATTTCATTCATCATCCAATAAGACTTAAGTTGGAGGACGTTAATTAAAAATAAAATAAGTAAACATGTGCTCATACAAAGCACACTAAACGAGTATTTGCTTCAATACGTTAATTTCGTGCCCGTGTATGGAGAGGAAGTGGGAGAGAGAGAGAGAAAGTGAGAGTAAATGTGAGGGAGACAGATTTGTGTAATTTGTCATACATGTTTTACAGTTTTGCACAGCGTTTTCTTCCTCTTCTTTACCTTATCGCCAATATACCACTGATCGTGGTGTTTGGGGATTCTTGTTCTTTTATCCCTTAACGTCGGGTCTGAGGGATCGACGCTTCGTATCTAATAGGGAACCAGAATGGGTGATCAGCCCGATGCCTCGCTGGAGTAAGGGTGAGAGAAGTGGACGAGATGAATGATTGGAAAGGTGATGATGGACCAATTGGTGGAATAATTGCATGGGAAACCGAATATCCCCAAGAAAATCCGCCTCAGCTCGTGTTGTCCACAAATCTCGCTTGAGATTGAACCTGGGCCACCTTGGACTGACCAATCGACCACGGCGCGGCCCACAGTATTTTTCAAAGAAAATAAAGCACAATGCATATCTTGAGAAATATTAATAGGGATATCACTAATTCTGAGGAAGTTCTAACCATATGTTCATTGTCTGGAATTCATTATAGAATTCTGCTAATACGACCTGTGTTGATAAATTTTCTCCAACTCGATAACAAACTCGGCTAGTATAAAGGAAAGTATGTCAACCCAAGAAATAAGCAAGCCATAAGTACAGTGCATTTCCCCAAGTCCAACACAATGTGTTGTATGTTGCTAAAACGTGCACACGATTTTTTTTTTTTAAAAAAAAGGTGTATTCCTCTTCAGTTTATAGGTCCGTAAAATAGTTTCTTTTAGAAAACGTTCTCGATCGAGCTTTGGACTATATATGTTCTGTATATTGTGATATGCTAGAGTAATGTATAACTTCTTCATTAGATAACTTTGGTCCTGTATTCAGCTTCTACTTCCGGTGGTAGCAGGAGACTTTCTGATCGGTGGCGCAACCTATGAACTCCTGTCTAGGGGAAGCGAAGTAACAGAGAAAGACGGAAGATGAAAGAAAAAGGAAGTCATGTTATGAATGTAGCACTTGTTTCAAGCAGACGCAGTTTATAACACATATGGTACAGTAATTATGTCTCTAGGTATTAATGTCCATGGTTCACATTCCAACGTAAGCGGGGCTTATCAACAACCTCACACAGCAATATAGAAACAATAAAACGAGACTGACTGAAATAGAACACATTTAAGTGCGTTGGAAGACATACAAACTTATGACTCATTGACACAATGTTGTACATCAACCCTAAGGACTGTCTTTATCATCTGCTTCTCTAGCTTAAGCCAAAGGTCTGATGTTACATTCACTCTTTCAGATTGCTTTTAGAAAGTCTATTTTCCTATCTACTCAATATTAATTCGGATACACATTTACAGAAATAGCGTCATTAGACATTTCGTTTTAGGTAAAAGAGAACTGAATCTATAGTTATTTAAAATTTGGATCGCTATATACTGACCTGAATATTCATTGTTGTTTTCACGACATATTGAGAAACAACTAAATAGCGGTAGCACTTAAATTTTAATGACAAAATATTGAACATTCAAACGAACAACAACGGATATGCTGAAAGTGTTTTGATATACAACAAAGTTCTTAGAGATAAATTGTGTTTCAAACATATATCTACCTTTGCTGTTTGTCTCTTTCAGTTTACCACTTATAAAAAAGCTATACCCAGTTCCTTCTGAATGAACAGGAATTCACAAGACTATTTTCAGAAATTTCAAGATATAGGTTTTATATCTGCTCGCCTCGGTAGCGTAGATGGTAGCGTGTCTGCCTCACGTTCAACAGGTCTCGAGCTCGAATCTTCGTCAGGGTGAGTTAACTGGATAAGGTTTTTCCGGGATTTTCCCTTATCCTGAAAGACGAATGTCGGGTAACACTAAGCTCTATGGACCCTGGGCTCATTTGAGCATCATTTCACCCATTCCATTCATCGTCCGATATGACTTAACGCTGCTGGACGTAAATTATGTTTTTTTTTTTTTCTAATGCCTTGCATCTGGCCATTAGCATTCGTGCTTTCCAATACTTTTGAACTATAGTTTCTTCTGATCTTAATGCTTCGCAGGTCTTCAAGTGGTCTTCATTTCTTCTGGATCGTTATACAGGACACATATTGGTGAAGCTGAGATACCTATTCTGTAGAGATGACTTGCCAGACAGTCGTGATTTGTCAACAGTCTGAAGGCTGCAACTGTTGTTTTCCTTGGTCTCTGGGGGATTATATCTGTGTTGGAAAGTAGTGTGATCGATTTTTTGTCTTTGGCGTTTGTTCCTATTTCTTGTACGTATGAGTGAGAAAGGAAAAATATTTCTTTCAGTTACATGAAAGCCAAAACACACACGAGTATGAGTCCCAAAGAAAAAGATTCTGGACGTAAATTATAAAAAAATGTAAATACCTTATTATATCGAAATTGTTAGAGATATTTTTGATAAAATTGAAAATTTCAAAAGTATTTCCATATAATGAATAGTTTTGGATGGAGAGATTTTCTCGTAAAACATTGTATCTCATCTTTAGAAAATGCTGAAGCTTAAATATCAAGTTTGGTATTTATCCGACTTCTGGGGTAGGGGGATTTAGTGTGAACACATACACGCATACGCCAATGTTTTTCTGGAACTGCTTTATTAAATTCAGAGGGCCTTAGCATGTATTTCGGGGGAATGCTATCTTCTCAGTCTACTGGGTACAGGTAGAGAATGTAATCTAAGAGCATTTTGGTTATCGCTTTAATGATAAAGCTACTTTGCATTTGTTTTACATTATTCACACTCTATAAAAATTGTTTGGATATTATATAATTTATATTACAAGTAACTGGATATTATCCATCCCACATCCAAAAAGTATAATTCTATAGCACCCATTTTCCAGTATAAACTATTTCTGAAAAGTTAAGAAATAGTGTAGAGTTTCTTACCAAAACACGACGTAAAGATAATTATTCTTTTTCAAAATGTAAAGATAAAAGAATAAGCTTGAAATATTTTATGGCATATTTCATCTTGTCTGAACATTAGAAAACATCAATACTATTTACTTTATAGATGCAGGGATCTATGTCTGGACATTAGGAAATATTCTATAATATTACTTACTTTACAGACACGAGGTGTTAACACAGATAAATTGCCGTAATCAATGATTGTATTTTGCCTGAATGCCAAGTGTTAAAATTCCAGACAGTTAAATAACATATATGTGATAAATAAATAAAACATTTATTGAATATAAGAAATAAGAAGTGTAACGACGCAATCTATTCGTTACATTACGAAACTATACAAAGTTTATTTCCAGATATAGAAGAAGTCCATACCAATAAAATGTTTCATAGTTTTCTTGACCTCATGTGTAAAGACCTCCACTATAATCGCATTCATCATCTGCTTGGGGATTCAAGAGTCCCTTATATAAACATAGATATCACTAAAAATTTTGGTATTCCATTTTCTATTTGCATTATCACTTTCTCATTCGCCTATCTATTCGTATACTACATTCCTAAAGGAAATATTGACTAAAGACAAATTCGATATTGTGTGTGAGTGAGTGAGTGAATGTGTGTGTGTGTGTGTGTGTGTGTGTGTGTGTGTGTGTGTGTGTGTGTGTGTGTGTGTGTGTGTGTGTGTGTGTGTGTGTGTGTGTGTGTGAGTGAGTGAGTGAGTGTGTGTGTGTGTGTGTGTGTGTGTGTGTGTAACGGCCTGTCTCTCTTTGAACAATGTAAATCTAAAGAAATTGGGTTATGTACCATTTAAGCACAGCAGTCCAAAATATTCAGGAAGAGTTTGCCAACATAAACTAACCTTTATATGAAAAAAGTTGCTATTTAATTTTCTCAAAAAGGACTCCACAGCTTGATAATCGTCTTATAACATTTCAGTAAATTTAGCTATTGAATTTTTTTGTGAATTTTACCAATTTTATATAATTAGGAGCCTAGCCGAAGACAAAACTTAAACGGGAAAGAATATGAAATACATTTTGTGTCAAATAATAATTTGTAGTAAACGTTAACCGTTTTCAAAGTATTCTCGTTGCTTTTTTATTTTCACATTTTCCTTAAGGACGAGCTTGAAAGTTTGCCACTTTGTTTCTTTCCATCGCAAGAATTAGTTACCACGGAGAAACAAATTTCGTATGTTGTTGCATATGTTGTTTCGTAAGAAACCAAATACTTATTACTTGATTTAAAATCATTTTAAGGCAATAATGCATCACAAAAATTTAAATTTGGACAGAATCGCCTTTACATGGGCACTACAATATATCAGAGTATATAAATATATTAATTTGTAATCGCGAAGGTAACGTATGCTTGCTTAGCTTGTGGCAATTATTTCCTCCTTGTGTATTTTCTTAGCACTATTTTTATTTATGCTCTTGCATGTTTTCATACATGCAACAGAAAAAGGTTCCTGTATATGTTATTCAGGCAAGAGGCTCATTATGACAATATTTGAGTGTAACAAACACTGTCAGAAAAATGTAGTTGGATGCCTAACTATATCATACTTTCTATATTCATTGTGTTAAGCAACTTCTAGAAGATTTTTCAACCGTAAGGCAAACTTCAGTGGCGATGAAAGTAATGTATATTGCAACTCTGAATATAAGGCCATTTTAATTATTTTGAAAACAGCAGGTTTCCAAATGTAGTGGTCTATGAGTTTATAGCATTTTATACTCTCAAGTTGTTTAGAACATCATTTTTTGCAATTATACGGTTTTCCTACCTATATGATTTTAAAATGTGCAGCTTATTCGAACCCAGTAAACTATAAGCTATTGCCAAAAGAACCAATGTATCAGAATTGAATTTTTATACATTTACGTCGGCTCCCAAAAAACGAAGCATACTAAGTGTGCTTTTGATGCGTAATCTACATATCCTAATGGGAGATAAACCAAGTAGCCTAAATGTAGAAAAATTCAATTCTAATACATTGGTTCTTTTTGGCAATAACTTATAGTTTACTGGGTTCGAATAATCTGCATACTTTAAAATCATATAGGTAGGAAAACCGTATAATTGCAACAAATGATGTTCCAAAACAACTTGAGAGTGTAAAATGCTATAAATTCATGGACCACTACCTTTGGAAACCTGCTGTTTTTAAAATAATTAAAATGACCTTATATTCAGAGCTGCAATATGCATTACTTTCATCGCCTCTGAAGAAGCCAAAAAATCTTCTCAGATTATGCAATGCTGTAATTGGGCTTGTACACCGTACCAACTAAAATTTGAACACGTAAGCGAACCGTCTAAATTCGTGAAGCGATACTTAGAATTAAAGAAAATAATGTTTATTGATTGTTTTAGCACTATAGTCATAAATAACTACAGTTAGTTTAGTGCTAAGAACAATCAATAAACATTATTTGTTCTTTAACTCTAAGCATCGCTTACTTTTCACAGAGATGGGAGATATTCTATATAACGTATATATGTCACCTTTTATTTTTGTTTTAGAAGTCTGCCTATACAATTCCAGAATTAGTACGAATCGCGTCTTCTCGTCAGAAATAAAGTTCATATTAATATATCCTCAGTGCTGTAGTTGAAAAAAAATGTTTAGGCGGTACTCACCAAACTGGAAAAGAGTTTAGGTGGTATTCACCAAAAGTCACTTAAGATTCGCGGTTCGCATCGATTGACTCTTCATTGTTGACCTGTGATAGGTCGCTGGAATATTGTACTCCTTCCTCCAGGTTAATGACGATCGCAAAATTCAAATCCTCAAATGCTATGATCTATTATGTGACAAAAGAATCAGAGGACACCAATGAATTAAATATAACTTGTAAGTGAAGCACAGTGTAAACAGTCTTTAGTGGTTTTAATTTAATACTTAAGTTAAGGTGGAAGATGGAACACTAAAATCCACTTATTGCTAGCAAAATGGTGTATGAAAACTTTTTTTAACAACGTTTGTGACGGGACTCCATGGTTATAGATATAAGTTAAATGTCTACCTCTGCTTCGAACAGCTGCTCTTTTTTCGAAAGCCAATATATTAAGCTCATCGCACCACAATGTAGGCTTATTTAATAAGTTCATCTAGTCATTTGTAGTAAGATTACGATAGAGCTATTTCTTTCTCACATATATTCGACCAGCAGATGTGTAATGGCCTTTAGCCACTCTCATGCACATGTGTTTACGTCCAACAGGGCAGTTATAGTAGTAGTGTAGAATAGTTCTCGCTTTCCCACATTTGACCTCGAACGACAATCTAAAATCATCTTTCCTGATATCATGGATATTGGCAAACTGTATTATATTAAAATTCAGAATCACTGTGGAGGCTAAAAGCATCATCATATAAATAAATTTACACAACTGAGAACCCAACCCAAACATGCCAGGCCCGCTTTTAGGAAACAAGTGAAGATGTTTCGGAAATTCTCTCAAACGACTTGGAATGTCGATTAGACTTTTAGATTGTATGGGGTGTGTTTAACTTAACAGCACGTACCTACCTTGAACTGACGAAGCTCATAATAGAATAGTGTAAATGGTTAGCATTTCTTATGCTATAGTAAGGCAAAAAGCCGAAGACAGAAATCCCTCCCTGTACTGACTGCGTTCAATTTATTGCGGATTTAGCGTTCTCCATTCACCAAATGGTTTGAGATCGTTCCTCTAGATGACGCAGGAACCAGTACCTGAGGAAATTCCCCTGCTGTAATTCAATTTCCGACAGTATTAATTCTTAACTACAGTGATAAAGCTTTCAATTTTAATATTTCTCAAGACTCTGAACATAGTAAAGGACGAAGAAATTATTCGGGAGAAATGAAAACGAGAGTATTTTAAAGAAGACATTGTCAAGTGTTAAAAGTGAGATGTATTTTATATAGAATATGAGTAGTTGTCATGCAGTTTTTGAGATTACTCACTCAGATAAGATGTTCTCCATTTCTCCGAAGCGCTTTTCGGTCTAGTTTAGACCATCTTCAATGGGTGCTGACCAACTACTGTAGTTAGTCAGCACCCATTGAAGATGGTCTAAACTAGACCGAAAAGCGCTTCGGAGAAATGGAGAACATCTTATCTGAGTGAGTAATCTCAAAAACTGCATGACAACTACTCATATTCTATATAACGAGAGTGTTACTTGCAAAGGATATTTCGTAAATAGTATACTTCCAACAATAATAATGCTATCTGTGTTTAATGTGCTTATATATCTAATGAATTTTGTTACCCTCCCTACCTCTAACCTATCATAAGGATAGGAAGTACCTAATATATTCCACCCAACATTTTACATAGAGATTTCACAGATGTAAATGTTCTGAAATACTTCGAAACAAAAGGGTAATCGTTAGATTGTGTGTGAGACAACAGCATAACTCAAAAGTTCGAAGTTGGATCAGTAATCTCATACTTGCATTTAAATCAAATATTTCTCATGGATGAAACAAGATCTTCACCAAATGTCGCCATTTTAAATTAACATTTAGATGGAAAACATTTTCTTGTTGCTTAATTTTTTCAATCATGCTATTAGAATTTTGACTGTAGTATAATACGTTTAAAATATTGGCATGAGGAATAAAAGTTACAGCTCGAATTTTCTGCCAGTAGTCTGTATAGTCCTGTTCATTCTAACCTAACTTTACCAACCTTTGTATGACTGTAATACCATAGGAGACAGACAAAAGGTCGATATGGAAGAAATGTGCACTTCAATTATATTAAAGAATTGTGTCTTTTTCAAATAATGTGTTAAATAAGTCACATTAGCCATTTTTAAATATGCACACATGTGCAGAAATCTACGACACGGGACCACGGGCTTTATTTTCCTTCCGAAGGAAAACATATACGCCCGAAAATATCTATCGGTTTGAATCCGTATATTGGGAATCAGAGGCTACAGGAAAGATTGCATTTCGGTGTATCCAATGTTGTTGAAAACTCCAGGAAAAATAGTTAAAATAAAACATTAAGAATTATATTAAATGAAACAGGAGGTAAAATGCATACAAAACAACACCATCTAGATAAATCTTCGATATCTGCTGCTTCCGGAAAATTTTCTGGTGTTTTGTGATGAACTGAAATATCCTAAACAAATGCACAGAAATTCATAGGAGGATTTAGACTTGCAAAAATGTCTTTATCAGTTTATCTTATGGGTTTTAAATTTATCTTTGAAAATATAACTGAGAAATTCTAAAATTTTTTTTTTTTTTTTTTTTTTTTTTTTAAAGAAAGAGTCTTAATATTTGAAAATAAATGTATTTAAAAACAAAGCTGTGTACAAAGCTGTCGATTGTAGCATGTGACGCCTTAAAAAAACTCTGTAAATTAAGTACAGGCAGCAAAATTATTAAATTTAATGGCATGACTTCAACACTGCTTCGTTTTTTATATATAGTCCTACATTTACTTCGAAATTACATGCAATTGGTGTTTTGGACAAATCAGCAATCTGGAGCACTTTGAGCTGCACTGTGGATATGATTGTTATTAAATATCACTTTTTAAGTGTTGGATATATATTACAATTTATGTGTAGCACTAGGCTTAAACTAAATCCCAATTAAAACATTACTGAAAAGTAGCCAAAAGTGTAAGTATATTCATTTTAAAATAAACATGGAAGTACTGGGAAGTTATTTCCGCTTCGAGAATGGTAATGCCTTAGACACTAATTAATGGTTTCACCAAGACATCTGGACCTTTGCACTGAACTCTATATTCAAACACAAGCGTTATCGTGCATTCCAATACTATGAGTTCTAAGAAAATGTCATCCTCATTGCAAGCAAATAAACAATCAAATATGTAAAAACGTATTCTGATGCATACTTTTGGAATTATACATGTCACAAATTAAATCTTAACAAAATGGAAGGAAAATAAGCAATTATGTTATAAACTGTGTGTGTGAATACTAAATGTTTTAAAGGAATCTGATTTATGGCTTATCAGCACTTCCAACTTTACTTATAGCTTTAGTTATAAGATAATCTTCAACCATTTCCACAGTGAGACATTAAGATAACAAAAACCAATAGAAATGCAAATATCTTGGCACCGTTCATGGCTTATACTAACAAGAGAAATGTCGCTCCATGACCATTGTTATCAGAGTTGTTTGTTTAACTTACTTGTTTGTCACAGAATGAATCACAATGTGCTGGACCACAAAGTTGTACACTGCACTAGAGTCTCGTCAGCACTGCCACTCCTGCACTCTTTGATTGCCCTCATATAACGCCTGCTGCACAACCCAACCAGCAATTACATCCTGCTCCATGCAAAAGTGGACTGTCGCAACCGTTTTCATTCAGTCACACTCCTAAATGCACTCCAACATGCTCCGTCCTATGAGTCTTGTCAGAAAGGCATAAATGGCTAACTATTAAATCCAGAGCTAGCACGCTATCTGGAGGAGAGAATATTGAGATTGTGACAGTCTTCCTTCCTCATAGACTTCCCCTTTCCACTCGTCTCCTGATCCTTCCTCTTTCTCCTGCTTTTCTGTATAACCTCTCTACTTCATTCAGTTGCTGTCTTATCAGTGTGTGCATTTATGTAGGCGGATAAGGAATCCCACTGCTGCAACCCAATTGATAACCTAGTTCATCATAGCATATACCACAATTTGCAAGATACATTTAGTGAGGTGTGAAATACCACCAAAGAAATAAAATCAGTGCCATATGACACGCATGATTTTCTCCAGTCGGTTAAATTCACGTTATATCCGTTATGTAATTATATTCATTATGGGTCGATACCAGTTTTTCTGTTCTTATTTTAAACTCTATATTAGATATTTAAAAGCAAAATAGTCCACTTTTATAAGATTTTGCTAAAAAATACTACCATTTTCAGTATTTCGGGGTCAAGTCTATTATTTTTCTGTCACATGTGAGTCCTACTGTGCTAAATAGTCTTTCAGAGAAAACTGTTGCAGATGAAATACACAAATATT